>JASTWL010000175.1:0-359188 GCA_035220575.1 Temnothorax rugatulus
CGGCGTCAGCTGGAAGAGATGCAACTTCACAATCGCGCCGTGGAAGGTCGCGGACTTTATCTCGCTCCGTACAAATATGGACGAGGGTTGTATCTCGCACAAACGCGGCAAGGAGTAGCGTCGAAAATTAAAAAAAACGTCAAAAAGACGTTAAATATGCCCGCGGTATTACGACCAACGTACAATTGAATCAACTGGCAAGGCGTATGCGCGTAACGTTCTTCAGAGGTGTTTTCATGCGTGATTCGTTACCGATCGGCGGTGTACGTCGAAACGAGAGCAGTATCGTGAATTTGGACGACAAAGCGGGTCCGGTACTCATTGGGTAGCGTACGCGAAGAGGGAAGATCGAGTTATATATTCGACAGTTTCGGCAATCTTCGACCGCCGAAAGAATTGACGCGATATTTCGGACCGAGCGTGACGAAGATTGGGTACAATCACACGTTATCAGCGATACGATCAGAGCATCTGTGGACAATTGTGCCTGCGATTTCTCCGGACGATTGACGCTAATTTAAAACCTGACGGTGCGTCGGGTGACTCAGTATTCGTTAACAGTTTCGCCTACATGTCTGTAACGTTCACGCTGACGGGAAGAGCAGCATCCTCGCGGAGCACTATTTTCCGCCGTGGATCTGTGCGACGGTGACTACGAGCTCGGTTTGACGTGTTTCGAGACTTACCACACTTCCGAACGTGAATTCTCGAACAATAATTTTATTCGTAGCGAGATAATATATACTACGAACCTCAGGTACAAAACCGGGGGGGTCGGGGGGGGGGCGCGTTCCCCGCGGGGGGAACGCCATATAGATGATGGGCGAGGGGGCCCGGGACGGGCAGTTGGTGGGGGGGATCAGGAGTGGGGGAAGTTGACTTCTGGACTCGGTACTCTTGAGGGGGTCGGGAGGGGGGAGGAAGAGGCGCCGCGTTACCGACGCAGCGTCGTGGACCGCGGCGGGGCGCGGACTGTCCGCGCGCGCGCGCCTCTTCGTCCTCGCGGGCCGGACGCGGTCATCCGGTCCCCCCGACGGCGAAAATCGCGAGTCGTCCTCCCGCGAGGGGGAGCGTCGATCGCGCGCTTCTTCGTCTCAACGGGCCGGACGCGGTTTTCCGACCAGCCTCGTTGTATCGAGAGAGACTGAGAGAGACGATACCGCTCTCTTCGTTTACCCGAACCGTACGTTTCACGAATAACTTTTTTATCGCGCGTCCGAACTCGTTCAAGGTCGCTGTCGTCACATCCTCCTTTTGTTTTTCTCGAACGACGCGGCGAGCGGTCGTCGTTTTCTTTCCCAGGGAAAGAGCATATCCGGCGTGGAAAACCAACGTTGAGATAACGAACGCGTATAAAAGCTCGCGACGGCGCGGCAAACGGTGACGCGGATAGACAAATGTATCGAGAGAGAGAGAGAGAGAGAGAGAGAGCGGTGCGAATGGATCGGAACGGCAATAAGTTAATTTTATTATTTTTTTGAACGCGATATGAACGACGAGTACGCGGGGGGGTTGTGAAAGAGACGAGAAAGGTCGTGTGTGAAAGCGACGTTTAAAAAAAAAATATACACATCGCGCACAAGTTTTTGTTACAGATTGGATAAATAAACATATAAATACACGTGTGTGTATCTCGAGACAAATATATGTTGTATCATTCTTTACCCTTCGCTGTTATTTCATACTTTTTTTCTTTATTCGTGGGCGATTCTTTAAAGACGCGTAGAATATCGGGGGAGGAGTAAGTCGCGGTAAAATATAAAATTGTAATATGTAAAAAAAATATACGCTTCTGTCACCGATATCGTGTTTCCATTTATCGCTCCCTATCCCATCCAATCTCACGCGCGTTCGCTCACTCGCGCTGGGGAAAAAAGCGTCGACGATTCCGGCGTATGAGTCGGTTTGATAAAATGCATTTTTTTCCTCGATGCAAAATGCTATTCTTAGTATATTTTGTTTACCGCAATATCCTCCTTTTGTTGCACTTTCTCGATATATAAAGAACTCCCGGCTAGACTTGGGTGTAGTCAATCCACAGTCTTTTGAGACAGCGACGCGAAGTCTTTTTAAGAAACAAAGCACATTTGAACAGTGACAGTGCCAAGATGCGTTTGCAAATAACGTATCCGTGTGACGGCGTAAGTGTTTTGTGTTGCGCAATAATAAAATTCTGCGTAATAATTTTGTGTAATATTTTTTTATTTTTAGTACATAAAAGTTGACAAATTGAAGATTGCAGAGGTACCTCTGCAAATGGGGATGAACGTTACGTTCACTCCATACGAGGAATCTTTGCAAATAAGATACCTATTTAACGATATAACATTTGAGGTGCCTGTGCACATGAAGGTGAGTACATATCATATAAGGTATACGATTTATTATATTCAATAAATCATTAAATAATCTGTTATAGCCTGACGACGTTCGCGAGCCTATTCCGGCGACGTATATAAATTTCATTCCAGAGGTACGTTATTTGTGTGTGTTTTTTTAAATAATATATTTCGTTTAATTTCTTTACAGCATGATGTACATGAGAAGACGTTATTTGAAAGGACGTTTGATGATTATAAAAATTTTACTAGATTTGAGGTACGTGATTTGTGTGCGTGTGATGTTTTAAATATTTTATATAATTTTTTGTTTATTTGTTTTTAGGAGGAAGGTGCCAATGAGAACCCAGCCGAAATACACGTGCATTTCGGCACGTCGACGGTGAGTCGTTTAAGTAATATTTTTTTAAATAAAATATATTATATAAGTAGGAAAAAAAGAAATATGTAATTATCGTATACATGAATGACTCATGTTTAATATATAATTAGGAAAAAGAATTATTTAATTATCGTATAAGTAACTCATGCTTAACATATTTTTTGTAGATATTCCGATATGACGAAATAGATGCCACGTTCCTGCCAAAGGTGTGTGTGATATAAAAAAATTTTTATGAAATTATTTTTAATAAATTATTTTTTATAAAATTAATTTTTAGTGGGTAATAGACGTTCCGGGCACGGGGATGTTACACATTTATGATACGATACAGTGGGAGATGCAGTTACATGGGAAGACATCTCTGGTCTTTTGCCCGCCGGAGGTTAGTATGTTCATTATTATTAATAGCATACACACACATAATTTTTAAAAGTATATACAGTTTTTAATAATGTGTGTTTTCAGCATGTTATTTCAACTCAAATCAGTGTAAAGGGCTACGTTAATAAAGACCTACAAGCGTGGAAACAAGCGGAGAGGCGGTCGCGACGAAAAGACGTCGATTATTTGTGGTACGATATGTCGTACCGCCGAGACATCGCGGCCATTTACCACGTGGCGGATGTTTTTGACCTGACGCGTCTCTTCGGGCTCCAGCCCTATGAGGAGGAGCCTGAGCCTGAAGATTGGAATCAAAATAAACCTTACTATTTATAATACTTCTTTGTAATATACTTTTTATAATATTTTTTATAATACTTTTTTATATTTTCATAAAAAGTTATTTTATAAAATAAATATATACAAAATATATTATAGAAATGAGCGTCGATGTCAATTTTTTTCCTATTTCCTTGTGCTCTATCCCACCTACGTATTCTCTCTCTCGATCTTCCTCGCGTCTTTTTCATTCGCGTCTTCTCATACGCATGTTCTCTCAATCCCATTTATCGTAAAATGGTTTTATCGTAAAAATCAATACCGATGAATGTGTACAATTTTTTATTGAGGTAGTTCGATGATGAAACAACTTTTGCCAAGAGTGATATGTTTTTATATCGAAAGAAGGAACTCTCCTGAATCGATTAAGCCCAGAAAAAAGATAATTCACCGTTCTGTTCTCAAGATATTCACCTTCAAATTAGGTGATTCTACCGATTTTAACATTGGTCTAATAGGAAAAAATATGTATTTTCCTATGAATAACACGAGTTTGCGAAAAATCTTTTGCCGAAAATGTCCGAGCAATATATATCGATGAATAGAGGACACTATGAGAAAGCCTATAGTTGAAGGTGAACACGATCCACCGTACAGTTTTTTAATTAATAATTAATGTTGAAAATTAGTCAAGCGACGCGTTAACACACACTTTTAATCTATTTTAGACAAAATATTATTTTACAACCTAAAAAAATTACTTACTAATGGTCTTTTTACGTCGTTATGAAGCTTTGCGATGCGTTATTCTATTCTTTTATAATCATATAAATAAAAAAAGTGTAAACATTGTTTTGACCTCGGCCTTTCATCATCGAACTACCTTAATAAAGTACACGTTGTGCGCCTAATCATATTTGTTTGTTACAATACGGATGCCTTGTCTATCCACGAATTGTGCGAACTGTCCATTCCCAGCCACTTCACGTACACTCGATTGCCGCGCTTACGCAGGACCTTTTCCACGAGATATACGTCGGGATCGGAGACGCGCAGCAACTCGTGCTCGTAGAACCCTCCGGCTATCGCCTCCCCGCGAATGTCCCTCAGCAGATACGTGACGGGATTGGTCCTTTGCACTCTGGCTATGCGAAAGATCTCGGTGGTCCAATTGGGTGTGTAGCCCTTCTCGAAGATCGTCTTGAATTTGCTCACGCGCACCGGATCGTCGACTCGAAACCTCGCCGGCGCGGCGATCTTCGCGCGACTGTACACCGTGCGCAGCAGCCTCTCGGCGACGGTGGGCGTCACGTCCGCCGGACGCATTCCGATCGTTCTGTGTCTGCGACGATTGTAATTCGACAGGAGGCTCGGCAGCGAGTCGATCCATCTGTACGATCCCTGAAGCGTGAAGAGCTTCCACATGTCGTTCTTCAACGTTCGATTGAATCTCTCCACCACCGACGCCTTCATCACCGAATACGTGGAGTAGTGATTCACCTTGCGCGCGTCGAGGATCTCGCGCACGTCGGCGTTGTAGAATTCCTTTCCCTTGTCCGTCTGCAGATTCCCGGGGCATCGCGCGTCCTCGCGAAAGATCTTTCGCAGAGCCGTCGCGACCTCCTTTCCGCTCTTGGTCTTGAGCGGGATCGCCCAGGCGTACTTGCTCAGCACGTCGATGACCGTCAGAATGTAATTGTGACCCGCGTTCTGGCGCGAATAGGGACGCATCTCGACCACGTCGGCCTGCCACAGATCGTCGTAACCGCGCACCACGACGCGGCGACGGGGAAAGTTCTTCCTCGCCGGCGCGTGCAGTTCCTCCACGAGTCTTCGTTTCTCCGCGCTCATTGCTGAAGAAGGTTTAGAATACCCTGAATTTTGGCGATCTTCTCGTCGTGCTTTTTCACGGTCTTTTTCAAATCCAGGAACTGGCTTCTAAATTCTCTTATCAGGTCTCTCGAGTTCTTCTTGGCCTCGGCGATCGCTCCCTCGACGAAGCTCCTGTTCGTCGCGTCGCCGTCGTCCTCCGGCGCGGCCACTCGCCGTATCCTGCGCTCCGACGCGTCGTAGGAATCCTCGCGCAGGCGGAGCGCGTCGTTTCGCAACGTCACGATGTCGTCTCTCAGACCTTGGGTCGCGTTCGTCACGATGACGCCTGTGAAATTCTGATCGGCGGGAGCTCTTCTTGATCTCCTCGTTCACCACGCCCCTCAGTCGTTTGATCGCGCCCTCCACGTAGCTCCTGTTCGCCGCGTCGATGCCGTTCTCCGGCGCGGCCACGCGTCGTATCTTGCGCTCCCTCGCGTCGTAGGAATCCTCGTGCAAACTGACCGCGTTCTTTCTCACCGTCGCTATCTGTTCTTTCACGGTCGCGTCGTTCTTCCTGATCTCCTCGGTCGCGACGCTCCTGAGCCGCTCGATCGCTCCGTCCACGTAGCTCCTGTTCGCCGCGTCGCCGTCGTCCTCCGGCCCGGCCACGCGTCGTATCATGCGCCCCCTCGCGTCGTAGAAATTCTCGCGCACGAGAAGAGCTTCGTTCCTCAGCGTCGCGATTCCGCCTCTCAATTCTTTGGTTGCGTCGTTCTTGAGCCGCCCGATCGCTTCATCCACGTAGCTCCTGTTCGCCGCGTCGTCGTTTTCCTCCGGCGCGGCTACGTTTCGTATAATGCGCCACCTCGCGTCGTAGGAATCCCGATTCAAACGGAGCGCGTTGTTCTGCAGCCGATAGATCACGAAATCGACGTATCTCTTGTTCGTCGCGTCGGTCTCGATCTGCGGATCGGCTACCCGCCGCATCTTGCGCTCCTTCGCGTCGTAGGAATCCTCGTTCAAACTGAGCGCGTCGTTCCTCACCGACGCTATCTCGTCTTTGAAATCTTTCATCGCCTCGAACTTGGCATACGCGATCCAGACATCGACGTAGCTCTTGTTCGTCGCGTCGTCGCTGTCCTCCGGCGCGGCTACCCGCCGTATCTTGCGCTCCCTCGCGTCGTAGAAATCCTCGCTCACGAAGAGCGCGTTGTTGCGCGTGTAATTGCGCAGGGACTCGATCGAGGAGCGCAATCTCACCGTGGACGCACCGTCGATCCCGTCGCCGCTGCTCCGATTCGTCAGAGACATGCCGAATTTGTTCACGGACATCGCGCGCGCGGGGAGGCGCCGGGAGCGCGCCGCGATTCGTACTGCCGTCGCGATCCGCGCGACCGATCAATTTATGACGAGACCGATCTCGCGAAGCTCCTCGATTATCGACAGAATTTCGTTGTCGTGAGCGTCGTTGCCGGCTCGACGAGAAGCGTCCAGCAGTCGAAGTCGATCGACCAGCTCGTTGGGATCGTCCCAGTGAACGTAATCGATCGCGTTGTCGGTCAGTCGTATGGCCGACGGTAGTCCGGTACCCTTTTTAGTCCCAACTTTGCCAGACGGGTGCAACAGCGGCGCTATTATATTTTTGTACTTGTGTCCCTTGTTGCCCATGACGTTCTTGCCGGCGCCGCGACCGTGTTTGTGAGCGCTGGTAGCGAAAAGTATACTCCTGTACGTTCGTTTGTCTCTGTCCGTATAGGCCTTAGCGTCGGGAGCTCGCATGAAGATCAACTCGTACAGGCCGCGCGTGCCCTTGTACCGCACACCGTCGACGATCACGGAGTCATCCGCGGCAACGTCAAATCGCTTGTTGCCCAGCATCGTGCCGTTCTCGCCGAGATACACTCCGTAGACGTTGTCGATGTCCTTTTTTCTCTCACCGCTCAGAAGAGCGCCCACGTATTCCCAGTCTAACGGTCCTAGTCGGCTGTGCAGAAAGTCGCGACCTTCCGCCGTGCTGAGAGACTCCCTCACGGACGTCCCTAGCGCGGGAGGTGGAGTCGTCGTCTCCGAGACGGTCTCGTCTTCCCTGGGCAAAAACCGGACCGAATCGGCGTGGATCGGCGTTGAGCTCGTGATCGTCGTCGCGGGTGCCGAACTCAACCGTGCCGGACGCGACTCCCTTTTCCCCCCGGTCGTCGTTGTTCTTATTGGCGTAAATACGTCGTCGTCCTCCTCGTATTCGCCTTCCAAGTCGGCGCCACCATCGTCGTAGTCGTCGTTCTCGCTGTCCTTCCTCGCCCCCTTCGTTTTAATTTTTTTCGCCAGCGCAAAGCCGTCGTCGTCGTCGTCATACTTGCCCGGCTCTTTACCCCTACGTTCCACATCGTCGGCGAGCCGTTTCAGAGGTTTGACGATAGGCTCGTACCTCTTTTCCAGAGCGATCTCGCTCTCCATTTTCCCGGCTCTGAGAGCGGCGTACTTCCTGCGAATCGAGGCGCGCGTCTTGGCTATCTCACGCGCGGTCCTCTCCCCCGCGATCGCGCTCATGCTCGCGTCGTTCGTCGAGGCGCACTGATCGGCTCTACAGCACGGCGAAGTCGTGGAACCCCCGTCTGTACCGTCCGCCTCGCAACGCGCTGTCCTTGTCTATCACGGCGAAACCGTAGGTGCGTCGCCAGCACTCGCGACAGAACGCGCGAAACTCTTCGTACGACATATCGATGTTCACGTGATCGTCGTACACGTGTCGCAGATTGGTGCCGTCCTGCCTGAACAGGATCAACAGATTTGCGTTGTCGCGCACGAGGTGTTTCGGTATTTTAGCGTACGTCTGACAGAGATAGAAGCAATCGATGTTCGAATGTCGGCCCATAGAAAAGTACTCCCTCATCCTGTCCTGCTTGTCGCAGGCCACGTCGTCGAAGACGAAGACCGAGTCGGGAAGCGCCTCGTCGGGCGGAACGACGTCGCGATTGTCGGTGAACGCGCGATAGCCGATCTCGTCCATGGGCTCGAACAGTCGTTCGAGGTATCGATACTTGGGTTGCTGCAGAGATTTCGAGTACACGTACACGTTCTCGAAACGAAGACCGTGCGGTTGTTCCAGCAGACTCAGCAGAACGTTCGTCTTGCCGCAGTTGGAGGGCCCGCAAATGATGCAGCGCACGACGTTCGGCAGGAGAGGACCGTGCCTGCGCGATTCTCCGTTTCCTCTCTCGGCGGCGCCCGACCTCGTCAGCGTTTTGCGATCCATATTCGAGACCCCTATCGTCACCGACTGTCGCACGAATCGCATTTTGCCTCTCTCTCTCGGTCTTCTCCGTGAGCGCGCGCTCGCTCGATTCGTTCGCGATGAGCCCCCGCTCGAGAGGGAAAGGGGGGAGCGCTGACGTCGCGTCGTTTCGTCGCGCGTGCGCGAACGCCTCGCGCGCGGGTATAAGTAGCGCGAGCGCGTCGTCGCATCCGTATAAAAATTAATTCGAAAGCAACGATTGGTTCGCGCGCGCATCGGTGATCGAGATGTTTCCCATGCTGACGGACAGGCACGATATTCTCAATCTAACGGTCGAGGAGTTGGAATTCGTTCCGAAGATCGTTCTGTTGCTTAGTTTTGAGAGATACGTGCATCTGCAGTGGGACCGTTTGCCGGAACACATAAAAGCGGACCCCGAGGCGCAGAGATATCGCCCGTGCATGGAACATTACAATCGTCCGTGGCAGCGAACGCACATAGACGGACCACCACCGCTCATCAAGGACTGCCACGAGTGCAACCGCGCCCTCACCCTGAACGGTGAGTCGTCGAGTCACCAAGATAAAAAGAGAAAAAACTAACATTTTTAAAAAATAAGAAAAAAGAGAGCCCTCCCGCAATCGCGGTCGAATGCTAGGCGCGCGCGGCGCCGGTCTGCTCGATCGCGCGATAAACGCTCTTCCCTTCGAGCTGCATGTGCCCGGCTATCAGTTCTGCGGACCCGGTACGCGTCTAGCGAAGAGACTAGCGCGCGGCGAAAAGGGTGTAAATCCGTTGGACGCGGCGTGTCGAGAGCACGACGTCGCGTACTCCCGAAGCGTCGAGCTCGCCGACCGACACTTGGCCGATCGACTGCTCGCCGAGAGGGCGCGCGAGCGCGTCACCGCGAGGGATTCCACCGGTCGGCGAGAGACTCGCCGCGGCTGCCGTATGGGCGGCTATGAAGGCGAAGACGAAACTGGGCATGGGTATGGAAAAACGGAAAGGGAAGAGGACGAAAGGAACGGGATCGAGGAGAAACGCGAGGAAGAGCGGGAAGAAGAAGCGGAGGATACTTCCGACCGCGAAACGCGGCGGCTTCTTGCCTTTTCTGCCGATGTTGAGCGCGCTCGGTTCCTTGATCGGTGGCGCGGCAGGTGTGGCCAAAGCGGTGAGCGCCGGCAAAGCGGCGCAGCGGCAACTCGACGAACTGCAGCGACACAACCGCGCGATGGAGGGTCGCGGATTGTACCTCGCGCCGTATAAGAAGCGCGGAGGTGGCGCGAGGAGAATCGTCGAGAAAAAAAAACCTCGCGGAAGAAGGCGACGTTAGCGCGTCTACCTGCGGACGGTGTCACGACGAACGAGCAGCTCGATCGAACGGCGCGTCGCCTGCGCGTACCGTTCTTCCGCGGGGTGTTCATGCGCGACGCTCTGCCAGCGAGGGTGCGACACGCGGAGTGCGGCATCGTGAATCTCGACGACGCGGCGGGTCCGGGCACGCATTGGGTCGCTTACGCGAAAAGGGGAAACGCGGCGATCTACTTCGACGCGTTCGGAAATCTCCGTCCGCCGAGAAATCTCGCGCGATATCTCGGCGGTAGCGGCGACGGCGCGATCGTGACGTACAATCATCGGGCGTTTCAGACGTTCGATCAGAGGATCTGCGAACAGCTGTGCCTGCGATTTCTTCGCGAGATCGATTGGGGGGAGCGGCGATGTCGCTGACGCTCACGTTGACCGGAACCAGCAGCGTTCTCACGGCGAGTCACTTTTCCCGCTCTGGATCTGAGCGACGGCGAGTACGAGCTGGGTTTGACCACCTTCGAGACGTACAATTCGATACCGAACGTCACGTCCGCGAACAATCGATTCCACTTCGGCGAGGACGACCGGGTGATCGTCGTTCCGGAAGGCTCGTATGAGCTGCGAGACGTGAGCAGATATCTGCGCGCCGCTCTTCTTTATCGGGAACGTCGCGCCCGTGAAAGGGAAAAGATCAAGGAGAAGGGAGGAAAAACGCGGGCCGATAGCGCCGAACGGGCGGGAGAGAAAGATCGAACGCAGAGGGACGACGACGACGACGACGACGACGACGGTGGTTACGGCATATACGAGGACGACGAAGACAAGGACGACGACGGCGGTGATGGAACGATGCTCTCTCTTCGCGCCAACGAGAATACCATGAGGTGCGAGATAAAGTGCGCCTACAGGGTGAACTTTGCAAAACCCAACAGCATCGGTTCTCTCTTGGGTTTCTCGCGCGATCGTATTCTGAAACCGAACAAATGGTACGTTTCCGACAGACCCGTTGACGTCATGAGCGTGAACGTCATTCGCATCGAGTGCAGCGTCACCGCGGGAGCGTACAGCAACGGGCGCTCGGTGCACGCGATCCACGAATTCGCGCCGAAAGTGCCGCCGGGATATAAACTGTCGGAGACTCCGACGCAGATCATTTACCTCCCGATCGTCGCGCGAAGCGTCACGGTGCGTGTCGTGGATCAGAACGATCGGCTGATCGACTTTCGCGGCGAGGAAATAACGATCAGACTGCACGTGCGTCGTCGTCGCAGTTAGTGCGTGTGTGTGCGTGTGCAATCTGAGAGGAGAGAGAGAGAGCGAGAGGGATGCTCGTTCTGAACGGATCGAACGCGGATTGCACGAACGAGCGAGCCGGCCCGTTCCGCGACGAGATCGGAATCGTGGGCGAGAGGAGAGGCGGAGGAGGAGGAAGGAGAGCCGTTCTCAGCAGCGCCAACGTCAAGTTCCTGCGATCGCTGGGTCTCGCCGTGAGGAACTCCGCGCCGTCGCGTCGTTTCCGTTTCGAGAGAAAGGACCATGGCGGTCGACATACTGAGTATCGGCGGTGAGCCGACCTTCGACGAGCGCATCGTCGGAATCGAGTTTCACACGTACAACCCGTACGTCAACACGACGTTCGGATACAACGACGAGATACGAATACCCATACAGCAGCAGGATCTGTACACGCTGCCGTGCGACAGTTATCTGTACATCGAGGGACGTCTTCACGACGACGACGCGACGTCGGAGGGGAGGGATGACCAAAGGCAATACGCGAGATTGGTCAACAACTGCGTCGGGTTCATGTTCGAAGAAATTCGCTTAGAGCTCAACGGCGTGGAGATCGATCGGTGCAGAAACGTCGGAATAACCACCGCGATAAAGAATTTCGTGTCGCTGACCGTCGAACGAGCCACGAGACTGCAGAACGCCGGATGGAGTTATCCGACGAACGAATCGAATCTGAACAGCGCGTCCCGTGATTTCAATTTGTGCGTACCTCTGAAAGATCTGCTGGGTTTCTTCGAGGACTTCAGACACCTGTTGCTGAACATGAAACAGGAGCTTGTCCTGATACGCGCTCGTAGCGACGTCGATTGCGTCGTGGATCCGAAAAAGATCGTGCCGAGAGATCCGACCAAGGATCCTAAAATTACGCTACTGAAGGTGCAATGGCGTATGCCGCACGTGTTGCTGAACGACGTGACTAAACTGTCGCTATTGCGAACGTTGGACAGCGGACGATTCCTGAGCGTGGCCTTTCGCTCTTGGGACAATTACGTATGGCCGGAGCTGCAGAGCACGACCAAGCATTCGTGGGCCGTGAAAGCCGCGACGCAGTTGGAGAAGCCGCGATACGTCATATTCGCGCTGCAGACCGGACGGCGAAACGAATTCACGGAGGACGCTTCGAGATTCGATCATTGCGCGCTCACCAGCGTGAAGTTGTATCTCAACTCGGAATTCTATCCCTACGACGACGTGAACGTGGATTTCGAGAGCGGCAGGTTCGCCGTGCTGTACGAGATGTACGCGAATTTTCGAAGAGCGTACTACGGGGACAGTCGCGACGAGGCGCTTCTCTCCCCGCGCGAATTCGCGCGGGTGGCTCCGCTCGTGGTGATCGACTGTTCCCGTCAGAACGAATCGGTGAAGAGCGGCACCGTGGACGTGCGCATCGAGTTCGAATGCAGGGAAAACGTTCCGCCGAAAACCACCGCCTTTTGTCTCATCGTTCACGATCGCGTCATCGAGTACAGTCCGCTGACCAACGTGGTGCGCAAAATTATCTAACGGAAAATGCGGTTGCGGGAAACCATTTCCCGGAAAAACATTTCCCGGAAACGAGGAATGTGTGAGTGACGAACGTGCAAAATTGTCCGACGGAAAATGCGGTTGTGAAAAACCATTTCCCCCGGTGAGCGAGGAACATATAAATTCGAGGGATCCTTTCCATCGTTCCTCAGACAGTCAGAAACGAGCGGTTTAAGCACATCTTCGCTATATTTTGTTTCAACGCACGATGGCCGCAGCGACACCGAGGACGTCGACGATCTTCGTCGATCTGCAGGGCTTCGTGGTTGGCGAGAAATTCTTCGCGAAGGAGGTGGCCGTGCTCCGAAGCGAGACGCGCGTGCTCGCCCATCACGTGTTTCGCGCCCCGATGAGTTGGGACCTGCTGACGAGGGCTGAGAAAACAAGGGCCAGCTGGCTGATGGCGAACCATCACGGCCTTCGTTGGGAGGACGGGGACACGGACTATCGCCTGGCGAGGACGATAATTCGACGCGCGGTGTGCGACGACCTGGGCGAGAGAGAGGAGGTGGCTGGTGGCGTGCGAATCTACGTGAAGGGCCTCGAGAAGAAGACGTGGCTGAGAGAGATTCTCGGCGACGCCGTTCGCGACCTCGACGCGACGATCACGAGCATCGACGCCGAGTACGACGACGTCGATCGCCTGGAGTTCCTTCGCCCCGATCGCGCGTTTCGCTGCGGACGTCATCAACGGTGCTGCGCGATGGAGAACGTGCTGAAGCTGCGCGACTGGTGGATCGAGCGACGCGAATGTCTGTCCAGCATCGACTCCGTGGATTTGTAAAAAAAATTATAAAGACGCATTATACATGTATTACTCGTTTGATATAATTGTATTTGTTTGATATTACTCGTATAACACAATTGTATTTTTTATCGTATTACTCGTATAACATATTTGTATTTTACGTATTACTCGTTTTTTTCTCTACGTTGCATTCATCTATCTATATTGTATTTAATCATTTTCTATTCAATGTGTATCCGTCTATATTGAGTTAAATAAACGATAGAATGAAAAAAAAAGATCAACGAACGATGTCGTTCCTCTTCACACACGCCTGTTCCACAGTGTACATTACGAGCTACCGAGTGCGCAAAAATGGCCGGTCGCGAGAACGCGATAAACATTGCCGCCGAGTGCGTAAGAATGGCCGGTCGCGGTACCTCTTAACTGGACAAACAGAGAAACGGCGAACGATTGACGAGAGAGCGAGACGGGAAGGAGCGATAACGCGGAGACGCTTCAGCGCGAATGACCCGACGAGCGATAACGCCGAGCCGCTCCAGCGCGCGAGGTGTGAGTACGAGCGCGAGTGAGCGATAACGCCGAGCCGCTCCCGCGCGAGTGAGCGATAACGCGAGGTGCGGTTACGAGCGATAACGCGAGTTGTTTTAATAATGTTCTTTTTCTTTTATTTTTTTCTATTTTATCTTACGTATTGTTTTTTGATATTTTTTCCATATATTTTATTTCATCTTACGCATTGTATGAATATAAATGACACTTTTATAAATAATGAAACTTTTATTTTATTCCTCTTAATAGTATTATATATTTTTTATACATATAATTGTTCATATTTATTATGTTTATTCGGTTTTCATTCACTTCTTTAAGGAGGGCATACCCTCCGGAACGTCCTCGATGTCTATCACGTCGTCCTCAATGTTGTCGGCGCGACGCCCCTCGTCACCGTCTTCGTCCCTCTCTCTCTCGCGCACCGTCCTCCGTCCCACATCCGACGGCTCCTCGCTTGTCGACGACGCTAAACGCGCAACATCTCTGTGTAGCGCGCGCATCTTCGACACAAAGAACCGCACCTGATTGCGCGATTTCCTTGCCAGCGAGGCGATGAGGGTTCTACCATAAATTTTAATATGATTATTAAATAAAATTATCAAATATAATTATTAAATATCGTTAATGAACATAAAAAAACTGTTAATATTTGTATTTTACAAATCTACCTACGTTCTGTCCAGTACGAGGGATTCCTCGTCGATGCGCACCGCCAACTGTAGGCATGGCGGTACGTTTTCAGAAATGCACTGCAGCCGCAGCTGCAGCTGTCTTATCGCTTCACGAAACTCCTCCGCTACCCTCGTGAGGGATGCTGCGTGAATTTGAAGTAAATCGCACGCGGTTTTAATGTCGTCGAGTTTCTCCATTATTTCAAGCACTATCCGTATATAAGAACGTGTGAGAACCGATGCAGATGGACTACACCCAAGTCTAGTCTCACGTTCTTTATATACGGTGAAAAGGGGATATTGCGGTGAAAAAATATACTAAGAATAGCATTTTTTGCATCGAGAAAAAATGCGTTTTATCAAACCGGCTTGTCCGCCGGATTTGACGCATTTTTTTTCCCACCCGAGACCCCCGCCGCCACCTGTCCGCGCCCAGAAAGTGCATCGACAAAAGAAGGACATTGCGGTGCGAGTAATCTATGATAAAGATAGGATTTTTGCATCGAGGAAAAACACGCGTTTCATCGGACCGACCCGTCCGCCGGAATCGTCGACGCGATTTTTCCTCCCCCGAGACCCCCGCCGCCACCTGTCCGCGCTATCGACAACGAGCGTCCTCGCGAAAAAACATCGCGCGTCCGGTCCGCTCGTCGCGATCGCGCTCAAACCGCAACGCGCCGTCATCGCGGTTCCACCGTCTCTCTCTCTCTCTCGCTCTCGACGATGTGGCTCGCGCGCGTAATCGCGTTGACCGCGTGTCTCATCGCCGTGAGATGCGTCAATGTCACCGAGGAAAATTACGAGCTCGCGTTCGATTACCTGCAGAAATACGGATAACTGACCAAAGATGTGGACGCGGTTCCGGCTCAGAGACGATACGACGTTCTTCGCAGAGCCATCGAGGACTTTCAGAAGTACTACGATCTGCCCGGCGATGGAACGCTCGACGACAAAACGCTGGAGATAATGGGTAAATCGCGATGCGGTTTCCGAGATATCCTCAGGCACGGAACGAGAGCGAGTCTATCGAAATGGCCGAAGACGCACCTGACGTGGGATTTTTACCTAGCCACCGAGAGCGAGTTGAGCACGGCGCAGGCCGCGTTCGACATGTGGTCGCAGCATTCGGCATTGACGTTCGAACGCTCCAGATTGAATCCCGACATTGTGATATCTTGGCGACGCCTGCGTCACGGTAACATGAACGTCGAGGTGAACGGCCCAAATTGCACGGACAAATTCGACGGTCCCGGCGGCGTGCTCGCCCACGCGTCTCTCCCGATGGACGAGACGCCGGGTTTCGTCTCCGAGGTGCACGTCGACGGAGACGAGCCGTGGCACATTTTCGTCAGTAGGAATCCCTCGGATACGATGTCCCTTCATTACACGCTGACGCACGAGATCGGTCACTCTCTCGGATTGCTGCACAACAAGCGCAGGACTTCGGTGATGTTCGCGTTCACGCCCGACAAGCAGTACCCGGTCAAGCTCGACAGATACGACATCGTCGACATTCAACGTTTGTACGGCGAGAAATTGGCGAACGATCCCCCGCAGACGCCGGCGCCACCGCCGCCACCGCCGTCGCCGGATCTGTGCGCCCTTGATCGCGTGAACGCGATATTGATCGTGGAAAATCGAATGTTCATCTCGTACAGGCATTACGTTTGGTCGTTCGATCTGGACGGTAGGACGTACAACGGACCTCTGGCCCTGTCGAATCACATGAGCTTTCTTCACGACAATTACACGCGCGTGACCGCCGCCTATCAATCGCCGTCCGGCGATGTCGTGGTGTTCGCGGATAATTTGGTGTACTTGGTTCAATATCCGGAACTTACTCTGCGGCCAGATTGGCCGAAAACCCTGCAGGAACTCGGATTTCCCCTAAAGACGAAGATCAACGGAGCGGTGAACACCCACAGAGGACGTTCCTTCGTGCTGTTCAACGGCAACTCGGTGGGCGAGATAAACGAATGTGACCACAGAGTTGCCAGATTTACGCCTCTCGAGGCGACGTTTCCCGGAATACCGATCGGCGTGACGTCGATCTTCCGATACATCGACGGCAATCTGTACTTCACCACTCGGACGCAGTACTACAGATTCAACAAATTTACGAAGACCGTCACGGCGGCTGGAAAATTCGATCTGCGGATACTGAACATCGTCTGCCCTAAGGACGAACTGTTGCGACAGTTGCGCGATCTTCTCGATCGATTCGTGCGCGTCAGCGATTTAACGTCATCGACGAGCGATTCGGACGACGACGAGGACGGCGTTCGGCTTTCCGACCAAAGGAAGTAGGGGAACCGCGCCGATCCCCGCACCACACCACACCACACCACACCACACCACACCACACCACAGCGCACATTGCGCGATATAAGCATGAGAACTCTTTGTACTTATATATACCGATGTGCGCCGCCCAAAGCGTCAGTGCCGCATCGTCAGCCGAATACGACGCGTTGGAAAGAATAGAACGATATACCATAGTGCAGAGAAAATGTTCTCGACGCTGACCGATCGACCCGCGCCGAGGGATCTCTCTCCCCGCGAGACGGAATCGGAGGCAAACGAAAGCGGCAAGAGACGCCGCGTCGAATCGACGGACGATCGCCGCGATCACGATTATCATCGTCGGACGTCGCGTTCCAAGCTCTCAGCACCCAACGACGTTATTCGCGATGTCATCGTCATGGCTCCGGTGCGCGTCCTGGCGACGCGTTATCCGCTGACGACGACTGGCTACAAACACTTGACCATCGGTATCACGATCAAGTCGCCGTGGTACGGTACGCCCTCGCCTTCGTACGTGGAGATCGCCCTGGGAGACAAGCAAGGCAAGGAGATCTGTATGACGGTCGACATGTGGAAAGGACTGGTCGAGCGCAAACGCGACGTGTTGGAGAGTCTGCAATCCAGCCTCGTCGAGCCCGGAACCCGCTCCCCCGCGCCGATATCGATCGGAGACCTGACGCTGCGATTTGGATCGATAAACAACCTGCCGATCTTGCGTATGGAGCTACCCAACGCGACTCGTCTGGCGATGTCGCTCACCACCGTGTACCTGCTGTACGATTTCCAGTTTTGCGTCGATCGCGTCGTATCGGGGCTGAGCTCCGCAACCGAGGAGGTCGACGCGAAGTATTCCCGCTATCGGGAGATAGCCCGCGACGCGTGTAAGAACTATTGCAAGACGGGAACCGCGGTCAAGAACGCGATACGAAACAGCGAACATTTCGATCCGAACAACATCATCGATTGCGAAATTGCCGCGCTCTGTTTCAGACCCTAGTGTCACGACGAACATATTATATATATATATATATATATATATATATATATATATATATATATACATACACACAAATGTAATACGCACGTCGACGTGTGTATTTTTTTTATTTTGTCACATTTAATAAAAAAAACCGCTCGCACGCGGAAATCTCATTTGCGTGTTCTCTCTCTTTCTTTTCCCCCCTCCTTCCAGATCCGTACCTATACGTATCTCGATACGATCCGCCCGCGCTCCGCTTACTCCACGATCACCGCGATTGCGTCATCCGCGATGCGCGAGGAGACAGATTGAAACGAGGAACAAAGATGGGTGATCAGGTTCCCGCGAAAAGAACGACCTTGAACGCGTTCGAGCACGATGCGTCGAATAACGAACGACCTTGAACGCGTTCGAGCGCGATGCGTCGAATAACGAACGACCTTGAACACGCTCGAACGAGTTCAAACGCGTTCGCTCCTCTTTCGAAAAAAAAATTATAAAACGTTCGATTTCCCTGCGCGGTCGATAACGCGATCGACGCTCCCCCTCGCGGGAGGACGACTCGCGATTTTCGCCGTCGGGGGGACCGGATGACCGCGTCCGGCCCGCGAGCACGAAGAGGCGCGCGACGACGCGCGCGGACAGTGCGCGCCCCGCCGCGGTCCACGACGCTGCCGTCGGTAACGCGGCACCTCTTCCTCCCCCCCTTCCCGACCCCCCTCGAGAGTACCCGAGTCCAGAAGTCAACTTCCCCCACTCCTGCTCCCCCCCCACCAACTGCCCGTCCCGGACCCCCCTCGCCCATCTCTTATGGCGTTCCCCCCGCGGGGAACGCGCCCCCCCCCCCGACCCCCGGAAAAGTACCTGATGCCAGAAGTATATATTATCTAGCTACTCAATAGTATCACTACCTGGTTATATTAATTAATAGTCGCGTTGTACATACATCAGTAGTTATATTAGTTAAGGTTATATTATACATCTACCGGTGCAATTTTAGTTGTGCGATGGTATCACTACTTGGTTGTATAAATTAGTAGTTGCGTTGTACATACATTAGTAGTTAAGGTTATATTGTATATCTACATTAGGTCTATATTCAAGCGGTCTACCTTACCCTAGCTCGAGTTATATTAGTGTCATCAAATTTACACTTAGTTACATCGCGTTCAGGCTTTATTATGTTTGGGCATAATAAATTTAATCTCTCTCCCTCTCCCTCTCTCTCTCTCTCTCTCTCTCTCTCTCTCTCTCTCTCTCTCTCTCTCGCTGCGAGCACGTGTTCTGGCGTCGTCTCCTCTCGTCTTCTCAAATGAGCCTGAATTTCTTGTTCTGGACATTCGGGGCGACGATTGTGAGCCTCTCTTGTTCACGTCAATGTATCGTAGACCTAAGGGAAAAAACTTTTGTAAATATGTTGATACTCTCACTACATTCATGCATAACTATAAAAATATTATCATTTCAGGTGATCTAAACTGTAATCTTCTCGCTTCATCTTATGAATCTGATCACCTTAGAGACATGGTCTCACAATTGTCGCTCAACATTGTCAATTCGCGACCGACTTTTCACACTTGCTCTTCCGACTCATGGTTAGACGTTTTTATAGTCGATAGCCTTGATAAAGTCCTATCGTTTCGTAAATCGGATGCTCCCTTCATTAACGGTCATGACCTGATTGAGCTGAAGTACACGTTTGTGGTTCCATCTGTCTCGAATCGTATTTTAGTTCGACGCAGCTACAGGGATTTCAGTGGGCCAGGATTCGTCGAGACTCTCACCTCTACGTTGTCCTCATCTTTCGCTGAGGACTTCAGCCAAATGAATCTTAGTGAGCCTGACTTGGATGACATCTTAAATACCTTAACTAACGACTTCACTTCCAGTCTTGACGAGTATGCGCCCATCCGCACTTTTCGTGTTACTCGCCCAGCTGCGCCTTGGCTTACTGACCAACTTGCTCGCAGAATTCAACATCGCAACCGTCTTTATAATACTGCCCGGAGATCGCGAAACATTCTTGATTTTCATATCTATAGGCAATACAGAAATGATCTCACAGACGACTTGAGAAGGGCCAGGGAGCACTATCACATGGAGAGATTGACTGTTATTTCTGATCCATCCAAGTTATGGCGTGAGCTTGCCAGTCTTGGTCTCATCGAGTCTCCTCTATCTTCTCCGCTCAACTTTTTTTCTCGTGATATTTTAAATGCCCATTATGCCTCCATCTCCAACTGCTTTCCTTCTTGTACACTTTCTCAATTTTCTGACATCATCTCATCCATAGTACCTGACGCACCACTTTTCAGTTTTTCTCAGATCACCTTTGAGGACCTTAGCTCCTTTGTCTCCACTTCTTCTGTTTCCCTTGCCTCGGGTTGTGATCAATTACCACTATACGCCATAGCCTTGGCCCCGGATTGGTAATCTTCTCACCACACTTTTTAATTGTTGTCTCAATCTCAGTTACTTCCCGTCTTTGTGGAAGCGAGCCATACTTCGCCCGCTCTCTAAAGTTAAATCTCCTGCTTCTCCTTCAGACACGAGGCCTATTGCTAATCTGTGCGAACTTTCTAAGTTGTTCGAAAAAATTCTACACCGCCAGATCTCGGACTTCATAGCTACTCATCATATTCTCGATGATCGGCAATCCGGTTACCGGAAAGGCTATTCCACCCAGTCTGCTTTGCTGCGGTTGCTCCACGACATTAAGTATGGCGTCGACGAGGGTGAGGTGTTCATTCTCGTCCTCTTCGACTTCAGCAAAGCCTTTGACACGGTCTGTCATTTTCTACTCTTGACCAAACTCAGACAACTAGAGTTTTCTGATTCGGCCCTCAAGCTAATTTTTTCCTATCTTACAGGCCGATGTCAGGCTGCCGTTGACTTGGAGGGCGTGTTCTCTGACTGGCTGTCAGTCACTTCTGGTGTTCCGCAAGGATCCGTTTTAGGTCCTCTCCTTTTCTCCTTATTTATTAACGACATCGGTGCCTTCCTTAGGTACACCGAGCGCATTATATTTGCTGATGATACACAGATCTATCGCAGAAGTCCACTTAGTCAACTGAATGTTGCTTTACAGCTCGTTGCACATGACGTGGGTGTCATCTCAGAATTTGCTGCAACCAACGGATTGACTCTCAATCTTAAGAAATCAAAAGTCTTGATTTTTGGAAGCAGGAGTCATGTTAGTCACTTAAATCTAAATGACCTACCTCTCATTTCAGTTGGCGGTACCTCCATCCCATTTGTTACGGAGACTCGAAACTTCGGGGTCATCATGCGCTCCGACCTATCTTGGGAGGGTCACGTTTCACACATTTCGAGAAGGGTACACTTTACACTGTACAAACTGAAATTTCATAAGAATTCATTATCACTTAATCTACGTGTTAAACTTGTGACCACCTTGATTTTCCCTTTGCTGGACTACTGCTCTCTTGTATACAACGACGTGACAGAGGAGCTAAATACTAGGCTTCAGCGACTCTTAAATTGTGCTATTCGTTTTATTTTTAATTTAAGGCGTGACGAGCACATCACGCCTTACCGGCATGGGGTGGTTGTCGGTCAAATACCGCCGTCTTCACTTTCTTGGTATTGAAATGTTTAAGGTGTTCCATGACTTATCTCCTAGTTATCTCTCTGAAATTTTCGTTGATCATGACCCCTCAGTCAAGCGATCGTCACGACTAGCGCTACCGCACTCTTTTCATGTTCCCATCCACAGAACTGAAACCTATCGCAGGTCCTTCCATCTCGCGGGCATCTACTTTTGGAACTCGCTTCCCAATGATGTTGTTTCAGCAACGTCTGTCGCTGCTTTTAAGAGTAAGCTTTACGACTATCTTTTCTCGCTTGAGCGTAGCTCTATCTAGAGTTTTATTAGTCTCTGCTTTATGCATGATCTGAGTGAGAGTGTCAACCTATCGCTTATACGTCAATTAGTTTAAGTAACTTTTTAGTGTTCATTAATTGTTCTTGCGTCTCTTGCGCGTGGAACCTGTGACTGTTTCCATCGCTCTGTATATCTTTAGCGGACTATTAGCGGTGTGCTTCAACCCTTTTCTTCACTCTATCGATTCCTCCGCCTACGTTGCAGTTCCATTGCTGGTTGCTGCTCAATGCACATCTGTCACTATTATGTATGTATGTATAGACTTTATTTCGTCCCCTCGAGGTTTGAAAGGCGTTTTTCTCGAGGAACGGTCCCAAACCTCTTACATGTCGTACCACCATCATCACTCCCAACACAATGGCGTTTTTCAGGGACGTACCCAACCCTTTACAAACTCCTTTTGCCTGTCCCGACCTGCCTATACGGCCTTCTACACTCTCTTTCCCTCCCACCCCTCCTCGCCCTCTACTCGTGACGCTTTTCCAGGGATGCGCCAACCCTTTACAATTTCGTCCCCTTCCTAACCCGACCTGACCTTATGGCCTTTTACAATCTATCCTCCCTCCCCTTCTCGAGCGCCCCTTCATCCTACTCCCCCCTCCCTTCTCCTTCTCGTCGCTCTCCCCGTTTCGCGTTCCTCCTCCCCTCAGATCTCCTCCCACCTCTCCTCGACATCATTCCACGCGATCTCCCTACCCTCCACCCACAGTCTTCTGTTCTCCACCCGCGTTTTCCTCCTTCTGTCTCTTTCCTCCTTCGCTTTCTCCAGCATCCTCCACCTCGCCTTCCTTTCCTCCATCGACAGATCTTCGTCCACCCCTATCCCCCACCTCTGCCTCACTACTCCATACTTTTCCAGAAGCTCCGCTCTCTCCCTCTCATCCTCCATCTCCACTATCACAACCTCTCTCCCCCCCTCCCCTCTTCTTTCCCAAACCCTTTTGATCCTTGGCGCTCTGCCCAGCACCTTCTCCGCCACCCTTTCCATCATACCCCTCCTCTCTTCCGGATCCTTCCCGTCCAGCCCCTTCCATACCACGTTCCTCTTTCTTCTCTCTCTTTGCTCCCTATCCTCCTCTAGCCTCCTCACCCTCTCTTTCAGTCTCCTTGACTTCTCCTTCTCCTCCTCCCTTCTCTTCGCCTCCTCTTCTGGCCCTTTCGCCCCTCCCCCTTTCTCCCTATCTCCCTCCCACTCCGGGTCCTCCCCTCTCTGCCCCGCGAGTCTCCATCCTTCACCCCGCCCGGCAACCTTCCCCCTGTCCCTCGCCCTCTCCTCATCTCCCCTCGCCACCTCCGCCCCAACTCTTCTCTTCGCCTCCTCTTCCACCCATCTCGAGATCGCCTCCTCTCTGTCCCACACCAGCTTCCTTTCCTCTCCTCCGCCCTCCTTGACACTCCTCTGCACATCCTTTTCTGCCACGGCATCCTTCTTCTTCTCTTCGCATCTCCCTCCCGCGGCTTCTCCACCCGTCGCCTCTTTCCCCTCTCCTCCCATACTGCTCCACCCCTCTTCCGACCTGCTTCCCTCTCCGTCTCCCTCACCCCCCTCCCTTTCCCTCTTGCCGCCCGACTCACCCCCAGATCCACCCTCCCTTCCATTCTTTCGAGTATCCTTCTAATCCTTTCCAGCTCCTCCGCTATCCTACTCCATATCTTCATCCCCCCCTGCGACTCCTCCATCTCTCCTCCCTATCTTCCGCCCCCTTCTCTCCGGCCTCCTTCCTTCCTCTGCCCTTGCTTCCTCTTCTCACCCCTCTCCCTCCCCTGTCTCGTCCCTCCGCTCCTCTCTCCGCGCCTTCTCGGTGTCTCGTTCCTCCACTCAGTCCTCCGCTCTCCGTCCCGCTCCTCAGCACTCTCCTCAAGGCTCTTCTTCCTCCTGCAAGTGGACCCTTCACATAACCTGCCTTCCCTCTCATTCTCTCCCTCTCTCTTCTATCCTTCCACCCCGTGTGCCTGTCTCCTGTCCTCCTCCGTCTTCTCCCTCACTTACTTTCTACTCTCCTCCGCACACTCACTCCCGCTCTCCCTTTCTTCCACTCTTCTCTCGCTGTCTGTCTGCTCTTCCGATTCCCACGTTCGCTTCCTTCATTCATCCGCCGTACCTAACGCTTACACGCTGACACTCCATCTTACTTCGCCGGCCCGATCGACCTCCTTCTCCATCGATCCCTCGATCCATCGATCTTCTCCGCTTACTCCTCATTCGTCGTCAGTTGCCGCTTAATGCGCATCCGCCTCACGCTTTGCACTTCTCCTCTCGCGTCATCTCCCTCTCGCTCCTCTTTACCGACCCGCTCTCTCGATCTGCCTGCAGCGCCAGCCCTCTCTCTCGCCGCCCTGATCCCGGCATCCCGCAGTGGTGCCAACCTGCTCGCCCGGAGCGGCTGACACCCCGCACCGTCCACTCTTCCACCGCCGGCACTGCCTCCGTCTCGCTGTCATCACGCCGCTGCTCCAACCAATGCCACACGCTTGGTCTTCCCGCGCTCCACGCGTCGCTCCCCTCCGCAGCCTCCCCCCTCTCGCCCCTCCGCCACCTCTCCCTCCACAACTCACTCTAACCTCCAAAACATCTCTCGCCGATTTTCCTCCGCTGCTCCACATCCAAGCCGTCCCCTGCGCCTCCTCCAATTCCATATCCTCCTCCGAGCCTCCTCCACCAACTCCGCCACTCCGCTCTAACCTCTCCACCCTTTACTCCGCTCAAGCCTCCTTTTTCCTTCCTTTTCTCCTCCGACCAACTGCTCCCAACGGCCTCCGACCACCAACCCTCATCTGTCACTATTATATTATATCATTTTATACTGTTCCTCTTACCTTGATTCATTACTTCTGTTCTTTTTTACAACTTTTTTGTTTTTTTCGAATGTTCTACCTTTGTAATTCATTACTTGCCTAAAGTCATGACTATGGCATAAAATAAACCAATCAATCAATCAATCAATCAATCAATCTCTCTCTCTCCCTCCCTCCCTCCCTCCCTCCCTCCCTCCCCCTCCCTCCCTCCCACCCTCCCCCTCCCCCTCCCTCCCTCTCTTCCTCCCTCCCTCCCTCCCTCCCTCCCTCCCTCCCTCCCCCCCTCCCTTCCTCCCTCCATTTTTCAATTGTTGTCTCAACTCAGGCCACTTCCCATCTCCCTGGAAACGCGCAATAGTACGTCCACTATCCAAAGTTAAATCACCCATCTCTCCTTCAGACACAAGACCCATAGCCAACCTGTGTGAACTCTCAAAATTATTTGAAAAAATTATTCATCGTCAAATCGTGGACTTCATTAATTTACATCACATCCTTGATGCTAGGCAGTCTGGATACCGTAAGGGTTATTCGACTCAGTCTGCCCTCCTACGATTAGCTCACGATATTAGGAGTGGCGTCGACGTAGGTGAAGTACTGATACTCGTTCTTTTCGATTTCAGTAAGGCCTTTGACATTGTCTCTCATCCTTTGCTTTTGACCAAACTCAGGAAATGGGGCTTTTCTGATCTTGCCCTCGAACTAATTTTCTCGTACCTCACTGGTCGTCTCCAGGCAGTTGTCGATTTAGAAGGTGTTTTCTCCGAGTGACTATCTGTTTCTGCTGGCGTTCCGCAAGGATCCGTCCTGGGACCACTCCTCTTTTCACTTTTCATTAATGACATCAGCGCGTTCCTAAGATTCACAGAGCACTTGATATTTGCCGACTCAAATTTATCGCAGGTGTCTCTTTACTCAATTAAATGCTGGGCTTTCAACTTGTGGCGCACGATGTGAGTGTGGTCTTTGAATTTGCGGCTACAAATGGACTGACTCTCAATCTAAATAAATCCAAGGTCTTAATACTCGGCAGCAGAAGTTACGTCAAGCAAATTAATCTTAACGACCTTCCCCTCATTTCTGTTGGTGGTACTTCGATTCCCTATGTTGATGAAGCGCGGAACCTGGGTGTCATCATGAGGTCTGACCTGTCTTGGGCTAGTCATGTCTCCCATATTTCCAGGAGAGTGCACTCCACGCTATACAAGCTCAAGTTCCATAAGAACTCCTTGTCACTTCAGTTGCGGGTAAAACTTGTGACTGCATTGATCTGGCCTTTGTTGGATTACTGTTCTCTTGTGTACAATGATGTCACTGATGAGCTCAACGGTAGATTACAAAGCCTTATCAACTGTGCAATTCGCTTTATATTCAATTTAAAACGCGACGAACACATCACGCCTTTTCGTCATCAATTGGGGTGGTTGTCCGTAAGAAACAGACGTCTGTACTTTCTGGGAATTGAAATGTACAAGATATCCCGCGGTATGTCTCCCAGTTACCTCTCCGAAATCTTCATTAAGCCTGATTTTTTGATTAGACGTTCGTCGCGACTTGCACTGGAACATGCATACCAAATTCCTATCCACAGGACTGAAACATATCATAGGTCCTTCCATTTAGCTGGAATTTAACTATGGAACTCGCTTCCTACTGAGATCGTGTCCTCATCAACTGTCACTGAATTTAAACGAAAGCTTTACAACCATCTCTTTTCTCTCGAGTCTAGTTCTGTGCATGCTTCCACCTTGGAGCCATCAGGCGTTCGAACATGACACTAATATCTTATCTAGTCCCGTACTGAATCATTTACTTTTAGTTAAGTCATCTTAGTGTTATTCTAGTCGCGTACCAAATCACTTACTTTTAGTTTAAGGTCATCTTATTGTAATCTCGCGATTCTGTCTTTTTTCCGTTTGCTACATTGCGTATACGGCTCCTGGTACACCCTCTGTGGAGTTGCGAGTCGCTTGCTTCAATCTGTACACTTATTAATTATTTCCCTTATCACGCTCTCGCTCCGTCCTCCGCTGGGGGTGTATCACCTGCTTGTTGTTTTGTTTTATTATTATTTTTATAATTATATTCTTGTTATTTTCATTGTTACCACTATGTAGCGGATTTACAACATCTTTGTGTACATCTCTTATTTGCCTAAAGTCCAGACTATGGTATAAATCTCTCTCTCTCTCTCTCTCTCTCTCTCTCTCTCTCTCTCTCTCTCTCTCTCTCGGGTTTTAGGAAACAGCAGTCGTGTGAGACAGCAATTCAAAGTTTGATCGAGGAATGGAAATTGATAATTGAGGAGAAAAAAAATGATAGGAGTGTTATTCCTGGATCTCAGGAGAGCGTTTGAGACAATTGATAGAGTAAGATTAGTGGAAAAATTATATCAGTATGGAATAAGAGGAGTGGTATTGGAATGGATAATATCGTATTTAAGTAATAGAAAGCAGCAGGTTAGATTCAATGATATATGTTCTATAATAATTGAGACAATATATGGCGTGCCACAGGAATCAGTATTAGGACCTCTATTGTTTATTTTGTATATAAATGATATAGTTAAAGTCTGTCCGGAGGGAAGTATATTTAGATTATTTGCAGATGACAGGACCGCTAGTGTAACAGGTGAAAGTTGTGAGGAATTAGAAATAAAACTAAATATGGTGCTCGGTATACTCGAAGAATGGATGAATGTGAATATGTTAAAAATGAATGCAGATAAGACCAAATATATGATAGTTAGAAGTATAAGGAAAGAAATAAAAACAGACATAATTGTAAAAAGTTTGGATGGAACTGTAATAGAGCGTGTCGAGATAGCGAAACATCTGGGTGTAATGATTGATAGTAAACTCCGCTGGGAGGAGCACTGTGATTATATATTAAAGAAAATAGGGAAAAAAATTAGTTTTCTGAATAGAATAGGAAATGATATATCGGTGTACACTAGATGTACGGTGTATAAGTCTATCATAGCGCCTCATTTTGAATATTGCGCAACGTTATTAGTATGCATGGGTGAAACGCAACTGAATCGACTGCAAGTGGCACAAAACCGTGCAATGAGAGTCATACTACAATGCTCGCGATATACAAAGGTTGAATTGATGCTGCAAACCCTTAAGTTTATGAATGTAAGACAGAGGCTAATGTACAATGTATGCACTTTTATTTTTAAGATAGTAAGAGGCATAATGCCAAAACATTTAAGTAATAGGATAGAAATAGTAGGAGATGTGAGTGGACGGCAAACGAGGCAGGCTGAGAATATTAGAATTCAATATCGCAGGACGAGAAGCGCACAGAAAAGTCTATTTTATGAGGGTTTGAATATGTATAACGCTCTACCGATAGAAATTAAGCAATGCGAAAGAATTGAACCATTCAAACGTAGGTTAAGAGAATTTATTGTACCTCATGTAGAGGAATTAAGTTAAGGACATTTTATGTAAAAAATAGCCGAGAAGGCTAATAAAGCTCAATCAATCTCTCTCTCTCTCTCTCTCTCTCTCTCTCTCTCTCTCTCTCTCTCTCTCTCTCTCTCTCTCTCTCTCTCTCTCTCTCTCTCTCTCTCTCTCTCTCTCTCTCTCTCTCTCTCTCTCTCTCTCTCTCTCTCTCTCTCTCTCTCTCTCTCTCTGTGAGTATCATACTGTACTTATTCTTTGTGCTCTTGCTTTGAACGATCCTTTTTTCTGCTGTAAGTTGCCTTCGGGCCATTTTGTTGCAGATATTGGCATGTTTTTTGTTGCTTATCACGCACGATTGCTATCTCCTGGGTGATTGCTGTCTGTCAGGGCGCATTCTAGTGGAGATTATTTTTGCCTGCAATAACCTAGCTCATGGCTGTTACTGTTGAGTATCGGTTATCGCGGCTACGCATGCGTTAAAGGTTTCTCCATCTCGACGCTATCTCCTGGACACGTGCTATCTGGGTGACTATTGGCTGCCATATGTGATTCAGTGCTTGAGGCCTGTGTGTAGTGACCTTTACTATCGCTGCTACGGGTGCGTTATCGTTGCGTACTCTTTCTGCTGTATTGCCTTTCTTTTCGCATTGCCTGCATGTGTGGTGGGGATGCAACGCTGCGCTAGATGTAAGAAAGCGATTGCGACTACTCAGATTGAATGTGAGTGCAGGAGAATATTTCATCCGGGCTGTGTTAAACCGTATTCTGTCGCCAAGTACGCCGACGCTTGTTGCAAGTCATTGTCTGCTTCTCTCAATTTACCTCTCACACCTGAGGTAGAAAGTTCTCTACCAACAGTTAAATTTGACACCATGACTACTCCTGCAAGCTTCGGCACTCAGTCGCGGTCTCCATCTCAGTCTCAATGTGGTAACACAACAAATGACCTTTTGCTTTGTTTGACTGAACAGCTGAGTGAATCGAATGCAAGACTGTCTGAGAAACTGAGTGAGTCCAACGCGAAATTTTCGGCTTTTGTAGAGGAACAGCGGCGGACGAATATGGAACTTAAAGATAAACTTGATAAGTTAAACTGTATTGCGAGCAATGTTGAACGAAACAGCCAGCGTATTGTTGAATTGGAACAGCGGTGTGAGGCTCTTACGGATGAGATTCGAGGACTTAGGAGTGATCGTGCTGATTCTTGTTCTGCTGTATGCGAGACCGGGAATGAGTTGATTGTATCAGGTGTGCCTGCCACGATGTATGTCACCCCCTCTGAGTGTGTTCGCAATGTATTCACGGTATTAGAAATCCCGGAATTGTCGTGCCACATTCTTAACGTTAGGCCTGTCGCTCGTAGGCCTGTGCCGGCGAGGGCTTCTGACCGCCCCTTGCCTACTTCAGCTACTAATTCTTTCATCGTCACATTAGCCTCGTCCGCGGTTCGTGATATTGTAATATCTAAAAAGCGAGCTCGGCGTGTGCTCGTGCAGAGGGAGGTCTGTAATAATGGTTCGGATCGGAGTGTGTACGTGAATGAGTTGCTCCCCAAAGACACTTACGAGCTGTTGCAGCAAACGAAGCGTGTCGCTAAGGACAAGTCATACGCGTATGTCTGGGTGAGGAGGGGTCGTGTACATGTCAGGCACTCGGATGGTAGGCCTGTTATTCAGATTTGCTCGGTTTCTGATCTTGATAAGCTGATTTGACATGCTCGTCCCGTTTACTCGTTGCCTTCCGTTGTATATCGTGGCTTGGTTTAGAGGTCTACTCAGTCTTGCGTGGCTCGTAATTTAACGCCAATTCCCTGCGGGGACTTATTGATTACATTAGACTGCATTTTGCCACTCGTGCTTATCATTTAATTTCTGTCTCCGAAACATGTCTCAATGTTGATGTCTTTGATGTGACTGTGGCCTTGGAGTCTTCTTCATTCGTATTTACTTTCATCCGAATATGACTAATGTGTCTTTCTACTTTAATTCATGTTATGTTAAGGGCCAAAGCGCGTATGACAGTCGAAGTCGTGGACGTAAGTAACGTACAAGCTTTCACGTATCCTGAGTTGTCAGTTCGAGGACTGCGACTGTCGTATATCGCTATGCCATGTTATGTGTCTTGACTCTAAATCGAATTGCGTTTACTTTTAAGTTGCGTTAGCTTTTAAGTTCTTTTGTTACTCGCTTCAGTGTGTCCCATGCTAGAGAGCACATGCACTTATTCTTCTTTGTAACTGCTTAGTTATATTGTATTGAGTTACGATGTATACTATTATTTGTGCTACATATCCTATTGATTTTATGTTGCATTGCTCTCGAGTATGTTACCTGCTTCATCGTTGCTCAAACTGGTGAGAGAGAGCACACACACTTTATCTTCTTTGTAACTGCTGTATTGTATTTTGCCCTTTAGCCTATGCTCGGGCATATTAAATATCAATCTCTCTCTCTCTCTCTCTCTCTCTCTCTCTCTCTCTCTCTCTCTCTCTCTTCGCGTCGTCTTAAGATCGCATGCTTCAATGCCTGCTCCCTTCCTGCCCATCTAGAGTCAGTCCAGGCTTTCATAGCGTCAAACTTTTTTCACATCATCTCGATTTCAGAGACCTGGCTGCACTCGCATATTTCTGATAACCTGGTTCGCATCCCAGGATATTATTTGCTTCGTGCTGATAGAGAGGGCAGGGAGGGGGGAGGTGTTGCTTGCTATATCCACGACTCGCTGCGCGCGCGTGTTTTGGCGGCGTCGCCTCCGTCCTTCTCTAATGAACCCGAATATCTTGTTCTTGACGTTCGGGGCGACGCATGCGAGCCTCTCCTTTTTACTTCGATGTATCGCAGACCGAAAGGAAAAAACTTTAGTAAATATGTTGACACTCTATCTTCGGTTGTGCACAACTACAGGAACATCATTATTTCGGGCGACTTAAACTGTAATCTCCTTGCCTCAACATACGAACCCAATCACCTCAGAAACATGGTCACGCAATTGTCGCTCCACATAGTGGAGTCGCAATCGACCTATCATATTCCTTCTTCCGACTCATGGCTCGACGTTTTCATCGTCGACAGTCTTAACAAGGTTTTATCGTTTCGTAAGTCGGACGCACCCTTTTCATCAACGGTCATGACCTTATCGAGTTGACGTATTCGTTTGTAGTTCCGTCCATTGCGAGGCGTACTCTGATTCGCCGTAACTATAAAGAGTTTGATGAGCAGAGATTTGTTGAAACTCTCACCTCAACGTTGTCTTCTTCCTTTACTGAGGATTTCGGCGGTGCTGATCTCGGCGAGTCTGACCTGGACGGCATCCTGGACACCATAGTCAAAGACTTTATTTCCAGTTTGGACAGGCATGCACCTATTCGCACCTTTTGTGTAACTCGTCCATCTGCGCCTTGGCTCACCGATGTCCTCGCTTGCGGAATTCGGCATCGCAATCGTCTATACAATATTGCTCGAAGATCTGGTAGCGTGCTTGATTTTCATATTTATAGGCAGTACAGGAACGGTCTCACTGTTGATTTGAGAAGAGCCAGAGAACACTTTAATATGGCGAGATTAAGCGTAATTTCTGATCCATCTAAGTTATGGCGTGAGCTTGCTAATCTCGGCCTGGTCGAGTCGCCCCTATCCTCTCCGCTTGATTTCTTTTCACGTGACACTCTCAATGCTCATTATGCCTCTATCTCCAACTGTTTTCCTTCATGTTCTCAGTCTCAATTTTCTGATATTATCTCATCCATAGTGCCTGATAAACCACTTTTTAGTTTTTCCCAGATAACCAGTGATGATCTAAGTACTCTCATCTCCTCATCTTCAGTTTCTCTTGCCACTGGTTACGATCAATTACCACTTTATGCCATAGCCTTAGCCCGACCTAGTATTGGCAATCTCCTAACCTCACTATTCAATAGTTGTCTTAAACTTAGTCACTTTCTGCCCCTGTGGAAGCGAGCTATACTTCGCCCACTGTCCAAGGTCAAATCTCCAGCCTCTCCCTCAGACACGAGGCCCATTGCCAACGTGTGTGAGCTCTCCAAACTGTTTGAAAAAATTATACATCGCCAGATTACTGACTTTATTGAAGCTCACCATATTCTTGACGATCGGCAGTCTGGATACCGCAAGCGTTATTCCACCCAATCAGCCTTACTGCGATTATTCCATGACATAATGTACGCCGTCGACGTGGGTGAGGTGCTTATCCTTGTCCTTTTCGACTTTAGTAAGGCCTTCGACACAGTCTGTCATTTTTTACTGCTCACCAAACTCAGGCGGTTGGGGTTCACTGATTCTGCCCTCAAGTTAATCTTTTCTTATCTCACGGGTCGATCCCAGGCTGTTGTTGACCTTGAGGGAGTGCTCTCTGACTGGCTGTCCGTCACATCCGGAGTTCCGCAGGGATCAGTTTTGGGTCCTCTCCTTTTCTCTCTTTTCATAAATGACATTGGTGCCTTCCTCAGGTTTACTGAGCGTATTGTATTTGCGGATGACACACAGATTTACCGCAGGACTCCTCTTAGCCAACTGAATGTCGCTTTGCAGCTCGTTGCTCATGACGTGGGTGTCATTTCAGAGTTCGCTGTGCGTAATGGATTGACTCTTAATCTCAGGAAATCCAAAGTCTTGATTCTTGGAGGTAGGAGTCATGTTAGGCACTTAAATCTTAGTGACTTACCTCTCATATCGGTTAACGGTACTTCCATCCCATTTGTTACTGAGACACGTAACCTCGGGGTCATTATGCGCTCCGATTTATCTTGGGCAAGCCATGTCTCGTACATTTCCAAAAGGGTACATTTTACATTGCATAAATTTAAATTTCACAAAAATTCCCTATCATTTAATCTGCGTGTAAAACTTGTGACCACTTTGATATGGCCTTTGTTAGACTACTGTTCCCTTGTGTACAACGATGTGTCTGACGAGCTCAACACCAAGCTTCAGAGACTTTCAAATTGTGCGGTTCGCTTTGTTTTTAATTTAAGGCGTGATGAACACATCACGTCCTACCGACATCAGTTGGGGTGGCTGACGGTCAAGCATCGACGCCTCTACTTTCTAGGCACTGAAATGTATAAGGTGTCTCACAACATGTCTCCTACCTACATCTCTGAAATCTTCACTAGTCCTGACCCCTTAGTCAGGCGATCATCACGTCTGGCTATACCTCATTCTTTCCATGTTCCTATCCATAGAACCGAAGCATATCATAAGTCCTTCCATCTTGCAGGCGTCTACTTGTGGAACTCGCTTCCCACCGACGTAGTATCTGCAACGTCTGTCGCCGTTTTCAAGAGTAAACTGTACGACCATCTTTTCTCGCTTGAGCGTAATTCGATCTAATGTCTCCTCAGCCTCTGCCCACCATGCAAATTCTGACTTAGGGTGTCAACTTATTTCTTGTGCGTTTCATTAGTTTAAGTTACATTTTATTCTTATTTTTATTTCTATTTTTTCCTGCGTAGTTTACATCTGCCACTATTATACTGTTCTTTTCTTTCTTTTTATTTTTATTTTTGTTTTTATTGTTATCCTATTTTTTCTTTCTTTTCGTATGCTTACACCTTTGTAATTCTTTACTTGCCTAAAGTCTGTGACTATGGCATAAATAAACCATCAATCAATCAATCAATCAATCAATCAATCAATCAATCTCTCTCTCTCTCTCTCTCTCTCTCTCTCTCTCTCTCTCTCTCTCTCTCTCTCCCCCCCCCCTATCCTGTATTTGCTCATGGTCAACTCTATGTGGCATTTTCTAGAGCAACCAAAAAGGAAAATGTCAAAATTAAGATTGATGAAACAAGCAATCAAGGACATCTCATTGAAGAAAATCCAAAATCTTATACAAAAAATATTGTATACAGAGAGGTTTTATAAATTAAAGAATTAAAAAAATGTATGAGAGCTAATAATATAGCGGGTAAGCGGTGGGTACTTTAGGAGTAAAAAAATTTTTATAAGTAAATAAGAAATCTATTATAAGTTAAGGTAATAAAATATAAACTTCAACTCGACATAATTAAAAAAATTCTCTTATATGCAGATTTAAATTAAAAATTATTTATCGAGAGGATCGGCCCATAAATGTGGAAGTAGTTCGCGTACATACAGACAGACAGACAGACGACGTGATTTATATATATAGGTATTTTTATATTTTTTGAATTATATCAATCTGTATATATATCAATATATATAAGTACCGTCCGTCTGTCTGTCTGTATGTACGCGAACTACTTCCACATTTATGAGGCCCACGCGCCAGCTTTGAGGCCCGCGCGAAGCGCGGTCCGAAAAGCTAGTATTAATATATATATATATTTGCAATAAATACATTTTATATATTTTAAATAAATATATTTGCAGATTAGCGGAAGTCGGCAAACTGGAAACGCCAAAGTTACAGAGGAAATACAAGGGACAGGTATTTATAGTTATTTATAATTATACAGATAAATATATCATCATGTAGATAATCAGTGCATTTAATTTCAGAAAGGATAACAGCAATTATATATAACAGTATTGGCGAGAAAGAGCTTTACTCCAGTCACAACAAAATTACCTTTTTTAAAAAAAGGTAAAAAAAAGGCGCCAAGTACACGCGCAGAATATTAGCTCGAAGAAAGTGGTAATGGAGTAAAAAAGCAGCGTCAAGTTTTTGTACAAAAATTTTTTTTTATTTCAATAAAATATTTGCATTTTTTATTGTTACTTCTTTAACAGTTGTTAATCTTTGCGATTAACATCTTTGCATTTAAATACCTTGTATTCCTGTGTTGGATTAAAAATTTTGTAATTGTATCTTCTCTTTCTGATTAACGCAATTTAAAGATTTATTTAAAGATCAATCAAGAAAACATTTATTTAAAAAGATACATATCACTTGGGTTGAGTTAGGTAACGGAATTTGGTTATATTATAATGTCTGTAAGGAAAAGTGAAGCTATTATGACTCGTGTAAGAAGACACTTAAATACAAAGATATTTTTAAAAAATAATACAACAGTTATTTTTCGAAGAATATATTCACTGTATAATTGGCGCAATTTATAGATATCATTTATTTTTGTGAAAATACATACATATCTTCTTCTTAGTCGTACACTCTTGACAGAGTGGTCGTGGTTATGAACTTTTTACATTGATTCCGCCGAAGTTCTTGCAATTTGCCTCCATCTGTCTCTATTTGTGGCACTGCGGGAACATTCTGTGATAGAGCATTTTGTTGCCGATTTTATACGATCAGTCCATCTAGTCGGGGATCGGCCGCGTGGGCGTTTGCCTTCCACTCGGCCCTGTACTACCAGGCGCTGCATGGAATCCTCATTACGTGTGATGTGTCCGAAGTATTTCAAGACCCGTAGCCGAACTGTCGACGAGAGCCTATGTTGTATGTTAAGCTCCTTTAATATGGAGGCGTTGGTACGTCGTTCGGTCCATCTTATCCTCAGGAGGCGTCGCCAGCACCACATTTCTAAAGCGTCTATTTTTCTGTGGTCTTGTCGTCGAATCGTCCATGTTTCAGCTCCGTAAAGGAAGATGGGGAAGACAAGACACTTCATTAGGCGGACCTTTGTGTTTTTGGTTATCTTTTGGTCTTTCCAGATTTTTGTAAGTTTGTCAACTGCCGACCTGGTCATGGCACAACGCCTTTTAACCTCCTCCTCGCATCCTCCTTTGTTAGTGATCGTGGAGCCAAGGTAGGTATAGCTGTGTACAACTTCGCAATTGGCTATACTTCTAACATCAGGTCTGTTATCAGCCATCCGATCTACGATCATCATCTTGGTTTTGTCTCTGTTGATCGCGAGACCAAAGTTGAGGCTTATTCTTTCCAGGAGTTGAAGGAGGTTTAGTATGTCTTCCTCAGTTGATGCCAGAAGAGTGGTATGTATCGTCAGCATATCGCAAGTTAGATATCAGCCGTCCACCCACGGATACACCTTTATCCCATTCATCTAGGGCAATTCGCATGATATATTCCGTATAAATATTAAATAGTAAAGGTGAGAGGATACATCCCTGCCGAACCCCAGCACGAACTCCGAAGTCTCCGGAATCGATTCCATCTACCCGGACTGCCGCTGTACTCCCTACGTGCAGTTTCTTTATGAGGTATACCAGGTGATATGGCACGCCCATTTCTGTGAGAACTTCCCACAATTTGTTCCATTTTACAGTGTCGAAAGCTTTCCGAAAGTCAACGAAGCATATGTATAGTTGGTTGTTGAATTCTCTGGCCTTCTCTATAATTTGTCTCAGTATATGCATTTGCTCTCGCGTTTCTCTTCCCTTTACAAAGCCAGCTTGTTCGGGTGCGATTTCTCGATTCAGGTACGCTTGCAGCCTAGTATTCAGAATGTGCAGTAGTACTTTGCTGGCATGGGATATGAGGGCAATCGTTCTGTAGTTGTTACATTTCGTGGTTGAGCCTTTTTTATGTAGTGGGATGAACAAGGAGTGAGACCAGTTTTTAAGCCATTCACCGGTATCCCATATCTGAGAACAGATGATGTGCAGAATATCCACTCCAAATTTTCCCATATCCCTGATTACCTCGATGGGTATTTCATCCGTTCCTACTGCCTTGTCTTGCTTTAGGTGTTTAATTGCAGCTCGTATTTCGTCTCTCAAAATACCGGGTTCCCGTTCAGAGTCTGCAGTAATTGAGATGTGGTCTGATGCATCGTAAGTATCAGCAAATAGAGTCGCACAGTACTTCCGCCAGACCTCCACAATTTCCTTAATCTCTGTAACGCAGTTACCTGCAGAGTTCTCTATGGCCCAGTTCTTTGGCTTGAATTGTCTAGTGATGGTTCTAATCCTCATGTATAGGTCCTTGGTTTCAAACCTTTGAGCGTTGTACTCTAACTCTTCGCAGATGTTTTGCAAGGCTAGGTTCTTATCTTTACGACAAGCAGCCTGTATTTTGGAGCTAAGAGAATTGAGTTCTCGTGCATCAACACCTTTCATTTTCAACTTGCGGCGTTGTTCCACCAATTCCCAGGTGCTGTCGGACATTCAGTGTTTATGCTTGGTTGCAGTTATCTTGGGCTGAGATTTCGACACGGAGTCTTTTATAAACTTTTTGGCCGATTGCCATATGTAGTCTGGATTTTCATCTTGGGTCTCATTTAACCATCTTGGTGTTTCTTTCTGCAGTACCTCGGTGAATGAATCTTTGTCTGTTATTTTCATTCGCTTGTTTGTCTTCTTGCTTATGGGTTTACGCAGCTTTAGTTTAAGATTGCATACTAAGAGTTCATGGTCAGAGAGGCAGTCGGCACCCGGTAGTGTATGTGCTGGATATTGAACTCCTCCATCTCTCCCTTATCATGATGTAATCAATTTGATTTCGATGTTTTCCATCTGGGGATGTCCAGGTGTATAGTCTTCTGGGGTGTTGTTTGAATATTGTGTTCATAATGGTCATACCGTTCTCGATAGCAAACTGTAGAAGACGCTCTATCGTTCCTAGTGCCTAAACCATAATTTCCAATTATGTTGCGCAAACTCATATCCATGCTGGTATCCCCTATTTTTGCATTAAAGTCACCGAGTACGATTAGAAGTTCTTTCTTAGGGATCTTGTTTATGGATGTTTCTAGTTGATTGTAGAAACGTTCCACAACTTCGTCTTCTGCGGTGCTTGTAGGAGCGTAGGCTTATATGATGTTGAGCGGAGTCGGAGATGCACTGAGTTTGATGGATATTAATCTTTCGTTAATAGGATTATAGCCTAAGACAGATTTGTTCCATTGTTTTGGTATAGCTATAGCCACTCCAGCAAATCTGTTGGTTTCATTTCCCGAGAAGTAGAAGGTGTGTTTCTCCGTGTCAAAATGACCGTTCCCCTTCTAGTGGGTCTCGCTTTTACCCGTAATTGTAGTGTTACATCGTTCAAGCTCTCGCTCCAGTATGTCGAGTTTACCATCCTGGTGGAGTCCCCCCGCACGTTCCATGTACCTACGCGGATCTTCTTGCGTAGTTGTATGTTCCTTCCAGTAGCATAGTTTCCACGGGGTGCCTGGTGGCCTGCACTCCCTTGGCCGGTAGCCCATTTCACACCCTGACTCCCGGACAGACCAGGGCGCCGGTCGCTACGCGGATCGCCAGGCAATCTCATATCCTTTGTGTGTATCATTCATAGATATCATTTATTTTTGTGAAAATACAAACATACCACATCGGTTTTTTAGAAGTATAAAAATACCTCATCGGTTTTTTTTAGGTAATATCAACGCTTAATAATAAATTATAAAAGTAACTTTTAACGAACAATAAAATCAGGGTCGTCTAATTCTTTACTGTCTAAATTATCTTTTAAACTTAATTTTCTTTTTGCAGCTAATTTTCTTCTTTTTTTACTCAACTCTTCTATATTTGTTCCTTTTTTTTCCTTTGCTTCTATAGCTTTAACTTCATTTTTATCTGGTGTCGCGGTTAAGATCTTTGTTCATCCTGGTTTTCTTCCTCGATTTGATGTTTTCCTGACTCCTGCCTTTGGTAATGGCTGGATCTGCTCTGGCGTAATAATTTTAGTTTGCTCGATTTGTGAGGTAACCATAGAAAGATTTTCATCTTGAAGTAAACGTGGATTATTTTATCTCGACAATTCTTGAGAAGTAAGCGATGCATTGACTCCTTCTGTAGTTGTTTCATGAGGACGATGTGTAACGTACGATGGCAAAAATTCATCTTCTCCAAATACTTCCATATTCATTGGGCATATGCCTGAGACACGAAACATTCACAATGTTGTTTGTACTGAAAGCGTGCGAATAAATTCCCAGAACACCGGCAATGTCATAGATTCCAAATGTTTTCCCTGGATTGTTCACCATCCAGTAAGATACAGCCTGATTATAACCAGTTTTAAGCGGTCCAAATACCGTGCAGTTCAGTGGCTGAAGTTTATGTGACGTATACGGTGGGAAAGTGAGAAGAGTGACACCACAATTTCGTGCTTTTTTGATAACAGGAATCGAAATATGACTTTTATGATTGTCTAAAATCAGAAGAACGTGATTCGATTGCGATGCATTAGAATGTTTAACAAAATGATCAAAAAATTGAATGAACAGTTGTTCATTGCTCCAGCCACTTGGATTCGCATTGCCAATAGATCCAGGAGAAGCTCCTTGAAGCATAAAATTTTTGAAATTGACTCGTGGAAATATCAGCATGGGTGGAATGTGATTTCCTATTGCATTTACTACAGCAATTACGGAAACATTCATTCCCTGCTCTGTAGAAGTCATGGGACCAACTTGCTTTAAACCTTTCGGTGCCACAATTCTAGACGGAGTTTGCACCGTTGTCAGTCCCGTTTCGTCACAGTTGTAAATATTTCTTGCTTCAAATGGTCCATAATTTTTATGAGCCATTTCCAAGTTGTCAAAAAACATCTTCACATTGTGCTTGTTAAAACTCGTACTACGAGATAGGCTTGTTGCTTCTGGTTTCCGCAAACTTAATTCTTCTTTATGTCTCTCCATAAAACAACGAATCCAACTCTCTCCAGCTTTATTTTTTTCATCCCATTTTGCAGGATATTTTTTGTGATTTGCTTTTGCAGATTCATAGGCTAGAGTTCTGATATTATTTCTCGAAATTCCATGATGGAGTTTTGTACGAATTTTGATGTATTTTTTCAATAAATTTTCTTCAGCCGGCGTAAAAACTCTTTTAATATCAACCTTAGATACGTATCGAAATTGTTCTTCACCTGATGTTTTAAATTTGTTGAAATGTTGCTGTAATGTCGTTAATTTTACATTAAATATTTTTGTTGCTTCTTTCAGTGAGATACCCTTCGTCGTCTTATTTCCTAAAACTGCATTTACAGCAGATATCAAAGCTTCAGCATCCGGCCTTGGCATTTTTATTCCTCGTGTACTACGTGGCATGGTAACTATAATACAAACAAATAGCTTCTATGCAATTACTCTAGCTGTCAGTAAAAATGGAAAAAATTGTAGTTAAACAAATAACTAAAAGTTACATAAAGATAACAATTAGCTAATATACTTTTGAAATAGCGTTCCAAGGTACATCAACCGTCATGTTCTAAGGTACATAGAAATCAATTTCTAATAAAAAAAAATTAGTTAACAGGTTATAATGTAGGTTATAAATGAGGTTATAAACAATTTACTACATTATTCTACATATTTGACACATTCTTACTAGCCTTGGCTGATAACTATATCTTTGATAGAAAAAATAACTTCCTCCGCCAGTAATTAAAAACAAAAAATATTATTTTATTGCTCGACTAACTGGCAACAATATAAATAGTAGGCACTACGTTTCGACTCTAGGTTTGAGTCCTTATCAAGTGCAATCTAAAAATAAGGAACATAACGTCATATAATACAGTAATTAATAATGATCAAAATAGAGAGCAATACCTAATCATCAAATTTGAATCGTCATATGGTAATCAAATACATCCTTGTGTTTATGGGAATGTTCCAGCATGGTCATAAAGTACAACTATAGATAAGTTATATTACATATAAAAACAGTAATTATGCATATTAATACCCCACTTGCCAATGACCTTGACCTTGACATATGTTGTCAAGGTCACCTTCCTGAGTGACCTTCAGAAGGTTTTAGCCGGCGGTCGTTATTCGTTAAAAAGTTATTAACAAAAAAAGTTTGGAAAATATAGCAGCTATTTTGAGTATTGGAAGGCATAAATGACTAATATATATGTCGAAATAGTTCACGCTTTTTATTGTATATCGTCCCCCTGCAGTCACATGGATTCGTGGCGTGCTTTACGAGCTCGTTTAAGTAGAGGTGGTATTACCCATACAGCACAAAATGTTTTCAAAAAATATTTCTAAATATTTCTATAAAAATATTGCAAATATTTTAAAATAGTTTTAGGAATATTTTAAAATAGTTAAAAAACCGTTTGTAGTAACATTTTTAAGAATATTTTAAGAATCTTTTAAAAATATTTTTGAAAATGTTCTTCTTTATCACCCAGACAATATTTTCTTAAATATTTGAAATATATATTTGAAATATTAATTTAAATCTACATATTTATTGTTTTATAATCTCGTTCCAAAATATTTAAAAATATTTTATACTTATTATTGGTTCTATAATCTTTTTTCAAATATTTTTGAAATATTATGAAATATTCTTAATTAAAAAAGATGCATGGTAGCGCATTTTTTCGTGCCAGTTCACAACGACGCCGCTAGGCGGCGCATAATGGTAAGACTAACTTGCAAGTAAATTTCAGTTGGGATCTAATATAAGCAGGCCTCCGGCGAAGCAAAATCATGACATTCGCGACACATATCTTCGCTAGCAAAACGACGCCAGGCTTACCCAACACCACTGCGATGCTATAAATATACAAAATATTTTCCAAAGTAAGATGTAAAGATGTACATTTTTCAAATATTAAAAAAAACTTTCAAACGTGAAACAATTATTGCTGATTGGGTCAAACATATTTTATTTTTCGAAACAATATTTCTAAAAGATTTTACAAATATTATTGATTATATTTATTTGCAACCTTTTAGAAATATTTTTAAAAATATTTTTTTGACATAATCCGACGGACATAGAAACATTATAAAAATATTTTTGTAAATTATTTTAATCTTCCTAAAAAATATTTTAAAAATATTTAAAAAATATTTTGTGCTGTATGGGTAAACAAGATAAGTTAGTCGATCACCTATGTGAAAAAAATTGGAGGAGACCCATTTTATGTATTACTAGACGACATAAAATATGTGTATTCAGGAAATTAATAGAGAATATATAATGTTTCATTATGTATATATATAAACGAGCTTGTAAAGCACGCCACGAACCCGTGACAAATCGTCTCGCGTGAAAAGTGTAAACACAGTACATAAACACTAGGTATTGTTTTGAAAAATAATTGTTATGCAACTACTTTTAAAAAATAAAACCCAAGTGGTACATATATCTTTATGCTGCCATTCAAGGATATTTCTATTCCAATCCAAGTAGTAGCTTTAATTCTCCTTAACAAAATTATAATATTACAAAGAATTATTTTAGTTACAAAGAATTTAAGAGGTAACAGTACAAAATACAAATATTTAATTAAAATAAAATAAATAAATTTTTCTTGTAAAAGAACTTGGCGCTGCTTTTTTACTCCCGTCACATTCTTCCCTAAATTATTTTTATTGTTTTTTATTCAAAAATTTGAGTACTTTATTAAATTTCTAGCAAAGGTCTAGCAGCGCCAAGTTTGTTTACAAGAAACATTTATTTATTTTATTTTAATTCAATATTTTTATTTTTTACTGTTACCTTTTTAATTCTTAGTGATTAAAATGATTCTTTGTAATATTATAATTTTGTTAAGAAGAATTAAAGCTACTTGGGTTGGAATAGGAAGACCCTTGAATGCACAAAGCTATGTACCACTTGGGTTTTATTTTTTGAAAGTAGTTGCACAACAATTATTTTTCAAAGCAATATATATATATATATGTATATATATATATATATATATATATATATATATATATATATATTCTCTTTGTAATTGGCGCAATTTAAAGATTTCATATATTTTTTTGAAATACATATTACTTAGGTTAAGTTAGGTAACGCAATTTTGTTAAGGAGAAATAAAGCTACTATCACTTTAGGTTGGATTTTTGGATTTACAAAATATATTGCGTGTACTTGGCGCCTTTTTTCCCTTTTAATGATAACATCATATCGCGCCAAATTTCGGATCTGCACAGTAAAAAATTTTGTGTTAAATTTAACACATTTCACATGTCCCAAATCATCCACTCAAATTTTCGTGTTAATTTAACATAAAGCAAAAAATCCCAAATATTCGTTCACTTAAAATTTCAATTGCCTGCACACATATATGTATATGTATTAATTAGTGCGCACACACACACACACCCACACACCCACACACATACACACACACGCACACACACGCGCACACACGCGCACACGCCCACGCGCACACCCACGCGCAAACGCCCACGCCCACGCCCACGCCCACGCCCACGCCCACGCCCACGCCCACGCCCACGCTCACGCCCACGCCCACGCCCCCCCCCCCACACACACATATATATATATATATATTAGGGTGGCGATATTTTTGGGTCAAAAATTTGATTTTAAGTCTCACCCCTTAAATTCGTTCTACGAACTCTCAAACGAAGACCCTTGAAGAGCAGGCGCTGTAACTTAATATTTAGATATAGGAGAAGTCAGGGCCGTCAGGGTCGAACGCAGATCCTTGTGCGTAAATTCAATAGTCTGATTTATTAATCCTCTTAGTACATTAATCCATACATTAATCCGGACGTTTTGGGTCAGATTTGAGCCATCTTCAGCAGTAACGAAAGTTAGTCACACGTTCTCCGTGCCAAAAGGCGAGTTTACTGATTCGAATGTCAGAAACATGGACTTTTTTTCATCATTGTGTGGCGTGTCGATGAGACCGTTAAGTCTCCTCGCATATTATTTATGTTATACATGACGTCGTATTCCACGTTTTTCGGACCGTTTGATATGGATCAACTGGTCCATGTTTCTGACATTCGAATCAGTAAACTCGCCTTTTGGCACGGAGAACGTGTGACTAACTTTCGTTACTGCTGAAGATGGCTCAAATCTGAGCCGAAACGTCCGGATTAATGTACGGAATAATGTACTAAGAGGATTAATAAATCAGACTATTGAATTTACGCACAAGGATCTGCGTTCGACCCTGACGGCCCTGACTTCTCCTATATTTGAATCTCGAGGGTCCTCATATTAATTTATTTAATATTTAGAGGTCGCTCAAAGCCTCTAAACATTAAATGTTTTTCGAAAAAGTGGTAAAAAACTGCATTTTTCACTCATTTTCACTGCTAAATCTCTTTTAGTTACCTTATTAAAGTACCTGGCCATCAAGTTTGAGGTACAACACATGAAACAAAAATGTAAATTTTGTTGAAAGTAATTAATGCAATCTTTGGCATAAGATCGTTTATAGCAAATGTAAAATGATTTAATGAATTTAACCATTTTTTAACCATCCACGGCTTATAATCTTGTTTTGTAAGTAAATATATCAAACGCCACTTTAGAAAAACATTCTATCATCTTCAAACTAAAACCTCTCTAAAGTTATATGCTGTAGCTTAAAAATTAATCGTTAATTGCTTTGAAATATTGCTATTTTATTAAACAGTGCACTTAATGTAATTTTCTATATTAAATTCTTTTATTATTTTGGAAAATAAATTATATTATCAGTGTCATTTAAATTAAGTCTACGTTTCCCGCAGAAAGTTTTCGTGCATCACATTTCTCAAATTTCATATAGTTTATGCTATAGGTGACTGTTTTAATGAATTTTGTAACAGTCGGCTACTAAAAAAAAGGTTGCAACATATGAAATTGGCCGCGTATTGGACCTCTTCTTCTTCCTTGGGTAATGGCTCCTAAGGAAGAAGAAGAGGTCCGATACGCGGCCAATTTCATATGTCGCAACCTTTTTTTTAGTAGCCGACTGTACATACAAAATAACATATAAAGTTATATATGATCAGATCACACTGTTGCATCTTAAAGTATCCGATAGATGGCATCCGATGGGATCTATTTCTCATATTTAAAATTTGACAAACAGTGGTATAAGAACGGTATCAGACACGGCAGTGTCTCGCGCTAAGTTGCGCCTAGTTATATAAATCATGGAACGGCACAACTTTTATATCGTGGAGGCCACTCTTATAATAATAAACTCTTATAATAAAGTGGCACATTTAAAAAATAACATTTGAAAATAACAATTTTTTGCAGTAAATGGATACTAGATCGGATCAGATCTACTCATGTCTGATTGGTTTCGAGCAGATAAAATAAATTATTCTCGTTACATATCTGACCCTGTCCACTAGGATCAGATCAGATCTACTTATGTCTGATTGGGTCTGATCAGATAGGGCCAATATTTTGATCAAACCAGATCTGAGTAGAACGGATCTGATGAGATCTGATCAAGTCTGTTCAGATCTCTTCCATTTTTTTTCCGGGTTATTAATAATTTATTTGTATAATAATCCTATGGTATTATAAATCTCTTATTTAATATCATTAAAAGATTAAAAAAAGTAATATTAATCTTGTTCAAATATATTTCAGAGAAATATTTAGTTTTATTTTGGTTTATTATTAATTTTTATTTGAGTTGCCAGATTGAAATTAATTTAAATTTAGATTGCGTAAATCAATAAATACATTAATTAGATCTTATTTATACATATTGTAGTTTTAGCATTATTATTTTATTTTAACTGTATTGTAGTATTTTTTTACATTTTTTGTAGCTTAAAAAACTATGTATATTAGGAAAAATTGAGAAAAGATATGTACATACAATAATACTTATAATTAGTAATAAAATGAAATTATTATAAAAAATAATAATAATAACAAAATAATAATAATAATTTATAAGTATGAGATTATACGACCGTGTAAGATATACAATCAAACAAGGGGAAAACGCCGTAATCAGTCAGGACTGGATCTTGCTTGTCCGAATAATATATATTAATTCTTGAGTGACTTTCTACGTACAATTCTTTGCCCTGGCAGACCACGCGCCGTTACTAACGGACATAACGCCGTCTCAACCAAAGCCAGAACGATACAATCACACAATTAAATTGATATCAATTTAATTATATTAAAATATACACATAGGATAGGATACTGAGAATATAAAGGAAATGTTGCGAAAAATAACACCCCAAATAATAATCAAGAGACACGGTAGTGTCTCGCGCCAAGTACGCGCGGAGCGAGACGCACCGTGACTCATTTACGCGAACGCACGAGTTGCGAGTACCCGAGATTTTTATATCTTAATAATGAGTGAACGGATCAAGTTCTAAGTAGGCTTGATCGATAGCTTGGGGTCGATTTATATAAGAGTGTTTTTATTTTTCCGCTACGTGTCCTACGAGCGGAGATATTGCGATGCAAAATCTAAATTCTGGAAATTTAAGATTAAGAAACGTCGTCATCATCGCCCAAGAAATCTTGGCCGGTTCATATTTTTGACACCATGCGGCGCTAGTATGGTTATATTATTATCGACTCAGCAAGTAAATCCATTCGAGTCGATATATCGATATATGCACGTGTGCGTACTGCGCGCTCGTCGTTCAGTGCGTTTGCGCGGACAGTACGCTGTCAGTCAGTCATATATAACCTAGAAATACATATCGCGTTCGCGCGTAACACCATGGTTTTTCATCGTTAAATATTACTAAGTACGATTGTTTAATTCCGAATTTCGGTCGCGTCGCGCAAGAATCGAAGTGCCACGAAATTAGGTTGTGGGTATCACAAGAGGTAAAATATCAGCGAGTCGGAGATACGTAGTGATAGTCGTGACCGTTTACTATGTTTATGGGAGCGTTACTTCTGTAGTAACTTACAATAGTTGCTTTCCATTTACACTCAAGTGATCTGAGTCACTCAGATATGTGAGTATTTTATATTCAAATAAAGATATGTCATTCTGTATTTACCTGCTTATTTTGGTGACAAAGCTATCGCATAATAATACAGGTCCATAGCCTCACTTATAATGTGAGTTTATTAGATTCATTAAAGTACATGGTCTCGATTGTGGATAAAACTCAGCTGAATCTCACTTGCCAGCATGCAAAAAAACGTACATTTAACAAAGTTATGACGTTACAAGTGAGAATTATCTGAGTTTTGATGTAAATGGAAAGCAACTATTAATTCATTCATTTAGAGCCAAAGCACATAACATGGTGTAGCGATATACGACAGTTTTAGTCCTCGACCTGACAAATCAGGATACGTCAAAGCTTGTGCGTTACTTACGTCCACGACTACGACTGTCATATGTGCTTTGGCCCTTACGTGGAGGAATTATCGTATAAGTTACTGCAGAAGTAACACTCGTGTAAACGTAGTAGGTACGTGACAGATAGTGTGTGTATGTATGTGTGTGTGATCATCAATATATCATATAATATTATATTAGAAGGTACATCCAAAATCACACACGTATGCATATGCTGTCTTGTAAATTGCTGTCTTGTAAAAGTTGAAGAGAACGAGAAAGTGATCTGTAGCGCAATTCGTATTGTAGGCAAGTTAAAATATTAATTAAATCGAGTCTATTATATTATTTATGATACACGTTGATTTTATATCTTACAAGTAACACTACCCAACTGATACTCACCGATTTGAATGAAACTTAACATACTTATTAAACACCGAAAAATATTAAATACGTGTTTTTTTGTTTCGGCTAAATACGCTTTTTAGGGGTAGAAAGCACCCCTCAACCCCTACTACCCAACTGATACTCACCGATTTGAATGAAACTTAACATACTTATTAAACACCGAAAAATATTAAATACGTGTTTTTTTGTTTCGGCTAAATACGCTTTTTAGGGGTAGAAAGCACCCCTCAACCCCTGGAGGTGGAAACAGTTATGGCTAATTATTTCTGAAACGATACATTTTCTGAAAAAAGTGCTTAGGACCAAAGTTGTAGAGTTCATAGTGATGCACTTGATGGCGACCTTGAAGTCGACCTTGAGGTCGATTTTCAAGGTCATTTGAAAATCATTTCATGTTTTTCAAAGGGAGTAGTTTACTTTTCATCCCGAGAATCGATAGAGCATAAAATTTTACATTCAGAACGTTGGTGGTTTGTAAATAAAACAAGCCTCTGCAATTTAAAATTGTTCATTGATCCAACCAATTAAGGCAAGATCAGTCAATAATTCGATCAATAAAGGAATTGAAAGTTAATTATTCATTCAAATAAGGCAAGATGTGATCGAGATCCAGCCAGTGAAGGCAAGATGTGAGCGAAATCCAGCCAGTAAAGGCAAGATATGGTCGAGATCCAGCCAGTGAAGGCAAGATGTGAGCGAAATCCAGCCAGTAAAGGCAAGATATGGTCGAGATCCAGCCAGTGAAGGCAAGATGTGAGCGAAATCCAGCCAGTAAAGGCAAGATATGGTCGAGATCCAGCCAGTGAAGGCAAGATGTGAGCGAAATCCAGCCAGTAAAGGCAAGATATGGTCGAGATCCAGCCAGTGAAGGCAAGATTTCATAATTTCTTTTCATAGTCTATGAGTACTCATAGATGCTCACATCTTGCCTTCACTGGCTGGATCTCGACCATATCTTGCCTTTACTGGCTGGATTTCGCTCACATCTTGCCTTCACTGGCTGGATCTCGACCATATCTTGCCTTTACTGGCTGGATTTCGCTCACATCTTGCCTTCTCTGGTTGGATCTCGACCATATCTTGCCTTTACTGGCTGGATTTCGCTCACATCTTGCCTTCACTGGCTGGATCTCGACCATATCTTGCCTTTACTGGCTGGATTTCGCTCACATCTTGCCTTCACTGGCTGGATCTCGACCATTTCTTGCCTTTACTGGCTGGATTTCGCTCACATCTTGCCTTCACTGGCTGGATCTCGACCATATCTTGCCTTTACTGGCTGGATTTCGCTCACATCTTGCCTTCACTGGCTGGATCTCGACCATATCTTGCCTTTACTGGCTGGATTTCGCTCACATCTTGCCTTTACTGGCTGGATTTCGCTCACATCTTGCCTTTACTGGCTGGATATCGATCACATCTTGCCTTATTTGAATGAATAATTAACTTTCAATTTCTTTATTGATCGAATTATTGACTGATCTTGCCTTAATTGGTTGGATCAATGAACAATTTTAAATTGCAGAGGCTTGTTTTATTTACAAACCACCAACGTTCTGAATGTAAAATTTTATGCTCTATCGATTCTCGGGATGAAAAGTAAACTACTCCCTTTGAAAAACATGAAATGATTTTCAAATGACCTGGAAAATCGACCTCAAGGTCGACTTCAAGGTCGCCATCAAGTGCATCACTATGAACTCTACAACTTTGGTCCTAAGCACTTTTTTCAAAAAATGTATCGTTTCAGAAATAATTAGCCATAACTGTTTCCACCTCCAGGGGATGAGGGGTGCTTTCTACCCCTAAAAAGCGTATTTAGCCGAAACAAAAAAACACGTATTTAATATTTTTCGGTGTTTAATAAGTACGTTAAGTTTCATTCAAATCGGTGAGTATCAGTTGGGTAGTGTTACTTGTTAGTGTCTGGAAATATTAATTATTCACGATAACAACAAAATAAATTTTGGTAAATTTTATATTCGTATTCAGCTATCTCTAACATTTTAAAAAATAATTAAATTAAATATGTTCTTCTCACACACAAAAAAGATTAGACTCTAAAAGGATTAATTAATATTTAATCTAAATAGATCTATCATAATAAAAATTATAATAGCAAAGTTTTTGAAAGTGGTGGACAAACCAATTTATATTTTTAATGCAAACTTTACCTCGAATTCTTATATTTGTTGTCAGTCATCAGAGGATTTTTTCTGCAGATATTTGAAGACTGGTGTATAATGGATTTTCTCGTGATTGAGCGCATACACGATTCTCTCTATTTAGATACTAACTTTTTGAATTCTTACACTAAGACTTTACTTTGGAGTATGGCGAACTCTTTGGTAATGAAGTTCTTAACAAGGTAAGATTTAAGATTATGCAATATAATTATAATTAAATTATTGTTTGGGAATATTATACATAACATTAACATAATTATTTTTTAAGGTAATTATGAAGGAGAGGGGCTTTCTTACCGATTTGGCTGAAACTTCACAATTTTGTATATTTTGGTGCGTACAACATAAATCTGTGTGTGTGTATGCGTGTGTGTGTGAGAGAGAGAGAGAGAAAGAAAGAAAGAGAGAGAGAGAGAGAGAGAGAGAGAGAGAGAGAGAGAGAGAGAGAGAGAGAGAGAGAGAGAAAGTTAAAACTGTCGCTCTTAATTTTAGGAAAAACGTTATTAAGTACTAAAATTGATTGTTGCGTGGTTAGGATGTCTGTTATACCAATATGATGTAGACGCACATGATCATGCATAGTGACGTAAAAGTACATGGAATTATAGCACTAGTGCAGTATAATAGCAATCTCTCATAATAGTCTGACGGCTTTAATTGTATGCTATTATTTGATTTTGTATTTATATAGACTTTTCAATATATCAATTATTTTCTGCTTCAAAAAAAGCATTAACTCTATTTCTATTATCTTTCTTAACCATATAGTTAAAAAAGATAATAGAAATAGAGTTTATGCTTTTCTTAAAGCAGAAAATAATTGGTATATTGAAAAGTCTATATAAATACAAAGTATAATACAAAGTATAAATACAAAGTCAAATAATAGCACATAATTAAAGTAAGGCGCCAGACTATTATAGGACAGGTTGCCGTTATATTGTATTATTATTACTGTAATTTCATATACTTTTACATCACTACGCATTATCATGTGCGTCTACATCATATCGGTATAACAGACATTCTAACCACGCAACTATCAATTTTAGTATTTATTAACTTTTTTCCTAATTGAGAGTGACAATTTTAACTTATAGACTCATGTTTTAGGCACCAAAATATACAAAATTAAAATTTTAGCCAAATCGGTGAGGAAGTCCCTCTCCTTCATAATTATCCTTTTGGTAAATCTATAGAATAGCGCCCTTTCCGAATTTTGATATTTTCTTGCGGTTTTCTTGGTAAAAACCTTTGTTGTGACTCCGACAGTGATAATCAATCGGGAGAGCCTGAAAAAGATGCACCCTACCTGTTTTTTTCCTATTTTTCCGACATGCCGGAACACACACACACACACACACACACACACGGGGGGGGGGGGGGGGGGGGTGCAAGGGAGGGCCAATAATCAAGCGTCTTAATTCAAGCAGTTAGGTATCACGCTGGGATTGTATAGTTTTATTATGCGGCGGAGCCCCTCCTCCGCCTATTTGTGTACTGTCTTCCTCCCCCCCCCCCCCCATCTTATATATAATGTTTCATTATATATATATATATATATATATATATATATATATATATATACATATATATATATATAAACAAGCTTGTAAAGCACGCCATGAACCTATGTAACCGTTTGTTATGATTTTGTTCGTTGCGTAGTACATTCTTTGTCTTCCTTTCCCTACTCGTCAATATATCCTATATAATATATTAAAGTACATGTGTGGGCGGGGGAGGCTTCGCCCCCCCTGCACCCCCCCCCTCCCCCATTGTGTGAGTAAACCTAGGAGTGTGGGCGGGGAGGGCTCTGCCCCCGTGCACTAGGCGGTGTGGGTTGGGTTGATGGGTGGGCAGGGGGGGCTTCGCCCCCCCCAACCCCCCCATGGACACGCCTTCGGCGTGCCCGGATAGGAAATGTATTTCACTTTAAGCGTGAACGGGGGGGGGCTCCGCCCCCCTGCACCACCCCCATGCACGTATAAGCCTCACTTTATAAATTATAAATTCCAAAGCGAGCGTTGGAAGGTTTGGAAAGTCATGTTGGAAAAAATAGGAAAAAAATAAAGTAAAAATAGGTAAAAAAATAGGTAGGGTGCATATTTTTCGAGCTCCCCCGATTGATTATCACTGTCGGAGTCACAACAAAGGTTTTTACCAAGAAAACCGCAAGAAAATATCAAAATTCGGAAAGGGCCCTATTCTATAGAATTACCATCTTTTTTAAACCACATTTAACTGCAATAATTAAATTATTTATATTCAACCAATTAATAATTTTTAAAATATAAGTAATTTATCTACTATTTATTTATTAATGAAAAAATTACAATAATAATTATTTTCCACTAATTATAAACTTTCAAATAAATTGTAATTTATTTTTGATAAACTATTTATTAATTATTTTAATAATAAAGAATTTATTTCTACTAATTACCAGTTTACAAAAGAAAAATTCATTCATTTTTACCTAAATACTAACTTTTACAAACTAGAAATTTTTCTCTGACAAATTACCAATTCTTTAAGTAATCTACACTTCTCACAAAAATTAAAGGAACACTAAAATTATCTTTAAAAATAGGCAAAATTCAAGCAGCTGTAACTTTGTTAAAAATAAACGAAATTTAAATTAAAAAAAAAAGGATTTTAAAGCTTGAAATTTCTACTTTTGAAAAGTTACTATTATTTTTCAGTTTCTGTGAGTTTGGTAATTTTTACGTATAGAAAACTACGGGCTGGACAAAATAGTAAATTTTCCTATCACTTTGTAGGCCTGTCACGTGCACAACAAAAATCTGCGAATATTTTAAATTTTCTAACGAAAGCTTGAAGTTTTCCTTGCCAAATCTTTTTTTAGAAATGTTTCTACTATTTTTTGTTACTGATTTATCGCGGATTGAATAAGAAATGAGCATTTTGACTTTGATTGCTCATAACTCCCTTAGAAATCATCGTATCGCAATTCAAAAAACAGATTCTTAAAGCTGAAACTTTGCTCTATTAAACGGTATAATTGCCAAATTTTTTTAAATAACATGTAGATATGATACAAATGGATGAAAATAATGTAAAAATGAACGATTTTTCTCTTTTTTATTTTGACCCAGAAAACAATTGTGCAGAATAAATAAATTTATTCTTTATGTTTTTTGTACTTTTAAGTAGGGGAGAGTGGGGTAATTGAGAACGGCGGGCTGCATGCAGCCGTTGAATAGGTTCAGGACGGTGTAGTGCGGGGGGATGTATTACTTATCTAGCTGTGTTCCCAATTACCCGCCGTTCTCAATTACCCCACTCTCCCCTACTCTGCATTTTAAAAAATTTGCCAAATAGCTATGAAATTTTTTTCATGGTGGCCACTATGGTTTTATGAAGCAAAACGTACAAAAGATTGTAAAATTGCTTAAGGAGAGTACACAAAAATAAGTTTTGGGAACTGTTAGGGGAACGAATAAATCTTACATATTCTTATGTATTTTGACTCGTAGAATCCGAAAATGGCCATAAAAATTATGTCTATAGCGAAGAAAACATGGAAACGAAGGAAAATGTGGAAAAACATGAAATTGTTTAAACTCTCAAACGTAATTTTTTTACGTTTTTTAATGCAGGGTATTTAAAAGTACAAAAAAACATAAAGAATAAATTTGTTTTATTATCCTGCACAATTGTTTTCTAGGTCAAAATGAAAAAGGGAAAAATCACTAATTTTTACATTATTTTCATCCATTTGTATCATGTCTACATGTTATTTGAAAAAATTTGGCAATTATACTGTTCAATAGAGCAAAGTTTCAGCTTTAAGAATCTATTTTTTGAATTGCGATACGATGATTTTTTGAAGAGAGTTATGAGCAATCAAAGTCAAAATCCTCATTTCTTATTCAATCCACGATAACTCAGTAACAAAAAATCGTAGAAACATTAAAAAAAAAAAGATTTTGCAAGGAAAACTTCAAGCTTTTACATTAGGAAGTCAAAATTTTTGCATTTTTTTTGTGCACGTGACAGTCCCACAAAGTGAGAGAAAAATTTTCTATTTTGTCCAGCTCGTAGTTTTCTATATGCAAAAGTTATTGTACCAAACTCACAGAAACTAAAAAATAATAGTAACCTTTCGAAAGTAAAGGTTTTAAGCTTTAAATTTAAATTTCGTTCATTTTTAACAAAGTTACAGCTGCTTGAATTTTGCCTATTTTTAAAGATAAATTTAATGTTCCTTTAATTTTTGTGAGAAGTTTATAATTTACTTTTACTTAAATATTATTAATTTTTATGTGAATAGTAATTTTTTGTAACTAATTACTAATTTGCTAATTTAATAAAAATTTAATTTGTTGTTATTGCTAATTTCGTGAATAATTAAAAAATAAAAAATAAAAATTTTTTGTAGATCCTTGCTTAACACTACAAAACGGGTGATATCACTACAAAAATTACCTTTTTCAAAAAAGGTAAAAAAAGGCGCCAATTACACGCAATGTATTTTGTAAATTCAAAAATCCAACCTAAGTGGTAGCTTTATTTCTTCTTCACAAAATTATATTACCTAACTTAACTCAAGTGACATGTATTTCAAAAAAAGATGTGAAATCTTTAATTTCTCCTTCACAAAATTATATTACCTAACTTAACTCAAGTGACATGTATTTAAAAAAAAGATATGAAATCATTAAATTAAATTGCGCCAATCAGTGCCGTAACTAGGTTCTCATGTGTCCTGGGCAAGGTTTTATTTTTGGGCCCCTTAATTTTTTAGAGGAAAAGTAATAATAAAACAAATACGATATACCAATTGTATATAAATAATTTTTGTGTACACAAGAAATATACAAGATTATTTACTTGTATCTATAAACAAAAATACTTATTTTAAATGTACTCTTCTGGCTTTCATTTCAGCAAATTCGTTAATTACATCATTATAATTAATATTTTTAACGATATTGTATTCAATCGAAATTGTAGAAAGATTGGATAATCGTTCTTGTCCGATAGTCGATCTTAAATAATTCTTAATTAATTTTAACTTGCTAAAACTTCTCTCACACGAAGCAGTTGAAACGGGAAGAGTGAGAAATATTCGGGGAGCAACATTGATATTCGGATATGACTCAATTAATTCAAAGTCATGAAGAGCCTGTAGAATATCAAGTGGAGTTGCAGTTTTAATGTTTTGTATTAATATCGAGGCTTCAAACTTAAAGCTTTGTATTTCACATGTGAGCTCGTACATATTTAAATCTTTGCTATACTTAATAGCGAGATCTGCAGTTGATTTTTGTAAATTAGTAACGCTCATCGATTCTAAATATGCACAGAGAGAACGGTTTCTTTGGATTTAATAAATTTTATTAGATTCAAACAAATTTATCTTTTGGAATAGTCCAAACAAACAAATTTTTGATTCAACAAATACGATTGTTTGATTTTCAAAGAATATATATCTTTGTCTTAAATAAAAAAATTGTTTAAAACGAAAAACATATTCTCTATCGCTTTAATAATACTATTGTTTCATTTAAATATCAATGCTTTATAAAAAATGTCTTAAACATTTATTTATTATTTATTTATTTATATATGATATATGTGGTAGTTGGTTGACTGCTACATATATAAATAAATAAATAATAAATAATTGTCATATCTCCATCACTCGAGTGACCGGTGTGATGGATTCCAATGATGTGTACAACTGCGAGTGATAGACGCTTTCGCCGTGGGGTCTTATATACGATTTCTGGTCGAATTTGACTTACGAGTTTAGCAGCCGCCTAGCGGTGAAAACGCTTATTACATTTATGGTAATCAAATAATATATTATTTGTTTGGGAGATATTGCTTCAAAGAATAGTGTCTTTTCCGTTAAATAATAGAGTTTTCTTGGATTAAACACAAAAATTTTTCATTCAAAAACATATTATTTCGTCTACGCATATGTTGTTTCACTGAAAGAAATTTCAATCAAACAAATAGGATTACTAAATCCAAAGAAACCGTTCTCTCTGTGTGAGCTATAGAGAAAGCAAAAATCGTCACAGACAGTTTTCAGTTGTTCATAACGCCAATCTATTTGAGACAATAGAGTGTCAAAAACACTGTAAATTTGCATTTTAAATCATTCTTCGGGTGTCATGCTACTTCTTTCATCCGGTGGTTCATCTATTTTCATTTTCTTAACTCTTATCTTCCGTTTATTAGGAAATCCAATCTCTATATTCATCGTTTCAGCCAAATTTTTTGCTTCCAGGAAATTTTGTTCGAAACCTGTTTCTCGTAGTCCTTGTAAAGTACCACGTAGTCAATTAATCAATTTTGTTGCATGGTCTATCGATATATTTTGTTGTTGTAATGGTTTATTTGTTCGTTCAATGCATTGTAGAATTTTATTCCACACAGAAAGAGTACAGATAAATCTATAATTAGAGACGCCCGTCACGGAATGAGGGAGGTCCAGGTTCGAATCCTGGCTGGGGTGTGATTTTTCGCAACATTTCCTTTATATTCTCAGTATCCTATCCTATATGTATATATATATATATATATATATATATATATATATATATATATATATCATATCGTTTAATCCGAATTCTTCTGCATGTTTTAATATGATTAAATTGATATCAATTTAATTGTGTGACTGTATCGTTCTGGCTTTGGTTGAGACTGCGTTATATCCGGAAGTAACGGCGCGTGGTCTGTCAGGGCAAAAGAATTGTACGTAAAAAGTCACTCAAGAATTAATATATATTATTCGGACAAGCAAGATCCAGTCTTGACCGATTACGGCTTTTTCCCCTTGTTTGATTGTATATCTTACACGGTCGTATAATCTCATACTTATAATCTATAATTAATTTGCAACAGCAAACTTTTTGCATTTGATACAGCTTCCGGATTTGATAAATCATTTGCAATCGTTTCCAATCCTTTCTTTACTTCGGATAATTGTAAACATAGCGACTTTATTGCATTGGCCTTTGATGACAACCTTGTATCAGAAAAACTTTTAAGTGACAATTTTAAAGACCTCATTAAAATTTCCCATCGTGTTGTTGAGGACGAGAAAAAATTAAATAATTTCTGCACAGTATCAAAAAAAGTGATCATTTCTGGCGTTGTAGATGCAGCGTGAACACCAGCTAAATTTAGATTATGAGCTGCGTAAGGTACAATCCCAGCGAGAAATGACCCATCGAATCGACGTCTAATTGACGTCGAAAACGTATATCGAAAAGTAATTGAAATATTCATCGATTTCGATTGATTTATGGCACAACTTTCGATGACTTTTCGACTCAGAATAAATCGATTTCGACTCGATATTGATTAATTATTATTATTTCCTCACTGCAGATATGGGCCGATTCACCGTCTCCGATTAACATGATCCTCCGATTAAACTCTTCGGCTCTTTGTAAGGGGGGGGATCCATAGACTTGCAAGTTGCGAGGAGAAGACGGATGAATTAATGAGGGGGATTATTTAAAAATGGGAGAATATCTCTTGGAGATTGAGGAAAGGTTTCCTCAATGTATTTGACTAAATAAGAGGCTTTACTACAGTACAATCCGCAATTAAATATTACATGGTTAATATTTTGGATTGGGTTGCCGTAAGGGCGTTCGGCTGATGACAAAGAATGAGACGTCTGTCGTAGCGTGGACATAAAGTAAAGCATACATAGAAAAACATAAGACGCAAAAGACTGTAAAATATATAGCCTTTCGCGACTTACGTTATTCTCTATCTTATTTTAGTCTATTAACAGCCTTCCGAAGTTCCGATCACGGACTTATATCCAATTGTAGCATTGCTGTTTGGCGCCGTCGGTGCTCAACGAAATATTCAAGTCGTTGCTCGGTTACCGGGTTGTTTGCGCACGCGCAGCAAATGGCGGCTCATACATATAACGCAAGTAATAAAAAGCTGTGTTCAGCAGAGAAAACTACTTTGCAATTGTTGTAAAATTTGTGAATGTGATTGGTGTATGCTTTTAATTTTGGCCGAAACTAAGAGTAATACACCAATCAAATTCACGAATTTTACAACTGCAGTTGCAGAGCAGCTTTCTGCTGAATACAATTATAATGCCTGTATATCACTGCCTATGTATAACAACTTTTTTACTTTTTGTCTCTAATATTTATTTTTAATTATTTAATTTTTTTATTTAATTTATGTTGGATATAACAATCACACAGATGTATGGCGCTAGGGTCGCGATCTTACCGACCGGATTCGGCGATAATGTCACTAAATTATTTTTGTCTATGGCCGGGATTTTGCATTCGGAGAGTCGAGTTTTCTTTCTGTAATTTTTACTTAAGTTCAGTTCTCTCTCTGCCGGCTCACGTGCAAGTCGTTACGCAATAAAAGTGTGTTAACCAAAGTAATACAGGCAATAGATTGTGTTAACCTGCCCCATTTTTCAGCACGGCTACATAACGCGAAGGACCAAAGAAGGCTCAGTTTCAACAATTTAATTATGTTTAAAAAGTAATGGCAGGTTTGTCTAGAATTCTTAGATAGGTGAGCGACAGAAAGAGAGTTCCTTTGAAGTCAATTTTGTCTTTATTATGTATAGTTATCTTTACAAAAAAAGAAAATATGTTGACGTGAAAGAAATTGAGAGTAACTAAAAAGTTTTTACATTAGTTGAAATAAAAGCAAACCAAATCAGTAATCTGTCCTGAAGATAGAATAGAAAATAAATGAACTGAAATAAAAAACCAGATCTTACAGGACGGAATTAAGATGTCTGGATTACTGATTGAAAATGTGAGTCCGAATGTTTACTGAAACGTAATACCGATTATGAAAAAAAAGAAGAAAGAAAAATGAAAAGAGGGAGGCCTCTGCATTAATGTCTATAAGATCGGTTCTTGGGCTAGAATTTCAAGCCAGAGCCATAAGAATGAAAGTAATTCTCAGATCTCAAGACGAATATAAACTCTAGCAGAGGCCCTTGTACTTTTTTGACTAATGTCTGTCTTCAAATATGACGTCCCAATGAGAATCTCTTAAGGGCCCCGCTCGCTGGACCGGACTCCTCGCCTCGATCCTCCCTCTCGGACGCTAGCTGCCGCAGCTCTCCCTTTCCTGGCGATGAGCTCTCCCTGGTGATCCGACTCTCGCTCAGTTGGTCTCCAGAACACGCGCCGCAACGATCAATCCGTCAAGAAAGAGGTAACGGACTCGACACGTTCGAAGAAACGCAAGCAAGTGCGGCCATGACACCTAACGAGTGAGAAAGGAGGCGGGGGCTCTTTGAGAGTGGCGACTCGCACGTCGCGCCATCTAATGTGAAACGATCGGGCGTTGTTAAACGCGAAAAGAATTCGAGCGCAATATCTGAACAAATTATTTAATTTTTAATAAGTCCAATTATTAATATTTATTTTTATAATTAAACTTATTTTTTATTTTGATAAATGTAAATACAAATATCTTATTGTATTAATATTTAATATTAATAATTTAATTAGTTGCTGAATTTAACTTCTTGTTTAATAAATGAGCGGATGTAGTACTGAAAATGTACCTATTATTTAATATTTTAATTTTCAAAATTGTCAAAATTACAAACAGGAATTTTGTTGTGATTTTGACAGTTATAAAGTAACTATTTAATGGAAATGGAAGTCTAAAAAAATTAATATTGTAACGCAATTATTATAATGCTCAAATCATAAAATATTTATATTATCCATGTCTGCCAATACAATATAATTTTTTATTCATATTGCATTCTATATAATGGCAATGTTATTATATATTTGACAGGCAAATCAAAATAGCTTCGAATCGATATCGAAATGATGAAATATCGATGTCTTAACAGAAAATACATAATTTGCCTGTTTACAGTCTGGCGCGATGAATGTATGTCACAAATAATCTCTTTTTTTTTTAATGTCATGTAGCACAAACATCGAAATAAGCTTCAAATTTCGAGCATTATTTCGATATGATGTAATATCGTCAATTAGACGTCGATTCGATGGGTCATTTCTCGCTGGAAAATAGTGCCAAATTATTAATTTCCAAAATACGTGCTCCCTTGTATTTGCCAGCCATATTGGCACCGTTGTCATATCCTTGTCCTCTGGCATCATGAATATCCAATTTATCAACTTCTAGTTTATTTAAAATTTCAGTCGTTAAACCTTCTCCTGTTTTTTCATGTGATTGAATAAAGTCGATGAAGCTTTCTTCGATTGTCACCTTACCATTACAGTCAACATGGACGTATCTTATCATTTGATTCATTTGTTCTTTCCTTGAAACATCAGGAGTACAGTCGAATAAAATTGTGTAGTACTTTGCTTTTTTAATTCTGCATATGATTTCATTTCTAGTTTTATCGCCAATTAATTTTATTATTTCATTTTGAATAATGGGTGAAAAATATGAAACGGAATTTTTTTGGTTTTTCAATATGTTCTTTTAAAGTAGTATTATAATGGCTAACAAACTCAATTAAATTTAAAAAAATTCCACAATTTGGATCTCCAATTATTTCATTTGAACCTCTAAAAGCAATATTATTTTTGGCGCAGAATATAATAGCATCTACTATTATTTTCAATATTTCACGCCACATTATTTTTTCCTTGTTAATTGAATTAACTAAATAATCATCAAGTGCGTTTCCTGATCTTATATCTTTTTCCATCATTTTCCACTTCACATAATTGTTTCGGTGCTCATAGGAATTTTCGTGGTTGGGAATAACGAGATGAAGATGTTTCCAATCATGGAATCCTTTTTGTGGGTCTGAAAGATTATGCGATTTGTGTCCAAAAAGCATACAAGGAAAACAAAATATTGCGTTTTGATTAGTAGAATAGAACAGCCATTTTCTTTTAACTGTTTCTCCATTAATTTGTTTAACATAGAACCAGTCCATAGTAAATTTTCGCCCTGAATTGTCTGATACCAAGGTATTAAAGTTCATGTCATCGCCTTGATCTGGACCATGTTTGACAAGGGAATATATTAATTTATTTGTAATAGCAGGCCAAGAATATGGATTGTTGTAATTTAGCAGTATTTAATTGTTTTGGAATATCATCGTTGTTTGGAACAGTAGAGCGCAAATTTAGTTCGATATTATCGATTTGTGAAGCAGTACTCTGTGCTGGCTTCTCCTCCGACGTATCATTGTCCCTTAAAATATTAGAATGCAATTGTAGTACTGTATCTTGTGAAGCAAATTTCTCCTCTTGCGCAGGGGCCTTGTTCTCCTGTATACTATCGTCTGTTAAAAAGGTAAATGTCAATTAAAATATGATATAATCATCTTGTGAAGTAGTAGTAGATTTGTCATCTTGCGCATGCTCCTTGAGTCCTTGCCTTCCGGTCATCGTCCTTTGAAATAATAGAGTGCAATCCAGGCGAAAAAATTAGAGTGTAATAAGTTTTATATGAGAAGTAAGATGAAGGAAGAAAACAAAATATGGGAGAGATAGGTACGTGAAGTAAGCAGAGAGGGAAAGGAATAGGAGGTGGTGAGTAGATTAGAGGAGAAAAAGGAATGAATTAACGGAGAGAAATGGGATGAATATTTCAAAATAAATATAACGGGAAATATATAAATATGTGAAAGCGCGCGCTGCGTGCTAGTCCATTTCTAAAATAGGCATGTTAAATCGATATTCGAATCTATCAAAGTATTGTTGCCTCTTTTCCGCGATGCCGATTGATTCTCTTGTTGCGCTTCCTTTGTGAACGACTGTCATCACATATTTTGACAGTTGTGTGTATCAAAGGGTTAATAGTTAACAGTAACAGTATAATATTAAAGCTAAATAGTGCGCGCGTCTGTGATGTCTAGTGTTGTAAAAAACTGAGGAAGAAAAACTTTCCAAAACTGTAAAACCTATTTCGTACTACATGCTAGTGCGAGTGAAGTTTGTTCGTGAAGTTATACGTTACGTTTGTTCGAGTGAAATAGATAATACCGTTCAAATGAAGAATATGTTTAATGAAGCCAATAATATTAATATTAATGCAGAATACGTCATGTACTGCAAAAATCTGATATGAGAAGTAGAGTTAAGATTAAAAATCCGTTGCTCATCAAATAACATGTAATAAGATGCAACAACGAGCAAGAGAAATTACTGTTAGACTCATAAGAATTATAAAAAGCTATAATAAGAAATGAACAAACCTATTACATATAAAAAAAAATGAAATAGTCACCATTAAACAGACACAATGTACACACAAATTGACTGTATTGTGTACTGTAAAATATAGTCCGTATCAAACCAAAAAGATGTTTCATAACATAGTAATTGAACGTAGAATATTGGATAAAATAAAGATCCTTGATATATTGTACGGCTTCTATAACGCAGATCATATGAAGTCTTGGAATAACATGTTTAAAAACATTTTATTTTAGAAAATTACGTAATATTGACGATAAATAAAAATTACGTAATTTGACGATAAATACACAGGACCACAAAAAAAAATCGATGAAAGGTTCCTTTGACCAGACCAGGTGTATTATATGTTTTTGGGGTCGCTGAACATGAATCTGAAGTCCGTTTTGCTCCATCACGTCAGGATTTTTTTCTAACCTCAAAAAACATGGCGGATTTTATGTGGCAAACAAACTTTTTTAAATATTGACGAATTTACTTAAATCTTGGTATCCAGGGGTTTTTGGGGTCGCTGATTACAAATTTGAAGTCAGATTTTCAAAATCCAAAATGGCGGCTCAAATATGGCGGTCGAATTTTTGAAATATGATTTAATTTTTATAAAACTTGGTATCTAGGGGTTTTTGGGGTTGCTGATTACGAATCTGAAGCCAGATTTTCGAAATTCAAAATGGCGGATCCAATATGGCGGTCAAAATTTTGAAAAATGTTCAGAACTCGATGAAATTGTCCGTACAGAGATTTTTGGGGACGCTAAATCGAAATCTGACATCAAATTTTCAAAATTCAAAATGGCGGATCCAATATGACGGTCAAAATTTTGAAAAATGTTCAGAAGTCGATGAAATTGTCCGTACAAAGATTTTTGGGGACGCTAAATCCAAATCTGACATCAAATTTTCAAAATTCAAAATGGCGGATCCAATATGACGGACCGAGATTCGAAAAACAAGAGAAAAGTTCGATGAAATCGTACATTATTACGTTTTTGGCGTCGTTGAATCCAAATCTGTTTACAAAGTCATAAGCTCATTTAAGAGTAGTGAGAGCCGAGGGGACTCACATAAATCAAGCACCCCGATCAGTGAAAGGCAAGGGGACTAACGTTAATCACACACCTCAAACAGTGAGAGGCAAGGGGGCTCACTCAAAACAAGTACCCCGAAGGAGAAAGAAATCTACCACGTCTACGTCGTTTTCTCTGGGTCATGCTGAGAGTAGAATAAGACAATATTTACCTCTTTGGAAAGTTTCTTTTATTTAAGAATCTGAATTCTAAGGTGTTGATTTGATGACAGATTCGAATTCAGTGACTTCAAAACATGATATTACCAATTTTATCAAGTTCCGGACCTTTTAACCATTCTAGATGCCATATTTGATTCGCAATCTTGGATATTGAAAATTTGATAACAGATTTGGATTCAACGACGCCAAAAACGTAATAATATACGATTTCATCGAACTTTTCTCTTGTTTTTCGAATCTCGGTCCGTCATATTGGATCCGCCATTTTGAATTTTGAAAATTTGATGTCAGATTTCGATTTAGTCCCCAAAAATCTCTGTACGGATAATTTCATCGAGTTCTGAACATTTTTCAAAATTTTGACCGCCATATTGGATCCGCCATTTTGAATTTCGAAAATCTGGCTTCAGATTCGTAATCAGCAACCCCAAAAACCCCTGGATACCAAGATTTAAGTAAATCCGTCAATATTTAAAAAAGTTTGCTTGCCACATAAAATCCGCCATGTTTTTTGAGGTTAGGAAGAAATCCTGACGTGATGGAGCAAAACGGACTTCAGATTCATGTTCAGCGACCCCAAAAACATATAATACACCTGGTCTGGTCAAAGGAACCTTCCATCGATTTTTTTTTGTGGTCCTGTGATATCATTGAATGCTCAAGTGTAAGAATAGAAGTGTGGTGGCCGCTCCTACTACGACAACCCGACACCACACTAACCAGCCGCGCACAAATGAGCGTGCTTTCTCGCGAGCGGCCGGTTCGCGTCGACTAGGCTTGTAATCAAATTCAGCAAAACTCATTTGCCAATTAACATTCCCACCAAGAGTCGAATTGATACATACTAGTGGAGTCATCACCGAGTCACTGAGAATTATGAATAGTATTTTTGGGAAGAAGACATCCAACTTTATACTTTACACCACATTTAACAACGATAGCCCTAAAGAAGATTATGCGATAATAAATTATTGATAGTAAATAGTAACAGTGAATAAATCATGCATAAATAAATTCTTGCAAGAAAGAAAAAAGCAATATTATAAAAAAAAGAGAAAGAAAAACAAGATAAAAAGAAATGACATATAGTGCTAGAGAAAGTTCTTGTATTAATCGTTTTTAAATCTTTAGTTTACTCATTAAACGCATGATCCAGCTACAATTGTGCAGTTTTGGATATTCCTATCTATCAATCACTAAAAGTACGTATCTATACAAGATAACCCAGAATTTGCATGCATGAAATGCACAACGCAATTTTCTATGCTAGAAAAAATAGGTTTTTCTTCTGGCAAAATTGCATCTGAGCAATAATTTTTTTATGATTTTAAATGAGAATAATTTGAGTTTAACGAATGAGAGATTTAAGTTACTCATGAATCCGGGGCGACATGCGCTAATTTTAATGACAAACAAATATTAATAACTAATAATTATTAGCAGTTATTCTATGCATAATTAAAATTAACATTGTTTAACTTACTCGTTGTCCAAAACTGAATCTGGTGGTACAGATATCAATAAATTTTCTACTTGTGGGAATGAATAAGTGCATCCCTCTGTGGTAACGGGTTTCATATCAAATCTGTAAAAATATTGATGTTATTTGTAATCGTACTTCAAAAGGAACAAAAAATCATGCAAGATTGCTTATTGCATATTAATGTTAATAATTTTATAACACAAACTTAATTTTTCCACTGGTGATAGCTGCTTCGGCAGAAAGACCAAGCCAACCCATGAAACTCAAACCTGCAATTCCTCCGACTAGAGCACCCTGTTGAATTTAATTAATATATTATTTATTTTCATCAATAAATTTAAATATAATTTCTATTAAATTAAAATAAAATAAGTTTATTTTTAACACATGCCTTGGCATTAATCCATGGTAATAACAATCCCATGTTGAAAATGCCAAAGGACGGTCCATGAGTGATAGCGCCTAGACTTATGGACAACTATAACATTTATTCAAATATGAAAAAAGTTTGTATTGTCAAGGAACGTCTTCATGTTTACCTGTAACATATGAGTGCCTGCTTGCTCAACGACGAAAACGAGAGCAACACAGATTGTTCCTAAAATGACAACCGTCAGCTTCATAAAGATGTCGGCACCTTTACGCGTAAAAGGAGTCTTCATAAAGGGCTTAACAAAATCCTCAAGCACCACGGCTGCCATGGAGTTTAGACCGGTTGATAATGAACTGGAAGAGAGTGATCTCAAACTAACTTTCTCCCTCTCTCCCTCTCTCCCTCTCTCCTTCCCTCTCCCCCTTCTCCCTCTCTCTCCTTCCTCTTTTCTCTCTCCTTTACTCCCTCTTTCTTACTCCCTTTTTTCTTTCCTAACCCTCTTTCTTATTGTAAATGTGCGCGTATGCGCGAGCGTGTGTATGTGTACGCAGCTATAATATATTCCATCAAATAATTAATAGATCAAGAAAAATTGTTTACAAAATAAGCAAATTTTAAACAGCTGTAACTTTGTTTAATGAAATGAGAATCCGAATATAAAAGAAGAGTTGTGAAGCATGAAATCTCTACTCTCGAACGGGGGCGTGTCCGCGTTTTAAGGGCGAGGGGGGTTCGCGGAAAGGGGGAGGGAGAACGCGCGTTTTGGACACCGGGAGGAGACTCGCGTGCTCCGGTAGCGTTTATTCGCGCTAAGGGGGGACATGTCAGGACGCGTTTCGCGACACCAATCGGTTATGGCGCAGGGTATTACAAAGGCTATGAGATTGCCTGGCGATCCGCGTAGCGACCGGCGCCCTGGTCTGTCCGGGAGTCAGGGTGTGAAATGGGCTACCGGCCAAGGGAGTGCAGGCGACCAGGCACCCCGTGGAAACTATGCTACTGGAAGGAACATACAACTACGCAAGAAGATCCGCGTAGGTACATGGAACGTGCGGGGGGACTCCACCAGGATGGTAAACTCGACATACTGGAGCGAGAGCTTGAACGATGTAACACTACAATTACGGGTATAAGCGAGACCCACTAGAAGGGGAACGGTCATTTTGACACGGAGAAACACACCTTCTACTTCTCGGGAAATGAAACCAACAGATTTGCTGGAGTGGCTATAGCTATACCAAAACAATGGAACAAGTCTATCTTAGGCTATAATCCTATTAACGAAAGATTAATATCCATCAAACTCAGTGCATCTCCGACTCCGCTCAACATCATACAAGCCTACGCTCCTACAAGCACCGCAGAAGACGAAGTTGTGGAACATTTCTACAATCAACTAGAAACATCCATAAACAAGATCCCTAAAAAAGAACTTTTAATCGTACTCGGTGACTTTAATGCGAAAATAGGGGATACCAGCATGGATATGAGTTTGCGCAACATAATTGGAAATTATGGTTTGGGCACTAGGAACGATAGAGGTGACCGTCTTCTACAATTTGCTACCGAGAACGGTATGACCATTATAAACACAATATTCAAACAACAAACCAGAAGACTATACACCTGGACATCCCCAGATGGAAAACATCGAAACCAAATCGATTACATCATGATAAGGGAGAGATGGAGGAGTTCAATATCCAACACACACACACTACAGACCTGATGTTAGAAGTATAGCCAATTGCGAAGTTGTACACAGCTATACCTACCTTGGCTCCACGATCACTAACAAAGGAGGATGCGAGGAAGAGATTAAAAGGCGTTGTGCCATGACCAGGTCGGCAGTTGACAAACTTACAAAAATCTGGAAAGACCAAAAGATAACCAAAAACACAAAGGTCCGCCTAATGAAGTGTCTTGTCTTCCCCATCTTCCTTTACGGAGCTGAAACATGGACGATTCGACGACAAGACCACAGAAAAATAGACGCTTTAGAAATGTGGTGCTGGCGACGCCTCCTGAGGATAAGATGGACCGAACGACGTACCAACGCCTCAATATTAAAGGAGCTTAACATACAACATAGGCTCTCGTCGACAGTTCGGCTACGGGTCTTGAAATACTTCGGACACATCACACGTAATGAGGATTCCATGCAGCGCCTGGTAGTACAGGGCCGAGTGGAAGGCAAACGCCTACGCGGCCGATCCCCGACTAGATGGACTGATCTCATAAAATCAGCAACAAAATGCTCTATCACAGAATGTTCCCGCAGTGCCACAAATAGAGACAGATGGAGGCAAATTGCAAGAACTTCGGCGGAATCAATGTAAAAAAAAAAGTTCATAACCACGACCACTTTGTCAAGAGTGTACGACTATGAAGAAGAAGAAGAAGAATTACAAAGGCTAGCGGGCATGCGGACCGTTCGGCTGCTAGAATTTTATCAGCAAATATAAACAAAATAGAGTTAGATTGCGAGACACTTGCCTCTGCAATGATCTCATCCTTCTAGAACATGCGATCCGCCATTCGGTTATGGCGTCTCACACTACAAAAGTGAGCGCCGATGGTCCGACGACAGTTTAAAGATAAAATAGCCGAGGTAAACAATCGATAAAATTTGTCGCCGATGACGATTTAACCGTCGCGGTAGTATTCGGTTATGGCGCGGCATATTACAAAAGCGAGCGCCGATGTCCGGCTGCTGGAATGTACAAACAAAATATGTCTAACGGTAATTATACAAATGCATAGACATCCATTGTCGCCAAGATGATGATGGATCCACATCTTGCGGATCAGTCCTCGGTTAGCTTTCGCAACGCGAACGTTTATACTCGGGGGTAAAGTTTTTTGTGTCAAGTGGGCGGTATGAAGGAAAAAATTTTTTGACGTAGAACTACGTCTTTGTCAACAGTAAGGGGGGTATAAGGGGCAGGGGTATAAGGGGGGTATAGGGCAGGTGTAAGGGTGGGGGGGGGTATAACAGGGGGTAAATCCAGGCACAGCCTGCAATGAATGCAACGAAAACATGTCACACTTTGAACGTTTATATCTTCGAAACTAATAATCGTAGAATAATAATTAACATCTCATTTTAAAGCTTAAAAAGTCTCATTTATGATAAAACAAGTCGGAACCTTCCACTTCTTACCTCTTCGATACAGTAGCGTCAGAAAGTTTAGCTAAATTTCTTGTCGATACAACAAAAAGAAACGGGCACAGTAACAAATGTGCCGCAAACAACAACGTAAAACTACGTCAACTGTCACTATTTCATGTTAAAGTATTCAGCGAAGGAAAGTAGACGTAGGGCTATTTAAATTAAAGAAAACAAACACAAATTTGCAAATTAAAAACTTGCATATTGCTTCCACATCATTTTATTTAGCCTATAAAGTTTCCTAGAAGGAAGCCAATTCATTATATGCTAATAATTTGAGAAATTTCTTATAGAGAAAAATTTATGAGCTAAAAAAGAAACGAGCACAGTAACAACTGTGCCGCAAGCAACAACGTAGAACTACGTCAACTGTCTTTGGCTGAATAATAGTGACAGTTGACGTAGCCCTACGTCTACTTTCCTTCGCTGAATACTTTAACATAAAATAATGACAGTTGACGTAGTTTTTTGTAACAGTGAGCATGAAAAAACATGGAATATCCCGAGGAAACGGAACGCGACCTGTTGGAACGATCCAGCCAAACCTTGGGCGAATATTTTGCATTGGCACAGCGATGCGAGGAATTTATTGAGCAACTCGAAGAACGCTGTCGTGCCAAGCGTCCGCAGCTCTCAATCGGACACAGACAATCTTTAGGGGCAAGAATCGCGCGACTTGATGGTGCGAAAACTCGATTACAGAGACATTTCATACATATCGGTGGTGAGTACGCGGCGGGCAGTAGTAGTAACAATAACGCGGAGACTCGTTTAGCGAGAGATCGAAAGCCGCGTTCGAAAGCCGTATATTGACCCCGGTGCGGTAATAAATTCCAAACACATCGAACCTCGTCAAGATGCAAGAGACATCGTGCTCGATCGTATGCGGAACGTCATCCAAAGACACAAAAGTGTAAAGATAAACACTGTGTTCAACGGCGAGTTTGTGACGGGTGACAAAAGTGCGAACAAAAGTATCAACACGGGAACCTGCGAACTCTTTTGTATGTCCGATCTGCGCGAGTGGTACGATTTGCGCGTTATCGAACCTACTTTATCATCTCTGGAGGAATTTCAGGAACGCGACAGCGGGTAGGCGTTGTCGCGTATACTCAATTTGACAGTGAACGTAAACAAGTACAATCCTTTGCGCGCGGGATGTCACCTGAAATTACCTCAAGAAATTAAATTAAAGAAAACGGTGATTAACGTGCAATCTATGGACAATGCGTGTTTTGTGTGGTCAATAGTGGCTGCTCTACATCCAGCCGAGGAACATACATATCGGGAATCCTCGTACCCTCATTATACAACAGTACTGAATTTACAAGACATTGAGTTTCCAATGACTTTGAGTCAAATTAAAAAGTTTGAACGACTCGACGATATATCCATCAATGTGTATATCATCGAGGGACAGAAGATGCCAAACGTTCCCCCGATACGGCTCACCGACCGGAAGATGGACAAACACGTAAATCTGCTATACGTGCAGGACTCGCAAGACGACAACGTGGGACATTTCGTGTGGATCAAGAACCTATCCCGCCTCGCGTGAGCTCGCAAATCAATAGACATAAAAACAGGAAATACTTTTGCGATCGGTGAGTATATATAAATATATATATTTTTATTAAATAGATATATATATATATATATATATATATATATATAAATTTATATTTTTATAAAAGATTTATAAAAATTATGTTTTTTGCAGATGTTTACATTACTTCAGTTCGAGCGAGAAATTGGAAGCCCACGGAGTAGACTGCCGAGAGATAAACAACTGTGCCATCCGACTACCGAGCGAGGACAGTTTAGCTTCAAGAATCACAGCAGGAAGGAACGAGTTCCATATGTCGTGTACGCCGACCTGGAATGTACCCTCGAGGAGACGGATGCGGATGCGGATCCGAGAACGTTCACGTTCAGGTCTCAACATCATCGGGTATTTAGTATAGGATACCACGTGCGGTGCTCGTACGACGACTTGTTATCCGCGTATCGGTTTCGTCGCGATAAGGATTGCGTCGCGTGATTCGCCGAGGAACTAAGACGTTTAGCACACGACGTAAAGACTATCTTGTCCGGTAATGTTCGCATGACAGAATTAACGCGAGATGAGTGGGAGATATTTCACAGCGCAACGCACTACCACATTTGTGAAAAACCGTTCGCACCGGGCGACGTGCGAGTACGCGATCATTGTCACCTGACCAGTCGTTATAGAGGTCCCGCGCATTCAAACTGCAATCTAAATTACAAAGATTCTCATTACATTCCCATAGTTTTCCACAATTTATCCGGCTACGACGCACATTTTATCATAAAAGAAATAGCTATATACCGCGTTCGAAAGCTCGATCGACGTACTACCGATAATGAAAGAAAAATACATCTCGTTCACGAAACACGTTAAAGATACCGCCGAAAGATCAGATTTGCGGAGCGACATAAAGTTACGGTTCATCAAATTTCTCACTACCAGTCTCGAAAAATTGGCATCCTTCCTCGATAAGGATAAGTTAAAAATTTTGCGTTCCAAATTTTCAGCGTTATCCGATTTTGAATTATTGACGTGAAAAGGTGTCTTTCCGTACGAATACGTGGATCGCGTTGACAAGCTGCAGGACACGTGTTTACCACCGCGCGAATCGTTTTACAATTCCTTGACCGGTGACACCGTATCCGAGAGCGATTACGCGCACGCCGCGAACGTTTCGCGGCAGTTCTCCGTTCGAACCTTGGGCGAATACAGCGATCTATATTTAGAAACGGATGTTTTGTTATTAGCCGACGTTTTTGAAAATTTCCGCGACAGTTGTATCGCGATTTACGGACTTGATCCCGCGTACTACTATACTTTGCCAGGTTTTACATGAAACGCCTTGTTGAAGCATACTCGCGTAAATTTTGAACTGCTCACCGACAATGACATGATTATGTTTATCGAACGCGGTATACGCGGTGGCCTGAGTCAATTTTCCGACAGATACGCGCGGGCTAATAACAAGTATGTACATGTCATTTTACGATCCATCGAAACCATCGCCGTACCTGATGTATTTCGATGTAAACAACTTGTACGGCTGGGCGATGTGTCAACACTGTCAATCATTGCCTTACGCAGATTTTCGATGGGTCGAAGACATTTCTGATTTTGACTTTAGCGCGATCGCTTCGGATTCGCCCACAGGTTATATTCTCGAAGTTGATCTAGAGTATCTGCAAAATAAACACGACGCGCACGCTGACCTACCGTTCTGTCCGACGCGCGATAAACCTCCCGGCAAACGGCAGGACAAACTCCTAGAGACACTGTACGATAAGAAGCGTTACGTCATATACTACCGCAACCTACAGCAGTGCACGCGCCACGGCCTTCGCGTCACAAAGATACATCGCGTATTACAATTCGCTCAATCTCAATGGCTCCGCGATTACACCAAACTCAATATGAAATTTAGAACACTGGCCAAGAACGATTTCGAGAAAAATTTGTACAAATTGATGAACAACGCGGTATTCGGTAAAACTATGGAGAAGTTTGAAATCACGTTGATGTAAAATTATAAACAAAGTGGGACGGTAGATACGGTGCGGAGGCAATGATCGCGAAACCAAATTTTTACAGCAGGAGCGTCTTTTCGGAGAATCTAGTCGCCGTTGAACTGCGCAAACTCAAGGTTAAATTCGACAAATCTATTTACGTCGACATGTGCATCCTCGACGTGTCGAAAAGTCTGTTTGTACGAATTTATATGTATTGTATGTATAAAATGTAATAGTATAACGTAACGTATTGTGTGTATTATATTACAGTATTGGAAAGGATATTAATAAAGATATTGTACATGTGTGTATTTCATATTTTTACGTACATTGTGTATTTCATATTTCAAACACTTTACATGTATTATATATTGTATTTTTTTATGTTAGGAATAAAATACAGTTTGCACGAATTAAATAGCATTGTCCTTGTGTATTCATAAGTTGTGCGATTCATCGAATCCCAGCCATTTCACGTAAACCTCGTCGCCCCTCCTGCGCAGTACTTTCTCCACAAGATACACGTCCGGATAAGTCGTGCAATGCAACTCGTGCTCGTAGAACGCTCCAGCGACGGATTTTCCACGATAGTCCTCGAGTAGATAGGTTACGGGATTGGTACGTTACACTTTAACGATCTTAAACACCTCAGTGGTCCAATTCGGCGTGTAACCCTTCTCGAAAATCGTCTTGTATTTGCTAACGCGCACCAAGTCGCCCCGCTTTGAACTTTGCCGGACCCGCGATCTTTATCGCGCTGTATATATACAGTAGCCAAGAGTCTTTCGGCGATCGCGGGGGTAACGTCGACGGGTCGCATGCCGATGGTTCGATCCTAGCGCGCGTTGTAATTCGATACGAGTCGCGGCAGGGCGTCGACCCACTTGTAATTTCCGTTAAGCGTAAACATATTCCACGTGTCGTTCTTTAACGTACGATTGAATCGCTCGACGACCGACGCCTTCAACACCGAATATGTGGAATAATGATTGACGTTGTGTTTTCTCACGAGACGTTGCACGTCGGTGTTGTAAAATTCCTTCCCCATATCGGTTTGTAGGTTTCTAGGGCACCTCCCGCTGTCTCGAATTATCTCGGCGATAGCGTCAGCTGTCTCGCTGCCGCTTTTACTCTTGAGTGGCACGGCCCACGCGTGCTTGCTCAACACATCGATGACGGTAAGTATGTAGTAGTAGCCTCCGTTGAAACGTAAGTACGGACGCATCTCGACGATGTCAGCCTGTCACAGGTCATCGTACCCCCGCACTACGCGTCTGCGGGAAAAATTTCTTCGCGGCGGTGAGTGCAGTTCGTCCACCAACCACTGCTTTTCGATATTTTTACGTACATCGAATTTTAACGGTCTCATGTTTTGTTGTCGTTTCGTTAGCGTTTCGTTGACGGTTTGTCGTCGTCGTCGTTCTTTAGCCGTTCGTAGCCGTTTCTGTTTCTGTGTCGTTCGTAGCTGTTTCTGAACCGCTCGTAATCGTTTCTGAGCCGTTCTTGAATCGTTCGACAACCATCCGACAACCGTTCTTGAACGGGTTACCGTTGAACACAGTGTTTATTTTTACACTTTCGTGTCTTTGCATGACGTTCCGCACACGATCGAGCACGATGTCTCTTGCATCTTCGAGAAATTGACGAGGTTCGATATGTTCGGAATTTATTACCGCACCAGAGTCAATATACGGCTTTCGAACGCGGCTTTCGATCTCTCGCCAAACGAGTCTTTCCGCGTTATTGTCACTACTACTGCCCGCCGCGTACTCACCACCGATATGTATGAAATGTCTCTGTAATCGAGTTTTCGCACCATCAAGTCGCGCGATTCTTGCCCCTAAAGATTGTCTGTGTCCGATTGAGAGCTGCGGACGCTTGGCACGACAGCGTTCTTCGAGTTGCTCAATAAATTCCTCGCATCGCTGTGCCAATGCAAAATATTCGCCCAAGGTAGCGATTTGGCTGGATCGTTCCAACAGGTCGCGTTCCGTTTCCTCGGGATATTCCATGTTTTTTCATGCTCACTGTTACAAAAAACTTTTTTCCTTTAAACCGCCCACTTGACACAAAAAACTTCACCCCCGAGTATAAACGTTCGCGTTGCGAAAGCTAGCCGAAGGCTGATCCGCAAGATGTGGATCCATCATCATCCTGGCGACAATGGATGTCTATGCATTTGTATAATTACCGTTAGACATATTTTGTTTGTACGTTCCAGCAGTCGGACATCGGCGCTCGCTTTTGTAATATGCCGCGACACAACCAAATATCGCCGCGACGGTTAAATCGTCATCGGCGACAAATTTTATCGATTGTTTACCTCGGCTATTTTATCTTGAAACCGTCGTCGGACCATCGCCATCGGCGCTCACTTTTGTAGTGTGAGACGCCATAACCGAATGGCTGATCGCATCTTCTAGAAGGATGAGATCATTGCAGAGGCAAGTGTCTCACAATCTAACTCTATTTTGTTTATATTTGCCGATAAAATTTCAGCAGCCGAACGGCGCCCGCTAGCCTTTGTAATACCCTGCGCCATAATCGATTGGTGTCGCGAAACGCGTCCTGACACGTCCCCCCTTAGCGCGAATAAACGCTACCGGTGCACGCGGTCTCCTCCCGGTGCCCAAAACGCGCGTCCTCCCTCCCCTCGCGGACCCCCCTTCGCACTTAGAACGCGGATCCCTTGCCTTAGAACGTGGACACCCCCCTCTCCCCTCACGGACCCCTCGGCCGGACGGCGGCGCTAGCCCCTTTGTCACCGATATGTTTATCAATATTTGATAACAACATGACCCGACGCCCTCGAGTCCCCCCTCCCCCCCGCTCTCCCATCGGAGCACCCAGCCTAGAACCCCCCTTCTATACCTACTCACATGACCCCTATAACTGGAAACGAATGCAATAATGCATATAATAACAAAGACGACGATATGGCTTCAAATAAATTTAATAAAAGTATTGCGAATATATGGCATTGTAGGTCACGTAATCGATAAACAATTACAGAGATCGATTTACGAGGCAGAAACTTGCGACTGGAATTAATAACAAAATAGGAAATACTAATTGCGAAGTTTGTAAAACATGCAAATTATCCCGAAAGCCGCATAAGAGTGTAATAAGTAATCAGAGTAATAATGTATTAAATTTGTTACATTTAGACATTTGTGGGCCCGTTGAATCTACTGGAGGTTCGCGTTACATTTTACTCATTATCGATAATTATAGCGGTATGTATTTCACTTATTTTCTTAAAAATAAGAATGATACTGTCTCTGTATTTCAAACGTTCAAGGAAAAATGTAAAAATGTACTGGGTAAATGAATCGAATGTATACGTACAGACAATGACACTGAATTTATTAATAATCAGTTTCGTGAACTTACAAGTAAAGAGGGTATTGATCATCAAAGAACTGTTCCTCAAGATCCGGAAAGTAATGGCACAGTAGAGAGAATAATTTTGGAACGGGCGTGTACTTTATTATACGAAAGCGGTTTACCATTATCATTTTGGACGGAAGCCGTTGCTTATGTTACACATACAGCTAACTTAACTGCGAGAAAAAATAAAACTAAAACACCATACGAAATTTGGAACGGCAGAATGCCTAATATTAGTTATTTCAGAACGTTTGGCTGTACTGCATGTTATATCATATTCCTAAAAACGCACGTAATATATTGCAACCTAGTAGAAAGAAAGCAATAATGTTAGGATACTCGCGAGAACGTATAACGTATTAGACCAAGAGCTGGCTACGAAAATACCAACGTCATTTATTTAAAAATAGATAATTCACTCTATCGCCATGCAAAAATAGAAAACGTCAAATTATGTCCAGTTTCTTATTGTTTACGTATAGGTCGTACTTTTACGAAGAAAACAAGCTATTGATGAAGAAAATCTATGGATAAATACCGGAGTTATGAGCAATTGCTCCAAAAAAATCCAAAAATTCATATCTCGAAAACCAATCCATAAAAAAATTTTTCTATGTTATTTTCGAGTTTAGCGGGCCAAAATACATAGGAAAAAAATAGTGGCATTGAATGTACATTTTGGCTGTAAACCAGTGTTATTAAACACGTATACAATAAGCAAAAAAAATTGCAACTTTACAGAAATGACGTGAATGTTATTTAATCTTAAGCAGTTATACCCTGATCTGGCAATACTTTAGACCCCACCTACAGGTCTGGCAACATTTGCAAGTAATTTACAATATTATACAGTACAAGCAAAAAAATTTTTAGCCGTACAGCTATGATGTTTTTTACCCTCAATATTTTACAGCTAAGGGCGTACGCCCCCCGCTAAACGCACCAGCAGCCAGCAGCCAGATTTGCGTTTTCTTAATTTGCAACATTGCCACAATCGTTTGAAGTTGAAAATTTCCTTAAATAAATGACGTTGGTATTTTCGTAGCCACCTCTCGGTCTATATAGTTTATTTGATATTGAACGTAAAATAGTTGTCGAAGAGCGCAATTTAATTTTCGATAAAATTCAGAAAGGTAGTTATTGTTTAAAAGAACATAAAGCAGACAAGAATTACAAAAGTTGGAATATTAAAGATTTTATTAACATATTGGATGATAGTAATACAAATGACAATAATGATACAAAAAATGAGATAGAATCAGATAAGGAAAAAATTGACGAAGAAAATAGTGAGGTAGAATCTAATGTAGAAGATAACGATATTCAGGATAGGATAGAAAACATTGATAATCAAAATGAAAACGAAAATATAATTCAGGATAGAGAGAAAAGCTAAAAGGGATCACACCCCGTACAGCACAAAATGTTTTCAAAAAATATTGCTGAATATTTCTATAAAAATATTGTAAGAAATATTTAAAAATGGTTTTAGGCATAATGATTTAAGAACCTTCTGTGGTAACATTTTTTAGAATATTTTAAGAATTTTTTAAAAATATTTATAAAAATGTTCTTCTTTATCACCCAAACAATATTTTCTTAAATATTTGAAATATATTTTTAAAATATTAATTTAAATCTACATATTTATTGATTTATAATCTTGTTCCAAAATATTTAAAAAATATTTTAAATTTATTTATTATTGGTTTTATAATCTTTCTTCAAATATTTTTGAAATATTATAAAATATTTTTAATTAAGAAAGATACACGGTAACGCATCTTTCTGTGCGAGTTTGCAACGACGCCGCTAGGCGGCGCCTAATGATAAGACTAACTCATAAGTAAAAGAGTGACCCCAAAATCGGACATTTTTAGCGTATTTTGGTGGCCCTCGAAATTCGAATCGAATTGTATGCCAAACGATGCTACTTGATAAGACATTAATATAAAAAAAAATTAAAGTTGAGCATAGGCCTAGTTGTGGAGATACGGGGAGTCAAAGTGGCCAAATTCCCAATATTATCCAACTACAATAGATACAAAAAGGATGTTAAAACTTCTTTGATAATAGTGGTATTTTGAATAGATTTAGTCCAAATGATTCTCTGACCACCGTACTGAAAATCTACCCCCTCCGCCCCTGTTACTTAATTTTTTAAAGGGGTAAAACTATCCCCAAAAGAAGTTTTTGCTGAATTTCTGAAAAACGGATAGAGATACGAAAAAATGTTTCGAATGAAAGTTGTTTGTCTAGAAATCCTGCACAAAAAAGGTTTCTTTTATTTTTTTCGTAGGACACTCTTTGTCCGGAAAGCGCGCCTAAAAAAAGATAATTTTTAAAAATAAAGGGAATTTCCTCTTAAGGAACTATTATCACTAAAATAAGTATCGATATATTTTAAAATATAATTGTAGAAAGATTTTATAGTAATCTTAAGTATTGCGAACTATGATTACACCGTGTACACAACTGTGTTTTACACCGTATGTGATATTTGAAGTATCTTGATATAAAGTACTTAAAGGAGCTAGAAATTGACAGAAATTGACAACTGGTGTCGCCAGCTTCGACACTTATAATTAGCAGTTTTTGTACTATACTTAAGACTTTTAAGGTTGGTTTATGTTTATATTGATTCCGATGAACTGAAGCACGCATAATATACACTGACCAGCCAGTGATACCAGTTTGGGATCTTTGCCCAGGCCGCTGCCTGCACGCATGGAGGGGGTACAAAACACGAACCGTGTCCACTGTACGGTTATTTAATTTGGTAGTATAAAATCTCAACATCGCTTAAGATCAGGCTTAAGACAATCTTGACTAATAAGATCGGACTATGAATACCAGTCAATGTAAGCTCCGTGTAATATTCAATCAATTAACTCTCCACTTTTTCGAATGTTAGAAACCATTACTATAGTTTAATACGCTTTTTATTGTACTAGAACACTACAAGCGCGCGCCATTTAACTTTGAACGAAATTGACAGCCACAGAAGCGACACAAGTGAAATACGCCGCGATGTAAAATTCAAGACAACCAATCAGCATCGCGGAAAAAAGGCCTCAATCCTTCGATACAAATGAAATTCACTCAGTTAACATGCCATTTTTAAGATTGGATTGGAAAAGAAGCCTTTTATTTTATCACTCAGTCTTTTTGAAGATTTTTTTATATCTGGTTAACTGTTCATTTCTGATCCCGAGACTTATATCGTGTTTTTGTTTATTTTGTATTTAAAACTTTTCTACTTGTTCATTTACACAATTTTTTTCTTTTGCGCACACTGTGGTTGCGCACACTTTGATTACACATATAAACTATTACAATATTTATCATAATAAAAGTTGTAATCTTTTTGCATTTCTTTCACAACTAAATAACATTTTAAGTATATGATTAGTGTAAATTCTATGATTTCTTGTCATAATATACGGTTATTCTTCACTATTTAACAGTTCGATTTTTCGCAAAAAACTAACTACACTCACTCAGTCTCAAAAAAAGCGGTACACTAAAAATGTAGGAAAAATTTACCAAATTTTAAATGATCATAACTTGGTAAATAATAAAGATAAAAATATTTTAAAAAATGTAAAATGAAGCTTAAAATGTCTACTTTAAGAATATTTAAATGATAATAATGCTTAGCCATTTTTTTTTTCAAAATAGCGAATGACAAAGTGAGAAAATGCAAAATTGATGATCAAAGGTCCATGTTTGGGACGGTGCACGGAGTGAATCAGGTATCGCAGCCCAGTGGGACAAAATGCACCTGAAAGTATAGAGCGTTATCTTGAAAATGCTTCTTTATCGAGCTCGATGCGATAATTATTCACTGAGTTATTCCAAATTGAATTAAAAAACTGTCTTTTTTTTTAATTTGCATAACTCAGCGAATAATTATCGCATCGAGCTCGGTAAAGAAGCATTTTCAAGATAACGCTCTATACTTTCAGGTGCATTTTGTCCCACTGGGCTGCGATATCTGATTCACTCCGTGCACCGTCCCAAACTTGGACCTTTGATCATCAATTTTGCATTTTCTCACTTTGTCATCCGCTATTTTGAAAAAAATGGCTAAGCCTTGGGCTAAGCATTATTTTCATTTAAATATTCTCAAAGTAGACATTTTAAGCTTTATTTTACATTTTTTAAAATATTTTTATCTTTATTATTTACCAAGATATGATCATTTGAAATTTGGTAAATTTTTCCTACATTTTTAGTGTACCGCTTTTTTTGAGACTGACAAGTGTATATAGATGTATGTTTTACATACAAAAAAAGTTTTAGAAATATCTCACTGTTTTTATTTATATACCGCAAAAATGTTGATTCTTCCGGTAAAAAAATTTTTATATAAAAACAGGGGAGACCGGGGCGAAGTCGGCCCCGGGGCGGAATCGTTTTTGCAATTATCTCGAAATCTGTATGTTGTGTGAACTCGCCATTAATACTGTAAATGCGGCTTATGGTGCCCACGTGACCAACGGAGTTTAGTGAGGTTACATGCCATGTTGTGATTCTTATCGAAGCAAACGTGTTTTCGCAGGTCGAAAGTAAAATTTCTTCCGCGTCGAAAGTTTGTAATATATTAAGTATTATTGTCTCTCCGAATCTCAAAGTAAGTGATTCTAAAGAGTAATGCATGCTGAACACGAATCCAGTGCAGTTTTTTTATTTTCATTGATTTCTATTATTTTATAAGCGACCAAACCTAAAACTTATGTTCGGGGCGAAGTCGTTTCCAAGCCAAAACAAAGTCAAGAAAGCTAAATAATATGTGCTGCGTATGTTCGGAGATAATAGAAAACAGAGCCGATAAAAAACAGTGCATTTCGTGCAGACGTAAGGCACACAACGAGTGCGTGCGCTCTTCAGATTCTGTTTTTACATGCTTTAACTGTTAGCGAAAAAGAAAATTGATTTTCTTGAAATTATTTTCCGCTTTCCATTTTTCTACTAAAAAACAATGAATAAAGTATATTCTATTATTTTTTATGATCAAAATTATGTATCTTTATTTAAAATCCAGTCCGAGAATGAAGACACGACTCCACCCCGAGAATTTTGACTTTTCGATTTTTGCACCTTTGTCGTTTTTACTCTATACCGGTTGAACAAAGCGACATAGACCAAAAATGCCTATATAAATTTTGTAGCCAAGGGTTCACTCTTTACAATGGTATACTATATTTCACTAAAATGATTTATTTTGTTGTTAAAAATCGGCACCGAAAAAAAATGGCCGACTTCGCCCCGGTCTCCCCTACCTAAATATATATATAATCATATAATATTATATAAAATATATCCAAATATTTCCATACTTTATTCTTTTTTCTCTTGTATAACCTCTGTTCGTATATACAAGAAAAATAATTTAAAAAAAGAATTAGAAAATAATTAAAAAGATAATTTTTGCATTGTTTTTTTTACAAAAAAAATAAAGTCAGTGCAAATGTAAAAAATTTGCTGATATATAATTATATATAATCATGTTTTATGTACATTATTACATTTATATATGATTATATATAATTATATATAGGCAAATAAATGAACAATGTAAAAATTATCCTTTTAATTATTTTCTAATTTTTTTTCTTGTTATTTTTCTTGTACAAACAGAGATTATACAAAAGAAAAAAACATATGTGGACATATATAGACGTATTTTATATAATATTTTATATAATATTATATGATTATATATATTTAGATGTTTTTATATAAAAAATTTTTTACCGCACTCCATAAGGGATAATGTTAATTTCATCAACTTTAAACTTAAATAACTCTTAAATCGTTTAGTAAATCACTTACAGAGTATTTTTAATTTAATTTAAAAGAAACATCTCAAAATTTCAGCTATTTTTGAATATATTTGAAATACCTCCAGTACATCCTTAAAATCGTTATAATCAGCAATTGTTTAGTGGATTTGTTTCAACTTTTTTGGAGCACATCAGGAAGACTAAAAGAACAATCTCACAAATTTTTATCGACTTCTCATTGTTTTGAAGATATAGCCAGAACATCCTTAAATAAAGTTGCAGTTGTTTAAAATTTGTTTATTTTTAAGCCAATTTTTCTTGATCCCTTAATCATTTGGCGGAGTGTAGAATCTTTTCAATATGTAATCTACATAAACCTATATCTTATTCTATTTTGTTTTAATCATATTAAAACGTATAAATATAGTTACCTAAGTGCGGCGCTAAATACACCAGCCACAAAGAGACCAGGCAATCCTGGAAATTCTCCTAGAACGTTCATAACTAACAACGGTAATAGCTGATCTTTAGCACGTGCCAGCTGTGTTACACAAAGATGAATTGATATCGAATTTAATATTCGAATAAAAACTAAATATAAATGTTAAAAACTAAATATAAATGTTACCTTGGTCGTAAGTGGATCACATTCATAATACCAAGCATAAATCAGCATACCAGCATATCCACATATACTAATCAGCATTATAACTCCAATCATAAAACACCAAAGTGCTCTAAAATGCATAATTATTAAGAACATTGAATTGAAAAATAATTATATAGTTCTGATGTAATAACTATAATAATTATAGACTATTATAACTACAGTAAACCCTCGTTAACACGAACTCGAAGGGACCGGGATTTAAGTTCGTGTTAACCGGGTGTTCGGGTTAAAAAGGAAACACGAATTCGTTTGTGTTAACGAAGTCACCTAAAAAAATTTAGTATAGATAGTATTACATCTATAATATATTCTTTATTATTTATACAGCAACTTAAATAAAATATAACTTTTGGAATCTCCACAACCAATCCCTTAAACAATTAAAATTTTCGACACCTAAATTATCTGCTATAAATATCGCTTTTTCCTGAATTAGCGGTCCACTTATTGGAATATTTGAAACTTGCATATGATTAAACCAATTTAATAATTCAGTTTTGACATCTTCATGTTGTGCCCTGCGAATGCGTTTAGCTTCTGCAGTAACGGTTCCTGATGCAATTGTCTCATATATTAGTTCCTTATTTGTTATTATCGTTGAGAGCGTTGATTATATTTAAGTATTTAACAATCTCAGTTTTTTATTTTAATCAACTTCTTGTAATATTTCAACTTTCTTTTTTAAATCAATACACGTCTGGTTTTGTTTGCTCATCGTGGAAAACTAACATGGCGCTATTATTTTGAAAAATGTGATGTGTAAAACATAATATACATGAATATCACTATATAATATTGTTTACATATTATTCAATACTCATACGCGATTTGCGAGGATTAACCGAGGACTTTTCTCTGCACGGACCAAAAAGTAGTTCGAAGTTCGTGTTAAAGGGGACGGTTAGGTTTGAAATTTCGAAAAAATTGATTTTTTACATATTCTGGTAGTATGATTCTTTAAGAATATTTCCCAGTTTGGTTTTTTGAGAAATTCGCAAAATTGAGCTCAGGAAAGTTAAAAATTTGAACGCTGGCCGGCAAAGTGTCCGCGTGCAGGTTCGCCTTGTGCTACACTTTTCCCTCGTGTCTAAAAGAGGCCAAAACCGAAAAAAATCTGTGATGTTCTGTGATTACTGCTGCAATGGAAGCTGACCTGGAGACGTCATTTTATATCGTGGATAATTTTTTAGCTTCGTACGTATCAATTTTCTAGCTAAAACTAGTATTCTAAACTTTAACCGTGTTTTTCTTGAAATGGCATTTTTCGCTAGTTTTGCCACGATAACTCACGAACGGCTGCAGATATCGACTTGATTTTTTCTTTAAATGAAGATAACGAATTTTTCCGTAAACCGAACCTATTTTAGCGCACAAAAATTAATGTTTTGTAACTGTTTTAACAACAAATAACTTGAATTTTTCGAAATTTTTTCTTTTTTGGCTGCCATTGTTGTAATCTTGACGTACTCTTTTAGACTTTAGGTACAGTCTATAGAGGGGGATCTCACGAACAAAATGGCACCAAAAAAATTGAAAAATTCCAGCTCGTTCACCAGGAATCGTGGTAAGAACAGAGCAGTGCGCAAATCGCGCGATCGCCTTCAATCATCAATATCACCCTTAATTATTTATATTTTTGGGACTTTTACGTCTCGTTTAGTTCGTTACCCAGTCAGAAATGTAACCTTGATTCAAGGTTGATTCAACGTCGATATGGTTGACAGCTGGTTGAGTCGATAAGAAAGTCGATATTTCTACAATATCGATCACTCCATATCAAGAAGTGTAGTGTCGATTCGAGGTTGATTCAACGTCGAAACGATTAATATCACTATTTTGATGTGCGCACTTACAAAATTTGATCAATTTGGCTTTAGATTTTAATCTTAAAAAATATTACGACATTGTTTGTATAAATATTGTACGAAACAACTTATGGACATTTATTAGGAAATCGCGTAATTAATTAATTGCAATAAATCAGTTAAGCATCCAGTCCTGCAAGATCCGCAAAAATTATGACTTGCGAATTGTAGACGAGCCTAACAAAACACATAAATGCAACAATAATCCAACATTAAAATAATTCGATTGACAGCATCACTGACAAGCTCGTCGGTGGCCGCATTTAGTAATCGCGCTTGTAAAAAATTATCACGGACCCGCGGTTGAACAGCGCGCCATAAGCGGCGTTGCTACGATAACAAGTGTGAAGTGGAAGGGTTATGGGACCCGGGGTTAGTAGGACCCGGTTGAACACGTTTTAACGCGCGACTCACACGGTGTGGATACTGCGATTACTGCGAATTCTCTAATCAAATGGTGTTTTTGGTTGCGAGACAAAGTTATTATCCATAATAATGGACAACCCTTATGAAAAAATACACTCAACTTTGATGGTTAACTCCCAAATTTGAGTGTTAACACTCAAATTTGGACGTAAGTTTAGTGTTTGTCGTCAAAGTTAAGTGTCAACACTTAAATTTAGGTGTAGATTGAGTATTGATCATTAAGGTTTAGGTAAGTTGCGGGTTTAACCCTCAATGATGAGTGTATAACAGGAGTTTATCTTCAATGATAAGTGTAGGTTGGGGATTAAGTCTCAATGACTAGTGTAGGTTGGAGATTGAGTCTCATCACTGGATTTTGTGTTATTAATATTTTTGACAAATATTTATAAATATTTTGAAAATTTATTTTCCAAAAATATGTAGTAAATATTTTATAAAAATTTTTCATAAAGATTTTGGAATAATTCAAAAATTATTTCTAACAATATATAAAATATATTTTAGAAATGTATTGAAAAATATTTCTTGTATATAAACTGAAATGTTTTTTTGATATCTTTTGGCAATATAATAGGCCAGTCATATTAGACATCAAACCTTCCAATTAATCTTCCCAGGTTGCAACCACCATGAATCGCTTTGATTTGAGGTGCTCTAAGTGGGATTTATTTTGCTTCGCAAAATTAATGCGCAATAAAAAGTTATTAACAATATTATCAACAAAAAACGTGATTTTTTTATTTTTTCTCAAATATCTCGAAAACTAAGCAAGCTAGGGTAACTAACTATACGTACCTTTTTTGTAGAGCGTAAAATTATCTACAATAATGATCTGAACAACATTTATCATCAAGTCAGTCGTTTAGCTTGCACGCGCCGTCAAAGTCCGAGACTCGGATCCCGAAAACCCTTGATTTCATCGTTTTTTTTATGTTGCGCCGATGATTTTTTACCGTCATTTAAAATAGAATCAAAAATCTCAAAAAAATCACACATCATCTGAGAACTACAAAGAATACTTTTCATGGTGTAACAGATTTTTTAGACCCTTTTTCTTTATTTTGTAGCTATGTAAGCAAAAAATTTTGATTTTTTGGAATAGACTTAGTTTTTCGCTGTTTTCAAGTCTTAGAATTTATTTGAGACGAATTTTATCGTATGCATCTTGTTGTGGACAAAAGCAACAAAAAAGGACCCTTGTATTTTTTTGTACGACAAACGCTGATTTTTTTATTGACACGCAAAGTTATCCAATATTGCGCACAGGTCGAATAACGTTTGTTCTACACCAAAATAATTATTTTTCATTAAAATTTACGTGATTTTTCTTATTATTATTGAACCATATTGCAAAAAACGGTTTTTGAAGTGAGAATTCAAGATCTACTGGAGCCAATATGGTTATCTGCGATCAAGAAATAGCGTATAAGATGAGTCTACACTATCAATGTTCCTCATATACGGCGGAGGCTTTTGCAGTTAAGTCTGCCCTGCAACTAATGAAGAACCAACATGCAGACAGAAACAAAGGTATTGTCATTTTTTCGGATTGCAAATCTGTCCTACAGGCTATATATAATAATCACCTTAATGTACATAAGAATAAATATATCACGGAGGCTAGAATACTAATATATGAACTGGAATTCGTTTATGGCAAGAATGTCGTTTTGGTGTGGATTCCCGCTCATATCGGGATCGAGGGCAACGAGATGGCCGATACGCTTGCCAAGGAGGCGGCCAATGAGGAGGCAGACCCCTCCATCAAAATCCCAGTGGGGGATCTTATGAAGCGTGCTAGAAGGGAGACGTGGGACGCCACGCAACAATCGATTATCCGTGATTCCGTATACAAGGGTGCCTTTTACTTTAAGAATTTTTACGATAGACAAGCGGTGAGACCATGGTTCCGAGAGGTTAATGCAGAGATATTTTGTCACCCTACTTAACAGATTGAGAGCTAACCATTATAACCTCGGAGCGTCTTTGAAGAGGAAAGGTTATGTCGACGAGGAAAGATGTAAATGCGGATATGAGAAGGAAGATTTGCAACACCTACTAACAAGATGCCACAAGTACGACGCTCGGAGGATTCACATGGATACGGAATTAAGAGCAGAGGGCTGTCTGGAAGAAATAGATTTAGTTCGTCTCATTAAGTCGAAAAATTGGAATATTTTATTTAGTATTTTCAAGTTTTTAAAACACATTGACAAAGTCATCTGATCACTAGAGGAAAACAATAATTTTGGTTTAGCTGCATTGTACTAATTATCCTAAGGTCTAAAGCACCGTAATAGTCCTCACCCGAGGACGCCCGAAAAAACCCCCCGATCGTAACCCGATCGAAAATTTTTGGATCACCAATTGAAGGTTAACCTTCAAATGATGGTTAACCTTCAATTGGCGGTCTGAAATCACACCCAACTTTAAGGGTTTTTCTTTGGTGTTTTTTTAACGGTTAACACCAAAAGTTGAGTGTATGTTTCCATAAGGGTATGATCCCTAATATCACAAAAGAGAATGATATCACAACAAAATTATACCTTTTCAAAAAAAAGGTTAAAAAAAGACGCCAAGTACACGTTAGCTCGAAGAAAGTGGTTATCTCAAAGAAACCAATGAGGTATCTTTGTACCTAAAAAAAACCGATGAGATATCTTTATGCCTAAAAAAAACCGATGTGGTATGTTTGTATCTCAAAAAATCGATGAAGTATCTCTGTACCTAAAAAAACTGATAAGGTATTTTTATACTTCTAAAAAACCGATGTGGTATGTTTGTATTTTCACAAAAATAAATGAAATCTATAAATTGCGCCAATTAAAAAATGAATATATATTCTTCGGAAAATAACTGTTGTATTATTTTTAAAAAATATCTTTGTATTTAAGTGTCTCCCTACACAAGTCATAATAGCTTCATTTTTCCTTACAGACATTATAATATAACCAAATTCCGTTACCTAACTCAACCCAAGTAATATGTATCTTTTTAAATTAATGTTTTCTTGATTGATTTTTAAATAAATCTTTAAATGCAAATATTTTATTAAAATAAAAAAAATTTCGTACAAAAACTTGGCGCTGCTTTTTTACTCCAGTCACAACAAAATTTTTTTTAAAAAAAGGTAAAAAAGGTGCAAGTACACGCGCAGCATGTTAGCTCGAAGAAAGTGGTTATGGAGTAAAAAAGCAGCGCCAAGTTTTTGTACGAAATTTTTTTTTATTTCAATAAAATATTTGCATTTAAAGATTTATTTAAAAATCAATCAAGAAAACATTTATTTAAAAAGATACATATCACTTGGGTTGAGTTAGGTAACGGAATTTGGTTATATTATAATGTCTGTAAGGAAAAATAAAGCTATTATGACTTGTGTAGGGAGACACTTAAATACACCCTTATGGAAAAATACACTCAACTTTTGGTGTTAACTGTTAAAAAAAAACCAAAAAAAAACCCTTAAAGTTGGGTGTGATTTCGGACCGCCGATTGAAAGTTAACCATCATTTGAAGGTTAACCTTAAATTGGTGATCCAAAAATCACACCCAACTTTAAGGGTTTTTCTTTGGTGTTTTTTTAACGGTTAAACACCAACAGTTGAGTGTATTTTTCCGTAAGGGTACAGCGCGGTCACCCATCCGAGTCAGTACCGCACCTAACATCGCTTGAAATCGATGATCGATGAACGGACTAGTGGCGATCCTTTGATTCTGACGCTTCCTTGTTGCTTATACTCCTATATAACATATCTTTATAGCGTTCAAAAATCGTGTATTGATAATAACTGGTAAATATTAAAAATAATAATGCAATTACAATTAATGTACAGTAATTATTAATATAAAATTCGTATATTTAACATAATATAATATTAATATAATAACGTTAACAGCATGCATGAGAACGCCTAAAGACGCTACCTGACAAAATAAAGAATTTATTTAATGAATTGAAAAATAATTAAGAATCAAATTTAAAGAAACATAAATCTAAAAAAAATATATTCTTTATGTATGTGTGTGCATATATGTTCACGGAGTAAATTATAGTACTATATTATCAATACTCGATTAATAATAATAATAAGGGCCGTCAATTAACACTTAACGAAGATTAACACAATAACATTTAAACGACACCCAACGATAAAGGGATCATGGCGACACTGATTAAATCGACATAGAACATTAAAGGTTAACACCCTGTTAACATCAAACCAACATCCAACGATGAGGATCAATCTCCAACCTACACTAAACATTAAGCTTAATCCCCAACCTACACTTATCATTGAGAATAAACTCCCAATATACAATCATCATTGAGGATTAAACCCACAACTTACCTAAACTTTAATGGTCAACACTCAATCTACACCTAAATTTAAGAGTTGACACTTAACTTTGATGGCAAACACTAAACTTACGCCCAAATTTGAGTGTCAACTCGCGTAAGTTTAATGTTAACACTTAACTTTGAGTGTTAACCATCGAAGTGTTGAGTGTACTTTTTCATAAGGGCAAAGATATTTTTTAAAAATAATACAACAGTTATTTTCCGAAGAATATATATTCATTTTTTAATTGGCGCAATTTATAGATTTTATTTATTTTTGTGAAAATACAAACATACCACATCGGTTTTTTAGAAGTATAAAAATACCTTATCGGTTTTTTTAAGTACAGAGATACTTCATCGATTTTTTGAGATACAAACATACCACATCGGTTTTTTTTTAGGTACAAAGATATCTCATCGGTTTTTTTTAGGTACAAAGATACCTCATTGGTTTTTTTTAGATAACCACTTTCTTCGAGCTAACGTATACTTGGCGCCTTTTTTTTACCTTTTTTTTTTGAAAAGTTAATCTAATATGACTGGCCTATAATATAAATCTTTATTATTAACATTTCAATCAATGTTAGATATATCTCTGTGACAAATATTGTAGTATTATTTTTGAAAATATTAAAAATACATTGGATAATATGATACCGAGATAACACGTGTTGGTTCATGTATGTTTTATGTATATGTACATAAGAGGAAAAAATATCGAGGCTTTGAAATATCTTAAAAATATAAGTTTTGCAAAAAAATGTTTTAGACAAACGTTGTAGGGTTTAAAAAGATCTATTTACTGACTGTATTAGTTTGACCTTAGGTGGAGTCGTCAAGTCAGGGTCACTTTGAATTTTTTATATTGAACCCCCTATTTTTTATTGCATATTCTTATAGCCCTTGTCGAGACGTTTTCGAAACAATAAAGCTCTCTTTCTTTAAGTATTTCCTGAAATATTTGAAAGTTTGTCAAAATATTTTTAATATATAATATGAAAAAAATATCTCGTGGAGTATTCACTTTTCGATGACTTTACCTTAATACTTTTATACATAGAATAATGAAAGAAATCAATTTTTGTAAAAAAAAAATTATTTTTAAAAAATTTGACTGTATTTTGTAGACGTATTCAATTTTGCAAAATTGCAAACGTAAAAATTAATATTATTATTCAATTCCTTGTATATACATATAATATATATGGAGGGGTTAAAGCCATAGTGGTGTAAGTCAATTTTTTTGACCACTTTTTTTCTTCCTTTTTCAACATATCTGCATGTATAGACTGCATCTATGAACTTAACTCGATAGGTTAAAAAAGTGACTTACACCACTATGGCTTTAACCCCTCCATATATATATGTGTGTGTATGCATATGTATTTATATAATGAACGTACAGCTTTTCCACTCATCGCTGCACGCTCATTGGATATTGCGCGTCGCGCGCGGCATTATATCGCGCATGGTCTATCGATCAGTCGATCAGATCCATTATACGGCGTCCGAGCGGCTACGCTACGACGGGAATTATATCAGCCAGTTGGAATCTCGTTATAAGGCTGATTTTTCGCACATGTAAGGTGTCCGGCAAAGTGTAGAAGAAGAAAAAGAAAACATATTCAAGAGTCTGGGGCTCGATTCTTGAATTCACTCGAAAGAGAAACGTATGCGCAAATTCTGCTCTTATACAGAAAAGTTGCAAGTTGATTAATTGGCTCTCGTATATGGCTTTTAACTAATCAACTTGCAACTTTCTTGCAAGAGCAGAATTTGCGCATACGTTTCTCTTTTAAATAAATTTAAGAACCGAACACCTCTGGTGCCAAACATAACCTCTAAAGAAGAAAAGTGAAGCGGCGTATGATCGGCTGTGGCGTGACTGAGTAGAAGGAAGAAGATAGAATTCCTAGGTACATTATAGTTAATGAAATATTTTGTAAATATTGAGAACATTTTTTGCTTCAAAGTAGAAATTTCGCAAAAATTTGATTGCACTTATCTCACGCAGGCTGGAATAAAATAGCCGCGCGGCTTTAATCTCAATTGTAAGTAAGCATATAGTTTTTAACTGTGATACATATGCATATTAATAACTTTTACAAGTTGTAACAATCCTAATGAATTAATAGATACACTTATTTCTTTTTGTCTTTTCCTACAAATAAATAGAATAAACATCAATATGTCGAAACGTTACAAATCAGAAATAATAAGTAATTTAAAATGCATTTGCACCGTTGTGCTATAAAACAAACTAAAAAAGATTTAAAGTATAAGTATTATAGTAATTATATATAATAATCAACTAGATCGCATGCAATGTAGCACAAAAAATTGCATTGTGTGGCATAGACTCTAATGTTATAGTAATGTAAGATTATTATATAGTTTTTTTTTTATTTAAAAAATATATAACAATTTTATTTTTTTACAGGAAACGTAACCATACATCTAATTTCATAGAAAATTTTATAGAAAAGGATACAGATAAATTAATTAGTATTATGAGAAGTAGTATTCTAGTCAAGAGAGAGAGATATACAGAATGTTCGATTAATATAATGAAAAAAATCGCATATTCTATATAAAAAAAAATTAATCAAAAAGTCCTTTACAGTTTTCGGATATTTTTAATATTAAGCAAAATATTGCAATTTAAAATTTGAATAATTTCTCAAATAAAGCGTTACAGTTTACGAGCTACGCGCTAGGTGATTCGATTAAGGACAGGACTCTCGACAGGACTGTAGATTTTCCTACTTGTTCCATGTCTATGCACTTGTATAGAATTTGCTTAATAAAAAAAAATAACCTAAACATGTAACAAAATTTATTCTTTATATCACAATTTATTAACATATTTTAAGAAGTGTTCTTTTGGCTTTGAAGCTGTACACAAGTATTCAATTTTGAGATTTCGAGGCAATCTCTTTCTTATTCACGGAATATGTATTAGACATGCACCTCAATTATTGGTACCTAATTTGAACGAAATTATTCAAACTTTAACTTACAATATCTCTTGCTTAATATTAAAGATATTCAAAAACTGTAAAGGATTTTTTGACTTAGTTTTTTATGTAGAATATGCGATTCTTTTAATGATATACATCAATCGAACACTCTGTAGGGGAGACCGGGGCTAAAACGTCAACGGGGTAAATCCGTCAAATCAAATATCTCGGAATATGTATATTGTGCGAACTCGCTATTAACATTGTAAACGCTGCTTATGGTACCCATGTGACCAACGGAGTTTCGGCAGGTTACCTGCCGTGTTATGATTTTTACGAGGGCAAACATGTTTTCGGAAGGTAAAAGTGAAATTTTCTGCGCGTGGAAATTTTGTAATATCTGCAATAATATTTGCTCTTCAAATCTCGAGGTACGTGATTATAAAGAGTAATGCATGCTGAACACGAATCCAGTGTAGTTTTTTCATTATCGTTGATGTCTAATATTTCGTGGGCGATCAAACCTGAAACTTTGGGGCTAATCCGTCAATAAGCACCCGGGGCGAGTCCGGCAGTCTCGTCACTGTGGCGCGCCGGACGCACGACTTCAGCTCACGGCGATTTCAGGTTAGGTTTCCCTCAAGCGTGATTCTGTCTTCCCTTGCACGTGCGTCAGTTTGTATAGGAGGGAAATGGTACGCACGTATCGTCGCAAAACGACTCCCGTCGATAAGGAGCAACTCAAGAAGGCAGTTTTTGCGGTGAGAAAAGATAAAATGAGCGCTTACGCAGCCGCAAAATAATTCGATGTCCGGAGAACCACGTTGAACGACTGGTTGAAGAAGTACAACGATGAGATAGAAAACTTGGATACGTGGTCGTACTACATAAAGGACACTTCTCGGTGAGTACTTAACGATTATTAATTTTTAAAAGCATGCACTCTGCTCAGCAAAGTTTATATTCATGCAGTCTTAATTTCAAATGTAGATTATGGACTCTGAAACTGAAAAGACTTGCACAAACAGTGCATTGCGTGCGAGCGTAGGGCACACAACACATGCGTGCGCTTGTCAGGATCTGTATTCACGTGCCTAAATTGTTTTATGGAATAGGTAAAACCAGGGTTGGCATGTTTTAAACAATTTGTTTAAAACTGTCTGATTAAAACTGATTTAAAACAGTGGACACTGTTTTAAACATTTTTGTTTTAAACAGTTTTAAACTACTGTTTAAAACTGTTTAAAACACTGCAATTAAAAACATGTGATTATTTAGAAAAAATTGCAAAAAAAACAAAAACTAAACTTTTATTTAGTTTTTTATCTATATTATTTGTGTAGCATATAAATATAAAGATATATATCAATCAATTAATTTTTATTTCACTCCCCTTCTGGGGTTGGAAAGGCGTTTTTTTTCAGTAAAAAACGTTCCCAAAAATCTTTACAAATTCTGCTATACAAATAAAATCATATACATTATACATTCAATCGTTAATCATATACATTTATATCTATAATATAATTTTTCTTATTTCTTCTTTCCCCGACCTGGTCATTGAGCGACCTCACATCTCATTTCCCTTCCCTTCGTCTTCCATCCGGCACCCTTCTGGTCATCTCTTTCAGCTTCCTTTAATTCCGCACCCCTCTGACTTCCTCCTTTCTGTCGCTGCTCTTCCCTTTTCTTTCCGGCTCTTTCCCTCCTCTTGTTCGATGCCTTCCTTCTTTCTTATTCTACGTTCACTCTGCAAATGACTGCATTAAAGATTATTCTTACATTCTTACAATCTTACCTCCTTCTCCCCTTCCTCTCTCTTAATGCTTTTCTCTTTATCTCCTTTCATCTCTCCTTTCCATCCTAAATTTCTCCTATTCTTTTTTCTTCCTATCTGCTTCGTCCTCGTCCGTATCCATAAGGAGATTCTCCTCCATCCTTTTCACTCTTTCTTCTTCCGTGGTCCTCTTTGGCCTCCCGCTTTCCTCTCCTCTCCTCTTTTTTCTCCTTTCTTTCTCCTCTCTTTCTCTTACCCTCGTTTCCACCGACTTGTCCTCGTCCATTTTCACCCTCAATCCGCTCTCTTCCTTTCTCTTTGAATCCAATACCTTCCGCTTATCCTTCTCAACAAAAATCATCTGTATTATTCTCTAATCTTTCTGACTAACTTGCCGCTGTATTAGCCTGCCTTCTTCTTCTCTCCAGCTCTGCCATCCATTTCTCTTCCTCTCCTTTACTATTCAGTATCCTTATGATCTTCTCGCCAATTCCTTCTGGCTTCTCCTCCTCCTCTCCTCTTGTGCACCGCTCTAACACATGCTCCCATGTCTCTGGTTCTGCACCACATATTCTACAGCTTCTTTTCTCTATTGGTTCCCAATATCTTCCACCTCTCATCTCATTACCTAGCCTAAATCTCGCTATCCTGATCATGGACTTCTCTTTCCCTTTTTTCTCTAGGTATTCTGGCCTTCTGATTTCTGCTATCTCCCTGTACCACCTGTTATATCTAGACTCTCTGACTCTTTCATCTCTCTCTTGACTCTGAATGTCTTTGTCTCTTCTTGTTATCTCCTCTATACTGCCCCAGCCATTTCCTCTTTTCCTTTCTATCTCCTCAGTTGCGTATCCTCTTTTTTCATAGAAGCTCCTTCTCTCTTCTTCCCAATTTGCCTTTTCCTTCCTGACATTCCCTTTTATTTCTTTCCAGCATTCTCTTGCAATCTCATTTCCCTCTCCCCTTTCCAGTTTTTCCTCGTATTTCATCGCCCTTTTATCAGCACTTACTCTCATTCTGTCCCTCTTGGTTTCCTCCCTTATCATGTATCCGGGTGTGCTCCAGTCTAGGCCCAATGTCCACCTTATATACCTTTCGTGCATTCTTTCTATTTTCTCTCTCTCTTTCCATCCCCACACTTCTGCTCCATATAAAGCTATGCTTGCTACCAGCGAATCGTATAACTTAATTCTTCTTATCCAGTCTCCTCCAAAAAACCTTTTTCCTATTCCCCAAACCTGTTTCATTGCCATGGTAGCTTTCCTTACTCTTTCGTTTATATGCGCCTCCTGTCCTCCGTTCTTTTGGAATGTGTAGCCTAGATAGCAGATTTCCTTTACCTCCTCTATTTCTTCTCCCTTCTATTTCCATTCCATTTTCTTCATTTTACCTCCTCCCTTCCTGAATCTCATTACCTTTGTTTTCCCTACATTCACTCTCAGCTTTTTTCTGTCGAAATATTTCTCCAGTCTTTTCATCATCCTCTTCATCTCCTCTTCGTCCTCTGCTATAGCTACTATATCGTTTGCGTATGCTAACGTCCAAAATTTTATTCTCCCTACTACCACGCTTCCATTTTGCCCCCTCCTCATTGTTTCCTCTAAGTCTGCCAGCAGTAGTATGAAGAGCATAGCGCTCAGCGGGCATCCCTGTCTGACTCCTTTGACCGTCCAGAAGAATGATCCCTTTTCTCCTTTCACTCTTACCACGCTTCTTGTCTCTTCGTACAGATCTTCTATCCTAGTTCTCAGCTGTTCACTAATTACTTCTCTTTTCAGTACCTCCCAAATTTTTTCTCTGTTCACGGAGTCGAATGCTGCTTTCAGATCGATAAATGCTGCCACTAGCTTCCCTCTTTTTTTGCTAACAGCCCTTCCAATTACATAATTCAGTGCGTATATATTCCCCATTGTACCCCTTCCTTTCCTGAACCCTGCCTGTGTTTCTAGTAATATTCTTCTTTCTTCCGCCTCCTTCTCCAATCTTTTCGCCAAAATTGCCGCGTATATTTTGTAGCTTGTGTTCATTAATGTCACCCCTCTGTAATCTTGTGCTTCTTTTCCTTCTCCTTTCTTTACTATTGGTACTATTATACCTTCTTTCCAGTCTTCTGCTATTTCTCCTGTCCTCCACGCTGTATCACATACCTCCCATATTTTTTCCTTCAATCTCTCTCCTCCATATATCTCCATATACCTCATTTAGCAATCCATCCGTACCTGCTGCTTTTTTTTCTTTCATTTCTTTAATTACTTCTTCCACTTCCTCTCTTCTTATTCCTTCCTGCTCCTCTTTGCTACCCATTCTTTCCTCTCCCTTCCTGTCTTTTTCACGCGGTTTCACAGTTACTCCTTCCAATAGCTCCATGAAGTGTTTATTCCATTGCTCCTCCGTTATTTCTTCGCAAACCTCTTTTCTACCCTTCCTTTCTCTGTTTATGAATCTCCATACTTCCTTCTCGCTAGTTGCTTCTCTCGCCTCTTTTATAACTCTCTCCCTTTCTATCTCTTTCTTCTCTTTTATTTTCTCCTCATATTCTTTTTTCTTTAGAATGTACCTCTTTTTATCTACTTCTCCCTTTCTCCATTTAACTAGTTTCTCTCGTGCTTCTCTCTTTAGTCTTACACATTCACTATCCTACCATTTGCTTTTTTTCTTCGATCTCTGGTCTTCTCTTATTTCTTTCCAAACAGCAGCCTGTTTTACTGCGTTCTTTATTCCTTCCAATATTTCTTCTATGTTCGCACCGTCTATTCTTGCCTCTTTCATTCTCTCCTTGTAATTTTCCGTTCCTTCTTTTGACCAATTCATTATTCTCTTTACTCTTTTCTCCCCTTCTCTTCTCTCACCAGTTCCTTTTACCTTCAATATTACGGGCTGGTGATCAGAATCAATAGCATCTCCAATCCTTATTTCCTCAGTTTTCTCCCAAATTTCCTAGTTTCCAATTATATAATCTATTACCGATTTACCTCTCCCTCCTATAAAAGTGAACTCTCCGTCTTTGTCTCCCTTTGTTCCGTTCATTATTCCTAATCCTTCTATACACAGAGAGGTTAGATTGACATGTAGACCTTGCGTTTTGCGAACTGTGGCCTATGTAGACCGGGCTTAACGGCGCGCTTTATTTCTCACAGCCTCCGCCGTTAGCGTTTTTAATTTTTTAAATTTTGGCAACGTTATTTATATATTTACAGTTTAATGCTACGCTAGCGAAAAATTTAAATGCCTGACATTATTACTTATAGATGCTCCGCACATATTTTATTTTAAATCTTCTTGCATAGATCAAAGCTATCAAGTGTTTTTTTTTGCTTGTTTAAAACATGTTTTTTTTTTGTTTAAAACATGTTTTTTTATACCTTAGTTTAAAACACAAATAAAACATAAAACATTGTTTTAAACAAAAAAAAACAATGTTTTTTGTTTAAAATAAAAAAAACATGTTTTTTGCCAACCCTGTTAATATATAGCCTGTATATGCAATAGATTCTTCTGTCCTTCATTCTGGCAACATGAATATATATCAATATATACGTTGCTTTTTATGCGCGCGCGCGCGCGCGTGTGTGTGTGTGTGTGTGTGTGTGTGTGTGTGTGTGTGTGTGAGTGTGTGTGCGTGTGTGTACACTTTGTAAATGGTGTGGTTCTAACTTCCGCAAATTTGGAGATATTGGTCTTATATAAATAATATATACAATAAATATAAATATACTAAAGTACTCAAGTTAATAATGATAAAAGATTCTCTTGTTCTCGAGCGGCTGTAAATTACTTTTACAATGCTATTTCAATACAAAGAGAGTTATGCAGATCACTGCCCTTATGAAAAAGTACACTCAACTTCGATGGTTAACACCCAAAGTTAAGTGTTAACACTAAACTTATGCGAGTTGACACTCAAATTTGGGCGTAAGTTTAGTGTTTGCCATCAAAGTTAAGTGTCAACTCTTAAATTTAGGTGTAGATTGAGTGTTGACCATTAAGGTTTAGGTAAGTTGTGGGTTTAATCCTCAATGATGAGTGTATATTGGGAGTTTATTCTCAATGATAAGTGTAGGTTGGGGATTAAGCCTTAATGTTTAGTGTAGGTTGGAGATTGATCCTCATCGTTGGATGTTGGTTTGGTGTTAACAGGGTGTTAACCTTTAATGTTCTATGTCGATTTAATCAGTGTCGCCATGATCCCTTTATCGTTGGGTGTCGTTTAAATGTTATTGTGTTAATCTTCGTTAAGTGTTAATTGACGGCTCTTATTATTATTATTAATCGAGTATTGATAATATAGTACTATAATTTACTCCGTGAACATATATGCACACACATACATAAAGAATAGATTTTTTTTTTAGATTTATGTTTCTTTAAATTTGATTCTTAATTATTTTTCAATTCATTAAATAAATTCTTTATTTTGTCAGGTAGCGTCTTTAGGCGTTCTCTCATGTATGCTGTTAACGTTATTATATTAATATTATATTATGTTAAATATACGAATTTTATATTAATAATTATTGTACATTAATTGTAATTGCATTATTATTTTTAATATTTACCAGTTATTATCAATACACGATTTTTGAACGCTATAAAGATATGTTATATAGGAGTATAAGCAACAAGGAAGCGTCAGAATCAAAGGATCGCCACTAGTCCGTTCATCGATCATCGATGTCAAGCGATGTTAGGTGCGGTACTGACTCGGATGGGTGACCGCGCTGTACCCTTACGGAAAAATACACTCAACTGTTGGTGTTTAAGAAAACACCAAAGAAAAACCCTTGAAGTTGGGTGTGATTTTTGGATCACCAATTGAAGGTTAACTTTCAAATGATGGTTAACCTTCAATCGGCGATCCGAAATCACACCCAACTTTAAGGGTTTTTCTTTGGTGTTTTTTTAACGGTTAACACCAAAAGTTGAGTGTATTTTTCCATAAGGGTGTCTTTATTAATATTCGTCTTTCAGCATTTTGACAAAATTTTCCACTGATTTAGTATCTTTTTTTAGTCTCTTTCTTGTACTTTTTGTTTCTATTGACTTGGCGTCCATTTATTTTTATGCAGGTCTTTCTAAAAAAATCTTATAAAATATAAAAGCTAATGCATTTTTAGGTGTCATTCTGGATAAAAGGCTAGAAACTGAAATCCCAGAGATTGATGCAGCAACTTCATTATGGCTAAAGCAAGCGCCTTGGCGTCGCCAAGATGACATCAGTATGGGAAAAAGGACAAAAAAATAAGAAGACTATACTGATTCGGGATTACTATTTCTGCGAATTCCACTTATTTTTTTAAAAGCAAAATTATTCATTAATTGAAATTTTTGAAAATGCACGCACTAGAATTTTATTTTGTCACTGCTATACATGGTTCAGGATTTCTGCAACAAACTCTGAAGAACGATAGGTCTCGTAGAAAGGATCATTTTTTGTCAAGCAACCCATGTTCTCTGATGCGTCGTTTAGAAACTAATTGTAATAAATGTCACCTAAGACTTGTCTGCGCGGTCGCGTAGCTCCTATTCGCCAGGATTCGAACCTGGACCTCCCTGGGGTGTTATTTTTCGCAACATTCCCTTTATATTCTCAGTATTCTATCCTACACACACACACACACACACACACACACACACACACACACACACACACACACAATATTGTTTAATCCGAATTTCTTGTGTATATTTTAATATGTATAATTAAATTGATATCAATTTAATTGTGTGATTGTATCGTTCTGGTTTTGGTTGAGACCGCGTCATGTCCGTTAGTAACGGCGCGTGGTCTGCCAGGGTAAAGAATTGTACGAAAATCACTCAAAAATTAATATATATTCGGACAATCAAGATCCAGTCCTGACCAATTACGGCGTTTTCCCTGTTTGATTGTATATCTTACACGGTCGTATAATCTCATACTTATCTATACTAATATATAAAATTCTTACGGGTGGTGTGTGTTTGAACGTTATTAACTTAAAAACTATTGGATCGAATTTTTACCAAAAGTATATAAAATAGGGGTAGAATTTTCCGAGGAGTACTATAGAGTGTATAGTTTTTCGTTACCGATCTTTTTGAGAACCGGTATCCGAAATTTTTCCAAATTTTTGGGAAATAATTGACCGAATCTTAAAGAATTGTATATAAAACAGGGGTAGAATTTCTCTTGGAGTGCCATAAAGTGTATAATTTTTTGTTACCGATCTATTTGGAAACCGGTATCAGAAATTTTTCCAATTTTTCGGGAAATAATTGACCGAATTTTAATGTATGTTTGGTTAACTACTCATTCGTTAGTGGACCAAATTTTAAAGTGGTATATATGAAATAGGGGTAGAATTTTCTGGGGAGTGTCATCATGTGTATAGTTTTTTGTTACCGATTTTCTGAAAACTGATTTTTCTAATTCTTCTAATTTTTCGGGAAATAATTGACCGAATCTTAAAGAATTATATATGAAACAGGGGTAGAATTTTCCGGGGAATGCTTTTACATTAATCTACCGATTTATCGATTTAGTTAAAACCGGTTCAAAAATTTATTAATTTTTCGAGGATGGGTTTAATTGCCACGATGTGTTATTTTTCGATAACAATTTATTTTTTTTTAACCGGTTGAAAAATTTAATTAATTTTTCGAGGATGGGTTTAATTGCCACGATGGGTATTATTTTTTTATAACAATTAATTTTTTTATGTAGGATAAGTTGCTGGTTTCACATATTATATGTGAACAGTCACTTCAATTCGTGGCTGTCGCGAGCGATTATATGTCAATTTGAAAATCAATCAACAGGAGTAGAACGTTACAAATATATACAAGAACGAAATGGACAGAATGGATGAACCCATACGGCACAAGACTCTGCAGCAACATTGCAGCAACATTGCAATCTTGCATATTGCAATGCAATATTTTAGCAACATTGCAGAAATAACATTGCTGAAATAACATTGCTGCAAGAATGCGGTAATAATGTTGCAGCAAAATTGTAAAAATAAACTGCCAAATATGTAAAAATATTAATTTGTGTACGCATTTGGATATTTTTTATTATGATTTATCAAGCTTAAAATTTTAATTATTATATTATAAAACACGAATAAGTTTTATTAATAACATATATAGTTTTATAAATTTTATTAATATTAATTATTAATTATAATATAATTCCAAATTATTAATTTAATTAATTATTATATTTACATATATATAATATGTCTTCTCTGCATCTCTTTCTAACTGTCTCCATAGAAAGAGACGAAGAGTGAGTTTAATCAGAGGATCACGTTAATCGGAGACTGTGATATCGGCCCAAGGAGGCCGAACTGTATGTATCGGACATGCGACAGAAACCGAGGGCCGGTAATGGTACCTGTAGATACCTATAGATGGCATTGCAATCACAAAGATACCCGATGGCTTGAGGAGGAGGAGAGCACGGGAGGAGAGATTGCAGGCTGGGGACGTGTACGCGCGTGTATACGTATATGAGTGTATCGTGAGTGTGCCGCGTACGTGTGAGTCCTGTGAGACGAAAGCGCAACCTTGCGCCGGCCTGTTGCCCTTGAAGCTCTATCGCGCACACGTGTCAGTAGCTGTACATTTTTGGGAAAATAGAGGTAAGTATATATAAGGAGTGTAATAAGAAGCAAGGAAAAGAATAAAATGGCATTATTACATTTCTAACAAAATTTGGTTATGGCATAACTATAACGATATAAATTTAATCTAACCTATATATAACCTTGAATTGAAGATCTTAGTGAGAAGTATAAGATCATCGAACTAAAACGGTCTTTTATTCTTACGACCGGCATACTCAGAAAGTCATCGCCAATCTTTTCGCGATCCGCAGCATCTCGCTGCTTGAAATAAACGCTAATTGGCTGCTTGTTATTGGCTCGTTCCAGATAGACAGCAGCAGCAGCGATAGCAGCAGTAGTAGCAGGAGACCCGGTCTATCGCGCGTGCCATAAAATACGACGTCAATCGTACGTTTTGCCGCACACGGCGATACGTGATCAAGTCCGCACATCGATTCCGACTGCGGGGAATCGATGTAATAACGATTCCGCCACGTCTAACGATCTCTCTCTCTCTCTCTCTCTCTCTCTCTCTCTCTCTCTCTCTCTCTCTCTCTCTCTCTCTCTCTCTCTCGCGCAGAGGTAAATTTTGATTTTCTTCTATATGTTTGAGTCTTCTATATATTTCTTCTATATATTATTTCTTATATTTATTCTATAATTCTATAATCATATTTTTTATATCATATTTTTACAAATATTAATTAGGTTTTTATAAATGTATGTCAATATTTTCTTCTACACTTTTCTTTTAATACTTTCTTGGATGCACACTAAGTCCATTTAAAAAAATTACGATAACCTCTATATGACTAACATTGTTTTTTTTTTTTTAAATAAATTTTACCGTTATGTGTCTCCCTTCAGACCGTACAACTTTTATCCGAAACACGTCTTTTCTGTAAAACTTATATTTTTTTAGATTTGTCAGGGTTTCCATACTTTTCTTTCACCCTATATGTACTCAATTACATACTTTAATTTCATTATTTTATTTCAGATACGTTTATTTAAATACGTACATTTATATTTTACTTTCTTGAAAATATTTTCTTGAAAATGTTTCCTTAAATATTTTCCAATACATTTGTGTAATGTTTACTTATTGTAAGAAATATGAATAACACACGTAAAAGAAAACTTGTTTCAAAACGTCATGGTAGACGGATTATTGCAAATCAAACAGATATAGATATTGCAGGATCTTCTAGAGAAATTTTAGAATGGCATACCATCAATACTTCTTCTAAACAGACTTCAAATGTAGAATTGCGTAAAATCATTGATGAAGAAGTTTCTTCATGTAATACAAACAGTGTTAATGATATGATTGATATACATGTCAAAGTTACATCTACAAAAGATCTTAATAATGATAATGATAATGATAATGATAATGATAATGATAATGATAATGATAATGATAATGATAATGATAATGACAATGATAACTCTGTTATAAATGAAATACAGAGACAAAATAATGCTAATAATGATAATGAATTAAATAAAGCATTAGCTACACACAATATTGGGCTGTATCACACAATATTTCTCGCACAGCTTGTAATGCATTGTTAACAATTTTTAAGCAATATACTTCACATAATCTACCTACAGACGCACGAACACTATTAAAAACTCCAAGACAAACCCATATTTCAAAAATATGTGAAGGAGAATATTTTCATTTCGGTTTGAATGATATTATTCAGAAAATGCTATTAAAAGATAATAATACATATGTTAATTTACTAATTAATATTGATGGTTTGCCGTTAGCAAAATCTTCTCAAGCGTCATTATGGCCCATTTTGTGTTCAAATACTGTAAATAAGACAGTATATCTTGCTGGCGCATATTTTGGTTACAAAAAACCCACAGATTCTAATGTTTTCCTGCAACCCTTAGTTGACGATTTAATTAATTTTATTAATAATGGTTATATCTATAATGGAAACATAATCAAAATTAGATTGTTTGCTTTAATTTGTGATGCACCTGCCAAATCTTTTGTGTTGTGTATAAAAGGCCATACCGGTTTTTACAGCTGTACAAAATGTGTAATTAAAGGGAAATATGTAAATGGTAGAGTTTGCTTTCCATATAGAAAAACATTATATCCTTCTAGAAAAGATGAACTATTTTCCGCTAATGCTTATCAAGATTTTCAGAGTGGGTATTCTATATTAAACAATATTCCTGGATTTTTGCCTATAAGTAACACACCACTAGATTATATGCATCTTATACCTTTAGGCGTTGTCAAAAAAATAATCCTTCTTTGGATAAATGGTCCACTTTATGTACGCTTAAGTATCAGATCCATTAATAAAATATCACATTTGTTAATTTTGCTGAAAAATACAACACCGAACGATTTCGTTAGAAAACCCAGATCGTTAAAAGATGTCAAGCAATGGAAAGCAGTAGAGTTTCGAAATTTTTTATTATACACAGGACCCATTGTATTAAGGCATGTATTAAAGCAAGACATATATCTTCATTTTCTCACACTACACATAGCTGTTACAATTCTTATATGTCCAAATTTGAATGAGGAATTAATAAATTTTGCTGAATCGTTACTTAATCATTTTGTCATGTCATTTGAAATTTTATATGGTACGCAGTACATGTCGCATAACATACATAACTTATTACATTTATGTTCCGACGTAAGAACATATGGTCCGTTAGATAATTTTAGTGCTTTCCGCTTTGAAAACTACATGATGTCGATAAAAAAAAAATTACGTAAACATGAAAAACCGCTGCAACAACTATATAAAAGGTATAATGAAATTGAAAATTGTAATTCTTTTCTGTCAAATATTAATAATAAAACATTAAATTCATATAAATATTTACATAACAATGGTCCAGTACCAGATAATTATAATATTCAATCGCAATATTTGATGATGTCAAATGGAAAGTTCAATATCAATTGTAAAGGTCGTAATAATAATTGTTGTCTTTTGAAAAGCGGTCAATATGTATTAATTTTAAATGTAGTGCAAAGAAATGAAGATTTTTTTCTTATTGGTAAGAAACTTAAGTACATAAAAGATGTATATGAATTACCATACAAATCCAGTGATTTTAATATAAAAGTAATGACAGTAAATAATGATAGCATATTTTCATGGCCAATTACAGATTTATTAGGTAAAGCATGGAAAATTCCTTTCGGAAATCATTCAAATACATTTGCAATATTTCCTCTTAATCATACAATATAATTATGTATGTTAGATTATTAGATGTATGTATGTATGTTAGATTATGTATGTTATATAATTTTTTTTCAATAATGTAAACTAGACATGATATGTATCACGGAATATTTTATCATTGAAAAATGGATAAATATCAATTTATCATTGCGGAATTTCATGATGGGCTACAAGTTATACCCTCAGTATGGTACAATACTGATAAATTATCATGTATATGGCCTAAACATATGAAAACTAAATACCGTATTAACAAGGCTATAATAGCAAGAGAGATGCCTCGAGAAAGGTCTGATTGGGAGGAGTTACCAATTAAAAGAATTTTTGGTGGAGCAAGTAAGAGAATTTTATTTATATAAATTATCATTTAATATATGTAATTGTTGTATAATTTTTTTTGTTTTTAATGATTTAGATACTTATGAGCAAAGTTTAGAAAAATTAAGTGTAGCGCAAGACACGTCAAATATAGATGACACTGGGATGTCATCAAATAGTTTAACTGAACAAAAAAAAACAGCAAAGACGTAAGAAAGCTAAGAGACAAATATCACCATCTTCTTCTTCTTCAGAAGAAGAAGACATCTGTTTAAAGAACAAAGAAAATAAACTAAATATAAGACAAAGTAAAATACTGCCTCCTTTTCCTGACAAAGAAAATTTTCTATCAATTCATAAAGACATTGAGAAGCCTACACAAAATATTACAAATATTTTACATGACAAAAATGTTATTAATCCTATGAACAGTAATGGTAAGTTATAATTAAAATTTAAAAATACTATGACACTTATTACGACAAAAATCATTAATAATTTCTTACTACTTAGATAAAAATAACAAGAAGCAAATTGCTGCGAATAAAACAAACCTTCATATGCAAGATTTTCCTGAAAATACCGAGAAATATACTTATGATGGTATTTATTATAAAAATTAATTATTGTTATATTTTTTACTTTTTTTTACTAAAAGGTCCTGTACTTAAAAAAGTACATGTATAATTATTGTATGATACTTAGCACTAAATAGTAGCAGTAATTAGATAATATATATTTGTTCCAGAGTTCAAAAAACTGATTATAAGAAAATTGAACACAATATCATATAAATTAGACATTATAGAAAATAGATTTAATATGCTAGAAGAGAAAATGCAATTTTCCTGTCATGATTATGATAGCCAAGAATGCGATATCCATTTCCCGATTTCTACAGTTACTGAGTTAATATCCTTTGAAGACCAATTACAGGAAATCAAATTTAGGGATACAGTTGTATGTGATAAAGATTTCTTATTTTTATTATATTATTATAGATGTTAATGCTTTTTCTATAGAGTAATATAACAATGTAATGTTATTTTTGATTACATTTCTTATCATTAATTCATGAATAACATATTTCTGTTACATATTGTTAAAATAAAGAAAGCTAAATTTATTTAAAAGTCATTAATTATTATACAAAATCTGTATTAATTTAATATTATTTTTAATATTGTTTATTTCTTTTAGCTTAACGTTCTTAAACTTGTTGGTGGAGTTGATGCACATGCCATGATACGAAATATTATGAAAAAAGTAATGACAGATACTTTAGCCCAAAATTTTAGCTGGACAGGAAAAAGAAATAAGCGTAGCTTTAAAGATTTAAATCTTTGTAAAATGATCATACGTAAGATCTTTTCAATATAATTTTGGATTAACTTATGGAGTTTTCGATTTGCGACTCAAACCGACTCGGGTCGCATCATGTATACAGGACTCTAGCATCATTGACGTGGAATCCATACATATTTATGTATGTATTCCACGTCCATTGATGCGACCCGAGTCGGGTCGAGTAGCAAATCGAAAACGCCATTAGTTGGTCCATGTAGGGTCCATTAGAAATCCCTTTAAGATTTGTCTAAAACATACACATATATGTATAAAACATACATATATATTTATCAGAAAATATTTACAATTTATATTAAAAAACACTTGTGTATGTGCATTACAGAAGCTGTTCGTGTAAAATATAATGGACTGACAGACAATGACATTGCAGAATACACATCAAAATGGCTTTCTCAAGCTACTGTAAGAGTTCAAAGAGAAAAGTATGTATAACATTTTCTTTGTTAGGAACGTCATGATTGCTTACAAATAATTAATCAGATTACTTGATTTGATATTAATTAAATTACATTATACTTAATTGGACTGTCATCGACACTAAGCCTGAACAAACGGATGTTACTTTTTCTGTTTAATATGCTGAAAAATTCTGTATATTATCTGAATATTTTCTTATAAAATTTTTAGAATTTAGTTATAATTTCTCACACTTTGACAAAAAAAACATAAAACATATATATCTTAAATTAGAATATAATATAATTATTGATATGATTTGAAATCAAATTTATAATTTTAAGTTTTCTATTAATGTTTTAGACATAATCAGGAAGAAAAAGGAAAAGCATTAGAAGAGAACGACATTACCAAAAAATAATACAAATATTTTATTACACATATCATATAGATTATAGAAGAAAGTTAATATGGAATATATAAAGGACAATTCATAGAATTTAAGACATTTAAGTATCTTACATTTTCTTATTATTTTTATATTTTTATATGTATACCTTTATTTTTGTTTATTATTCAAAACTATAATTAATGAGAATATCGATTATTTTATAATTACGTACATAATGTTTATGATGTTTGTATAAAAATGCTTATTACGTTTTCAAATGTATTTTTTGTTCTTACATGTATTTTGAAAGTATATAAGTGCAATTTAAGTGAACTTTTGTTTTCATTAGGTTTATAAAAAAGTGATTATATATTTGTAACACGTATATATGTGTATATATATAATATACACAGATTAAAGTCTAGAGCACACGATGCTTTTTTACCTGCTGGATTGCTTGCTCGCGCTTGTGCTACGCGTCCTGATTGACTCTTATGATTGTAAAAATTAATAAAAACCAATCAGGACGCGTAGCACAGGTACGAGCCAGCAATCCAGCAGGTAAAAAAGCATCGTGTGCTCTAGGCTTAATATATATAAAATATACTAATGCGTTATATATTAAAACGTATATAAATTTCGTATATACAGTTTTTATGTAATTTTCTTTGTTTTTTTTTATTGCAATATATTAATATAAATATATGTTGCATATTTTTAATCTCATGTAACTCACTTATATATAAATAAATATAAATATATGTATATAATATATATATAATTATCATGTTATTTTTTCTGAAATAGATCTCTTTTATACTGCATGTGAAATTAATCTTCAAAAAATTTGTAGAGGAAAGTTCCCTATTATGAGATATCACATCTATTTTGTGTGATTGCCGGAAATCTATGGCCAGATGTAAAATACTAATTATTATTATGTCATTATAAAGCATTAGAATATGTACATTACATTTCAATATTGTTACAATATTGTTACAAAATTGCTGCAATATTGTATTGCAATATTGCTGCAATATTGTAATGCAATATTTTTACAAGCGGACATTTTACCGTTGCTGCAATACTGCAGCAACGTTGCAGCAACATTTTGCAACATTTCTGCAATGTTGCAATCTTGCAAAGAAATATTTCTGCAACATTGCTGCAATACTTCTGTGCCGTATGGGAAATGGAAACAGTTAAAAATAGTAATTAAAAACATTACTTAACCCTAATCTCTCCATCGTTTTTTCCGCCATTTAATCAACGAGATTTTGACTGTTTGCGGTTTCGAGAGTAAATGAGCTAGGGTTCTGATATTCCCTACTATAACAACTTTTTTTAGGGGTGGGGGGATTATCCCACAGCCGTTGGTTTTCCGGAACAAACGACCGGAACAAACGACGTTAGAAACGCGTAGGACACGAAAGTGCATGGTTGGAGGAATTAGAGTTAATTATTAGATTTATAAATAAATTTTTTTATTTAACTTATGATTAGTATTATAATTACAAAATTTCAGTGCTAGAAGACGGACTCGATGAATTACACAGCCCCACAAAAAAAAATTTCTGTTCGGCGGACCGGACTAGTCAATTCTTACGTATTTTTGGTCGCTGAATCCGAATCCGAGGTCAGAATTCGAAAGTTGGCTTTTTTTCTAACCTCAAAAAACATACTTTTTTAGTACATTTTGAGCCGTAATAAAAAAGCGCGAGCTAGTTTCGAAATTCTGACCGTGGATTCGGATTCAAAACTTCGTTCGCGAAAGTTGACTTCAGGTGCAGCCAAAGAATCAAATCATAACTGTGATCACAGTTTCCTTGTAACATTAGATTCTGTAGTAGCCAAGTTTTCCACTACAACAGAACTGCTGTTGCATGATGACGACGGCTGCGGACCCGCTTTCCCACCCTGACCAGTCGCCGATACTGGGTTTCCGAGACCCTGCATCGTAAAAAGGTTGTTACCCTCTGCCATAACGGCGTCAAGTATCTAACCCAGGAATTTCGCCGGAATAAATCCGTTGCCCACCGTCACCACGTGGAGATACCCTGGTTGCGGAAGGATCAAGTCATGGATATACTTTGACTATTGTGGTCTTGGACGTCAAATATATAAGATTTGTACTTTCTCAGAGTCATGTGGGAAAAACTGCATCTTCAGTGTGATTATGTTATGATCTGATGTCAGATTCGTATTCAGCGACCCCAAAAACCCTCGAGTAACAAATTTCAAGCGAATCGGATCAACTTGAAAAAACATCCGCCATATTGGGTCCGCCATATTGGATCTGCCATTTTTAATTAAAAAATCTAGTCAATTGTTATGTAATTCAAGCTTTTGAATCCGAATCCACGGTCAGAATTTCGAAACTAGCTCGCGCTTTTTCATTACGGCACAAAATGTACTAAAAAAAGTATGTTTTTTGAGGTTAGAACAAAAGCCAACTTTTGAATTTTGACCTCGGATTCGGATTCAGTGACTCAAAATACGTAAGAATTGACTAGTCCGGTCCGCCGGACAGAAAATTTTTTTTTTGTGGGGCTGTGTTATTTATGTTTTTCCCCCCAAGGAGAATCGCACTAGCACCAACTGTATCATCGAGGTTCTACCGAATATCCGCTCACTGTTATTAAAAGATAAATATATATTTGTGAATAACGCGTGCAATGTCTCTGATTACGTCAAAGTGCTGCAATGTTTTAAATGCTTGGCTTTCGGTCACTTCGCTAAGCACTGCAGATTTACATCACTATGTGGACATTGTGCCGGCAGCCATGAAACTAAGGACTGCACAATGAACAACGAGGCTCCAAGATGTGGAAACTGTGCACGGTGGGGAAGCGTGGAGGTAAATCGCACTCTGCCTTGGACGGAAGGATGTACTCAATTCTATATCGGAGAATAGCGGACAAAATTTTGCGCATTAATTACGGTTGATGGATTCCGGTGAATCGCATTTGTCACGTGAATCGCATTGGTCACATGAATCGCCAGTCGCTGTTCGCTCATCTTGATGAGTTCAGAGCACATTTCGTTGACTCGGAATATCACATAATCTGTATGTCCGAAACTTGGCTCAAACCATCCATTCCAGATCACATAGTTTCTCTTCAGGAATATAATATGTTTCGACGGGATAGAATTGGAAAAACTGGCGGAGGAGTAGCCTTTTATTTCAGAAGAAATGCCCATGCCAGGATATTAAAACAATCCGAGGAAAATTACTGTCGCAAACCAGAATATTTGATGCCGAAATTTCTATGGACGGGAACTCCAAGATTCTACTGGCTGTAGTGTATAGACCACCGCACTGCGGCTACCTTGAAGAATTCTACAATGCTTTTTCCGAATTATCGGCACTGTACAAGCACACTGTTGTTTTCGGCGATTTTAACGCAAACCTCAACACGCAGACTTTCGACGGAGCAGATCCGTTCATTGGTGGATGCGATGCATTTCCATCTTGTACCATATGAGCCCACACATCACACGCGTACATCTTCTATGTGATTAGATTTATGCATTATCGATGACCTTGACAAATTAGTTGCGTATGGTCAGCAGGATGCGTGTTATTTATCTGCCCATGATCTAATTGACATTACGTACGAAGTGAAAGTAGAGCGTTTTCAACGGCGTCATATCGTAACTAGAGATTTTTGCTCTTTTAATTCTGAAACTTTCTGAATGAACTGGCGGAATATAACTGGAGCTCCGTATTCATCGCGGAAGATATAGATAGCAAGATAAGAATCTTAAACGACTTCCTTCTAAAATGCTTCGATAAGCACGCACCACTACGCAATATCTATCCTAGGCACTTGTCCGCTCCTTGGTTGACTAACGATATTAAGAGCAAAATGAAGGAGATAAATATAGCTAGGAGGAAGTGGAAACGATGCAGAAATAACACAAACTACGACAACTACGAAAACCTACGTAATCAGGTTCAATCGCAAGTACGTAAGGCTAAATGATATTATTATCAGGATGCCTTTCAAGATCTAAGGGAACCTAATATCATTTGGAATAGGCTCAAACATCTAGGATTAATCAAAAATAAATCCTCAGGAAAGAAATTGCTCTTTTCCACAGAAGAACTGGTGGATTCTTTTACTTATAGTGCGGCGGGGGGGGGGGGGTGCTCATAGGGACTCGCAAAATACCATAGCTTTCTACCTGGGTGAGGAAACACACGATGATTTTAACCCATACAGCACAAAATATTTTTTAAATATTTTTAAAATATTTTTTAGGAAGATTAAAATAATTTACAAAAATATTTTTAGAATGTTTTTATGTCCGTCAGATTATGTCAGAAAAATATTTTCGAAAATATTTTTAAAAAGTTGCAAATAAATATAATCAATAATATTTGTAAAATCTTTGAGAAATATTGTTTCGAAAAATAAAATATGATTGACCCAATCAGCAATAATTGTTTCACGTTTGAAAGATTTTTTTAATATTTAAAATATATACATCTTTATATCTTACTTTGGAAAATATTTTGTATATTTATAGCACCGCAGTGGTGTTGGGCAAGCCTGGAGTAGTATTGCTGGCGAAGATATGTGTCGCGAATGTCAAGATTTTGCTTCGCCGGAGGCCTGCTTATATTAGATCCCAACTGAAATTTACTTGCAAGTTAGTCTTACCACTATGCGCCGCCTAGCGGCGTCGTTGCAAACTAGCATGAAAAGATACGCTACTATGCATCTTTCTTAATTAAGAATATTTCATAATATTTCAAAAATATTTTGAAAAATATTTGAAAAAAGATTATAAAACCAGTAAGAAATACAAATATTTTTTAAATGTTTTGAAATGAGATTATGATACAATAAATATGTAGATTTGAATTAATATTTCAAAAATATATTTCAAATATTTAAGAAAATTTTGCCTAGGTGATAAAAAAGAACATTTTTAAAAATATTTTTAGGAGATTCTTAAAATATTCTTACAAATGGTACTACAAAAGGTTTTTAAACTATTTTAAAATATTCCTAAAGCCATATTAAAATATTTCTTGCAATATTTTTATAGAAATATTTAGAAATATTTTTTGAAAACATTTTGTGCTGTATGGGAATTCTAAGTAACATTAAACCCCGGGAAGTGATCAAGACAATTACACGATTCAAGTCGGATGCAGTCGGCGCGGACTGTCAATGAAACTTATTTCAAAGGCTTTGCCTTGTATTTTTTCAACGGTTACGCATGTATTCAACTTTAACCTAACTTATGGAGTCTATCCTATTCTGTGGAAAAGTGTCATAATACAGCCTCTACCAAAGGTTAAAAGCCCATCGGAATTGAAGGATTACAGGCCAATCTCCATTTTGTGCACCATCTCCAAGGCTCTCGAACACATTGTGGCCGAGCAGATTAAGGTCTATTTGGATAACCACGATATACTGGATCCCCATCAATCAACCTACAGAAAGGACCACTCTACGCAAACCGCGCTAATAAAAATTCTTGATGACGTGAGACAAACCGCTGATGCAAGAAAAGTCACCATCGCAATCTTTTTCAATTTTTCCAAAGCTTTCGATAACGTGGATCATCATTTATTGATTAACAAACTAAGGAACCTCGATTTTTCTTGTTCGGCACTGCGCTGGCTGGGCTCCTATCTCGACGACCAAAAGCAGGTGGTTCGTGACCCTGTCTCGCGTGCGATGTCGACAGAGAGGACAACAACTACTGCAAGGCTCTGTACTTGGACTCTTATTATTTATTTTATATCTGTGCGATTTTCGCAAAGTTTTGAGACACTGCAAGTACAATTGCTACGCTGACGATCTGTTCATTTACTTGCATACGGAGCTGAAGCACCTGGCTGAGGCTATGCAAAAAGCGAGTCAGGATATTTCCAACATAGTTGCCTGGGCGATGGAAAATTGGCTATCCCTCAATCCTAGTAAGACCACGGCTATGATCATGGGCACAGCTCGCTACCTTAATGATCTCCCATATGATGATCTGCCTCATATCGTTGTGGACGATAATACCGCATAATAAGTCGGTTGTATGCCTGGGGGTGACCATCTCAAATACACTCTCTTGGAAAGAACAGATATCAAAAACTGTTTCCAGAGTAAATGCCTCGGTACACCAGCTCAAGTTGTGCAAGCATCTTATGCCGCCTTCGTTACGCGCAAGGTTAATTTACACCCTGATCATGCCTCTTTTTGATTACTGTTGTGCAACATTCACTGACATCACAAGAGAACATAATACGCGTTTGCAGCGAGCCTTGAACACCTATGTTAGATTTGTCTGTCAGGCCAACATATCGGGACGAACATATCACGTCTTATTTTGATAAGTTCATGTGGCTAAAGATACACCAGACACGATTATATTTTGTCGGTAATTTAACTTTCTCCATCCTTCAGTCTAAGAAACCCACATCATTGTACCAAGCTTTCACTTACAAGGGCGACAAGGCAGTGCGCTACTAGATCTCACCCGAATACGTTGTCCCTCCCTCAATGTAGAACGGAGTTATACAAAAAGTCGTTCATCAGCTTTGCGGCCGAACTATGGAATAGCTTACCGCTAGACTTACGTAAAGTCTCCACGAAGAAGATCTTCAAGTGTGGCTTATTTGAGTATTTAACATATATCCACAGAGTCAATAATAGCGATTTTTCTATTTTTTTTTTCATATATTGTAGATATATGTATTTTTTGTTATTCTTTGTCACATTGTATTTTCTTTTTTGTATCTGCGCTTGAGGGGAGCAAGGGCGAATCCTCACCACTCTATTCCTGTCTTTCTCCCTAATCACGAATATCTCTACCTAATCCCCGTCAGCCTCGTCTACAGTATACTCCACCGTTCCACCGTCACCCTCGACGAGGTAGACGATACAGACCCAATAACTATCGACTAAGATTACTATAAATGTAACATTATAACTATATCATCCTTTAATTTAATTTAATTTGTTATTTCATAATTATATTTTTCCTATTTATAGTTTAATTTTACATTGGAGAGATGAGGCTCTGTTGGATGTCCACACGTGGAAAGAACCGGGCTAATTGAGAGCCGATCGCTGTTGACGGTGCCAAAAAATATATCAGTACTAACTCAGTCAGTATCGAACGCTCATGACAGACGGTTGCTTCTTACGGACTTGAGGAGTGTTCCTCCTTATGGCTGGCACCTAGAGGAGGCCACATATAGAATACCTTGTCACCCGTGAGTGGTCACCGTCATGTTAAATTAAACTGCTACAATCTACATCTCACACAGCACATTGCTGAAGATGGTCCGAATAGAGACCGAAATATACGTTTAGTTCCATAGAAGAATAAATATATTTTTTCGCACCGTCAACAGCGATCGGTTCTCAATTAGCCCGGTTTCTTCCACGTAATTTAGTATAATCATACATACTCACCACACACACATTTAGTCGAAAAATGTAATCCCATTCTTAATCTCCATTGTAATAATAGCGGGCAGGATATAAAATACAAAATAGGTTTCCCCCGAAAATCCTGCCCAATCACCTCCGAACTTATGTAACACCCGCGAGAAGTACACACCCACACACCCACACCCACACCAACACACACACACACACACACCTTACACACATATCTAATCACACTTATCATAAATGTATTTGCCTTCTCTAATTCTCTTTTATTATTTTGTTAATAAATGCTTATTCTATTTTAAATAATAATCTCAATCTCCATTTATTTATAATCTAAAACTTCAAAAACCACTCATTCCGCTCTCGAAACCGCACAAGCTCCGATCCTTAAAAAGATTAAATTCTCTGACTCAATACAGGACCGACAATCGCTCCGCTCACGGAAGGCGCCCTAGCGTCCTTACGGACGTTGACCCATCCTGAGCCATCGAAAGTGCGTTCAGCTCGCGCCACGCGCTTCAGAGCGTGTACCTGCGAGCGACGGAGTAAGTATCTGCTTGCGTCCTTCCTTACCCCTATCCCTCTGGTTAGCCTTTCCTTCGCTTCCCAGTTTTTCTTATCCTAATTCTAGGGTTGGACGTAACAGTTTAATCATATGCGAGTTTCAAATATTCCAAAAAGTGCTAATTCAGGAAAAAGCGATAAATTTACGTGTCGAAAATTTCAATTATTTAATGGTTGGTTGTGGAGATTCCAAGTTCATAAAAGTTATATATTTTGTTTAAGTTGCTGTATAAATAATAAAGAATATATCATACATGCAATACTATCTACTAAATTTTTTTAGTTAACCTGTTAACACGAACAAATTCATGTTAACGAAAAGTTTCCTCGTTAACCCGAATACCTGGTTAACACGAACTCAAATCCCGGTTCCTTCACATTCATGTTAACGAGGGTTTACTGTGTATTATTTTTTAATTATAAGTTTTATTTTCGAACTTTCTTGGACCACTTACAACGTTGTGATTGGTAGAAAAGTAGCCCTTAGGTCTAGTTCCACAAACATTGGTTAACTTTTAATCTTAGGTTAACTCACTCTTCATCTCTTTGTAACGTTCCCTTTAGAAAGAAACGAAGAGTGAGTAACTAAGGTTAAAAGTTAACCGACGTTTGTGGAACTGGGCCTTATGTCCATTTCTACCAATGTTAGATTAACTTTCATCTCGGTTTAACTTACTTTCTATCTTTTTCTAATTCCTAGAACTAGGGAAAGATAAAAGGCAAGTTAAACCAAGATTAAAATTAACCTGCGTTGATAGAAATGGACATTAGTCGGAAAGTTAACCGAAAAATGCTACTTGGGCAGTGGGACGTAACAGTAAGGTTTTGACCAATCGCGTTGCTCGATTTGGCCATACGTAACCGAATTGAGTAATGCGATTAGGACCAAAACACATAACCCCAGATAGCAACGTGTCTGCATTGTTGCTGGCATGTTGCCGACAACATAATATGTGTTGCTATCAGAATTGTGACAACTGAGTCCGCATTTGTCAGCAAATTGATGCCTTCACGATATAACAATTTTGTATAACAACTTCCCAGCAACTTGTTGGCAACTTATGCTGCGGTCTAAAATCGTCTGATTCAAAATTCGAGCTGTTGCTGTCATGTTGCTGTAATAATTCATAGGATCACACAATGCTATCATATTGTTAGCAACGCGAAGTAAATTTGATGCTGCTCTTTTGCCGACAAATTGCTGGCAATACATATACCCAATGTTGCCTACGTGTTGCTTCAAATATTAAATTACTCGAAATCAATTGAAGCAAATGTACGGCAAGTTGACAGCATCATAAACAATCACAGATTTGCGCGATTTTGCTCCCCAGATAACCAATCGTGATAAAGCATATTGAGCAAACTAATGCATTGCATGTGTTTTCATATATTTGCTGTAAATTTGCTGACATCGAAGTAGAACACGTTACAAATACAGCTACATGACTGCTTATATATGCAATCAGTTGACGCAATTGCAAGAGCAAACGGTCCGAAATATTGGAACGTTATGTTGTCTGCAACATGTCAGCAACATGACAGCAATGAATGATTCATTGTTCCATCTTGAGCATCATGATGCAAACGTGACGGCAACAACACATATATAATGATTTCTGTTGAAGATATGCTCTGTCGGTATAGGAAGTTACCATGGGAGGAGGCGCTTCCCGCGCGTGAAACTGTATCGTTAGTCATTCTTGTCTTTTATATCAGATCGCAAGTAAAGCATCGTAGTAAAGCATTGCAAGTAGCATTATCGTTTTCATACCTGTCGCAATATCCTATCCAAGGGATACACAACATTTTGGCGCCCAACGAGCAGGGCTCGCGCGCAAGGCGAGTCGATTCATTTGTACTACAGTAAATACGCGAGAAATACATCACGCGAAATAGCATAACCTCAATATGGCGGATCTGCGGAAACTAAAGACAACACGCGCACAATTGAAGGGTCAATTAACAAGGATCAAAAATTTTCTGGAAAGGGAACAGGCAATCACTCGAGCACAAGCAGAGGCACGTGCAGCAAAAATAGAGGAGATATGGAATGCGTTTAACGACACTCAGACGAAAATCGAGGCACACGGATCGGAAGTCGAAGAGCAATTAGAGGAAGTAATACGAGCGGAGGAAGGTGAACGGATCGTATTTGAGCAGGTTTATTACGAGACGGTAGACAAGGTGCATTCTATTCTAACACCAATACAGCAGGTACCGGCGCACAGTGGTTCGAAACACAAAATATGTGAAAAAAAAATATTTTTTTTTAACATATCAATATTATACCATTTATTATAACGTAAATAAAGTCTAAAGTTATTAATCTTTCAAAATTTCAAAATAAAAAAAATTATTAAATAATTATAATATATTATTAAAATAAAAAGAAAAGATATTAAATAATTATAATATATTAATTACGTACTAGCACTATAACTATTACTACTAAAATGTATATTTTATTTTTTAATATTTTTATTTAAAACTTTATTTTTTATATTCTTTTTGTGTTCTTATTACTTAAAATTCTACTTTATTGAATAAAAATATATATCCATAAAACATAAAATATATCAATTTAAAATTTTTTATCTTCTGAATCTTCGCTTTTTTCTGAGCACTCAGATTCATTTTCTGGTTCATTTACAGGTGCATTAATCAATTTCATAGTTTCTGCGTCAAATTTCTTCTTATTTTTTTCATTTATGTGGTGAAATGAACTTAAATATGGGTCAGAACTCAGTAACAGCCTATGAAATAAATCTTCATTTGTTCTAAAATGATTATATTTTCTTGTATGATGTTCACGGTAATATCGTATATCTTTGTTTTTAGCTTCTTGAGCTTCCTCAGAGAGCTCTCCTATGGGAAGAATGAAATCTTTAATTACCGTAGATCCGCGAATAAGAATTTTGTGCATAGTAACGGGCATATGATACCAGTTATACAGTGCGACATATTTTTTAGCTGTCTCTATACAGTATTGTTCAAATTCATCAGATTTTATATCGCATCCGGAATTAATAGCTTTTAAAATTGCACCACATCTCTTAATCAGATCTTCGTCTATATCAGTAATTTCTGCTGATAATGAAGGATTAGCAAAAAATCTTCTTGCGGTATTGCCATCATTACTTGTACCATACCCGGGCTTAGGAACATCGACAATGAGGCCCATTTTTTGGCGAAATTTATCTTGTATTAATTTTTTTCGATTTTCAACGATCTCTTTATTATTTTTTGTTACCTTCCACGACTTTATTTCTAATCTATATGAAATGTGCAAGAAGCATTCAAAAAAACGAATGTAAGCGTGAAGAACTGATAAACCAAATCTGTACATTTCTGAACTCTCTGTCTTTTCCTGTACATATTTTATATTATTCATTTGTGAAATTGTTGCACCACAAATGTAACAACGCATTCCAGAAGCATTTGATAATGCATTGCATACTTTCCCATCTACCATAGTTAAGAATAATGAAAAATTGATAACTCCTAATTCTGAATTATATGAATGTAAATCGGTAATTTGTTTATTGATGTATTGCTCCTCTTCTTTAGAAATCTCTTTAGATTCTTGTATCCACTGAATTCTTATTGGTCTACAAAATCTTGTAGATGAAGGTTTAGGATTTTTCCAGATTACATAATTAGTAGCAGAATCAATCAATCGCAGAGGAACAAGAGAAGTTGCAAAAATACTCTCATTCTGTAATACATCAGTTTCAGATTTTTGTTTATAGATCGAATGACCAGAGCTCCCATCGAAACCCCACTTACAATATAATATTAAATTATTGTTGGAATCAGTATTACCAGTATTATTAGTATTATCATTGTTAGAATTAGTATTATCTTTGTTAAATAATACTGATCTTATAATGCTTTCGCAAGTTTTATTAAGCAAATTTTGCAACAAAACTTCACATTTATTCTCTGAAATAGTAATTTCTTCGGGATAAAAGTGTTCTTTAGAATGCAATACTTTATAATATGCCGGATATAAATCATATCCATGAGAAATAGCAGAAGATCTTAGAATGTTATAAGAATGTTTAGATAAATTTAATGATATTATTAAGGAAAGAGCCTCTTCAGGCGACATAGGAGAGGAATTTTTTTCAGAAGTCTTCCATTTTGCCAATATTCGTTTTGATCTTGTAGGCGAGGTTGATGTGCTTTCCATCAGTAATTTTGCAGACGCAATATCACCTTTTGCGCGTAATTTCATAGCGGTAGCAAATGTCAATTCAGAGGTGGAAACAGATTGACGAAGATTTTCTGTCTTTTTTCGCTTGGCCGCTTCAGTGCATTCTTCAAAATTTTTTGATGGACGACCTCGTTTTTGTTTTACACAAGAGGAAGAAGTACTCGGAAGATGACAAAGAACTATCGAGGGAGGAGAAAATTCTTGTGAAAGCCAAAATTCATATTTTTTTAAAAACCGATCGTTACATCTATGACAATTTTTCCAAAATCTGAAGTAGGGAGAAAAGAAACTTGTTATTGTGTACTCGATAAGCGCTTGCGCTGCTTGTTTATCTTCGTCAGTGAAAAACTTTTCTTTTAAAAAATCATGTATACGACTTTTCTTTTCTTCTACATCAGAATAATTCATCATCAACTGATGTAACATAAGACGTGTTATCTTCATTTTTGATATAGCAAAATCTAGTATTATATATGTAACAGCCAGGCTTCCCTGTAAGGGGTCAGAAGGAATAAATAATATTATACTCTCGATTACCGTGTCCTCTCTCATGGGCGTGCCCATCTGTCTGTATATTTTACACTCTCCATGTACTACTTACCCTCTTATACACTACAATATATATTAAACTTGCTAATTCACGTATCAGAATGCAGCGAGAATTCGCCTAGGAACAGCTACTGACAGACTACTGTCGCTATTGATGACTTTTTATATAAGGCGATTCCCCTTCCCTTTCCGCTTCCTTTACCTCTTCCCCTTCCTGCTCACTCTCTGCCGCGCATTTGTTTTCATAATAGATTGGAAGCAGTGCCGACCTAGAAGATGCTAGAAGATAGCGCGCTCTGTTGCTCATATAGCGTGTGGACAGTTGAAGAGTGCGCTCACTATTATTGTTATTATTCGAAGAGATGCGCATCGATGCAGCCAAATTCGATTTATTTATCATTGTTATATTCCACATTATGTATTGAGATTAGTTATATTCATTCTCAGGAATTCTATTACTTTGTAGAAAGAGTTGAATTACAAAATTCTGTACATTTTACAATAGTTCAATTATATATAATAACAAAATATATTTACAAATCACTGAAGCATTTGCGATACATAATTATGTAGATTAAAGTATACTTTCAGGTAAATATAAGCCGCATTATTAGTTTTCTTTATTTAAAAAAGTTTTCGATTTTTAAAGTATTAGAATTCTGATGGAGTAGTTGAATACATACTTAAATGGTAATATATTGGATATTTAACGGGCTGTTAAAATTTAAAAATAAGTTTCTGGAGAAGGACATGTAGTCCAATTAATGAGCAATTAATAGGAGAATATAAGATAAAAATTTCGAAGTTTCATGACAAACTTGAAAATTCCACTTTTCTTCACGTTTTATGCATTTCGGACCACTGTGCGACGGTCGCATACGCGCCGCAAAATCACGTAAACGATAGAACAAATCCAGGTATGCTTGATATTAAATTACCTACGCTAAAGTTAGCAACATTTAACGGTACGTATGAGCAGTGGATGCTATTTAAAGATTCCTTTATATCCATTATACATGATAATCCGAAATTATCTGAGGTACAAAAATTTCAATATTTGAGGAGCGTATTAAAAGACGAAGCTTTGCAGGTGATAAGTAGTTTGACGACGTCGGCGGAGAATTATACAGTGGCATGGGAGCTGCTCAAAAAGCATTACGATAACAAGAAACTCATAATAAACAGCGCAGCTCTTGGATTTTCCGCAGATTACTAAAAATAAGCACGCGTCGTTAAAACAGTTTATAGTACATTTGCGTACCCATCTTAAAGCGTTAGAAGTCTTGGGATTGCCCGTGGCACAATGGGATGCAATCATAATATTTTTGGCTAGAAATAAATTAGATTATTATTCGCAACGTGACTGGGAGGAGGACGTAGGTCAAAGAGCGCCAGAGTATATGCCAACGACGGAAGATTTCTTAAAGTTTCTTAATGAAAGGTGTCGTACTTTAGAAATGTTGGACAGCGGTCAAGGTCAAGGTAAACACGAGACAACACAGAAGAAAGACGCTACTAAGAAGAGTGACAAGCGGGTCACACTAGCTTCGACGTCACAGTCAAGCCCTATATGCAAGGGTAATCATCAAGTCTATAATTGCTCGGACTTGTTGAAGATGTCTGCATCGGATAGACAGGCAGCAGTGAAAGAAAAACATTTGTGTCTCAACTGTCTGAAGACGGGACACTACGTGAGAGATTGCAAATCTACGAATTGTTGTAAGTGCTCAAAAGCGCACAATACATTATTGCATATGGAGTCTACGGAGACTAAGGATCAAATAAATAGCAGCAAATCAAGAAAATCAGAGGATGAAGACAAGCCAGTCGTCATGCCTTGTGTCAAGAATACAGCGAATTACAAAACAGAAGATGGGCGGTCTATCCTAACAGCCAGGGTAAGCAACGCGCCAAGATCACACGTTATCCTAGCGACTGCTCAAATATACGTGAGAGATATTGATGGAAAGCGACTAACATGCCGAGCTTTATTAGATCCAGGCTCTCAATCGCATCTCGTTACAAGCAAATTAGTTAGAAGATTACAAGTTCCCTGTAAGAAAGAATCGAGAATCATCAATGGCGTTATGCAAAACGCTACAGATATTAAAAGTTCTACGACGATACATATAGAATCTTGTCATTCCAGTTTCCGAGCAAATTTGGATTGCTTGGTTCTTCCGGTAATAACATCGAGATTACCGCAAGTCGACATTAATAAAAAGCTCATTTCGCTACCAGAAGATAATAGAATAGCCGATCCTGACTTCGATAAATCGGGAGAAATAGATTTGCTAATAGGTGCCAGCCTATTCTGGAATTTATTATGTGTAGGCCAGATCAAAGGACGACGAGGACACCCGACATGGCAGAAAACCCTCTTAGGATGGATAATAGGGGGCGAACTCGTAGACGCTCGTCCGAGTATTCAACCGACGAATTCAACCTCACTTATAGTGACCAACCAAGCTTTAAGTGAGCAACTCGAGAAATTTTGGACACAGGAAGACGTTCATTCACCTCGCCAATACAACGAACAGGAAAAATATTGTATAGATCATTTTAAGAGAACGTACAAAAGAGACTCGGATGGAAGGTTTGAGGTATGTCTACCCAAAAACACTAACGTTACATTAGGAAGCTCAAAGAAACGTGCTATCAGGAGCTTTTACGCATTAGAGCGACGATTTAGAAGACAACCGGCGCTACGAGAAGAGTATATTAACTTCATGGAAGATTACAAGAAGCAAGGACACATGAGCCTGATATCCGAAGATGAGCTTGTTAACAAGAAGCTACTATATTTCATTCCGCATCAACCAATACTCAAGCCTGGAAGCATATCTACAAAGCTAAGAGTCGTGTTTAATGCATCAGCCAAAACAGACAATGGTGTATCTCTCAACGATATGCTTCTGCCAGGACCCAACTTGCAAAAAGATTTATTTCACATTATGTTACGTTTTCGGATACACATCTACGTCATAACCGCTGATATCAAGATGATGTTCCGCCAGATAAAAATCAACGAAGAAGATCGCTATTTGCAGATAATAGTGTGGCGAGATTCTAAGACGGCTCTATTGTTAATGTATTTAATGAATACGGTCACATATGGCACCACTCCAGCGCCATTTTTAGCAATGGAATGTGTAGAAGAACTATCAATCGTAGAGGGCTCTGAATTCCCGTTAGCAGCTCTAATTCTAATGATCGATAGATATATGGACGACGTAATAACAGGGTCCGACGATCTAAAGACTGCCATTAGAATGCAAAAGGAATTAACCGCTTTATTAGCTAGAGGTCAGTTTCCCTTGAGAAAATGGAGATCCAATGACGAGAGGATATTACAACATTTGTCTCACGAAAGCAAAGCGGACGATCTGTTGGTACTCAACAAGGAAGAACCCATGAAGACGCTAGGAATACTTTGGGATCAAAAAACAGATACATTCCATTACAGTGTTAAGAGCATGAACAATACAAAGATTACAAAGCGCACCATTCTTTCTGAGATTTCGCAAATTTATGATCCATTGGGTATATTAGGACCTATTTTCATTAAGGCGAAAATTATTATGCAGCAGCTATGGTCCTTGAACATCGGATGGGACGAGAGTCTGCCTCAGGACCTTCATTCGAAATGGAAAGCTTATCGTTTATCATTAACTCAACTGAACGAGTTGAGGATTCCTCGTTGTATCAAGAATAATTCGTCAAAGAAGATAACAATATTTGGATTCGGAGATGCCTCAGAGAAGGCCTACGGCGCCTGTTTATACGCCGTAACACAGTCAGAAGATAGAGAATTTAGCTCCAACCTGCTTTGTGCCAAGTCCAGAGTAGCACCTTTGAAGGCACTAACCATCCCTAGGTTAGAATTATGCGCAGCACGTTTGCTAGCAAGGCTCAGTCGAACAGCCCGTCAGGCTCTAGGAGATCGAGTGGCGGACATGGATCTTAGGAGCGACTCCACTATTGTGCTCGGATGGCTGAAGAAATGCCCTAGTACATTGCAGACCTTCGTATCGAACAGAGTGTCCGAGATTCAGCAACTCACATCATCGGACTCGTGGCATCATGTTCCGTCAGAGGAAAATCCGGCTGACATCCTTTCCAAAGGGAGCACCGTTGAAGAACTAAAACATAATAGTCTATGGTGGCACGGGCCCAACTGGCTTAGAAGAAAGGAAGCCTGGCCTAAGCAACCAGACACCGAGATTGAATTGCCAGAGTGTAGGCCAATTACCAGCCTAGTAGTAACGTCTGCACCTCTTGTATTTCCCGATGTATCGTCTTGGGAACGGCTTAAGGGAGCTATAGCTTATTGCTACCGATTTATAAGCATAAAGTGTCGTAAAGAGAAGATTGAAGGACCTCTCACTGTCGAAGAATTGAAAGCAGCAGAGCTGAACATCCTCAGAATAATACAACGTGAAGTTTTCCTAGAAGAAATTCAGCATCTAAAAAATGAGCGACCTCTTAAAGGTGACAGCAAACTTAAAGCATTGGATCCATTCTTGGACGAGAAGGAACTGATTCGCGTAGGAGGCCGTTTACGCCAAGCTCAGCTTCCAGAAGAAACTCGGCACCCTATAGTGTTACCGGCCAAGCATATGGTCACCCGTCTGATCTTTCAAGCGATGCATAAAAAGCTACACCACTGTGGCACCGAACAATTACTGGCAACCATACGACAAAGATATTGGGTACTATCCGGTCGAAGAGAGGCTCTGAAGGTTACTCGATCGTGTTTAGATTGTTTCCGGCTTCGTCCACCCAACACGCAGGTGAAGATGGGAGACCTTCCCGAAGAACGAGTTGCTGGATATTTGCGTCCATTTGCGATTAGCGGCGTAGACTACGCCGGCCCTATAATGATAAAAGAAAGCCGACGTCGAGGCAGAGTACATACCTCGAAAGCTTATATAGCTTTGTTTATTTGCTTCAGTACAAAAGCTGTACATATTGAACTAGTCACGGATATGACTACTGAGGCTTTCTTAGCCGCCCTTCAACGCTTCATCAGTCGAAGAGGAATCTGTTCCCGCCTATACTCAGACAACGGCACTAATTTCGTAGGAGCATCAAGAGAATTGCGGGAGATGTACGATTTTGTGAAGAATAACGGCACTGCGATTCAAGCCCAGCTAGCAAGACAGAAGATTGATTGGAACTTTATTCCCCCGCGATCTCCCAACTTCGGTGGGCTATGGGAAGCTGCCGTAAAAAGCACAAAACGTCATTTTTACGCTACAACAAAAGGTCTTACATTGACCTACGAGGAATGTTATACATTATTAGTGGAAGTCGAAGCGATCCTTAACTCAAGGCCACTGACTCCAACATCAAGCGATCCTCAAGATTTAACACCAGCGCATTTTTTGATCGGAGACAGTTTAGTGCAGCCAGCACAAAGGTGTTATTTAGAGACACCTGATAATCGTTTAAGTCGTTGGCAACATATTCAGAAGGTCAAACAAGACTTCTGGCGTCGTTGGCATGGCGAGTACTTGCTAGAGCTGCAGCGTCGAGCTAAATGGACTGATGGAAGTTCAAACCTACGTGTAGGAGTTTTGGCTTTACTGAAGGAGGATCATTTACCCCCTCTTCAATGGGCATTAGGTAGAATAGTCGAAATACACCCAGGGCAAGACGGTATTGTACGTGTAGTAACTATTAGAACGTCACAAGGATTATTTAAAAGATCAGCTCGTAGCGTGTGCCCTTTGCCAATTGAAGATAATCTCATTGTGCCAATGGTAAACTGAACTATTGATTGTATTGACCAAACTATTGCTTTATTATATTCATTGCGTTTATTGCGTTAAAATTAGTTCTATTCCCTCGCGTTAACATAAGTTTATTCCATTGCGTGCGTTAGCTTTAGTTTACATTTATTTAGTTTACATGACATTAGTCTATATTCATTGCGTTTAACTCATTCGTATCAATTGCGTTATTCTTTGCGTCGCGTTATTCTTAATTTAGATTTATTGCATTAGCTTCTTTGCGACGTGTTCCCTTTTATCGCCTTTTATAGACATTTATTTAAGAATTATGAAATAATTGTTTTCTATTCCTCTTTGTTGAAAGAGATTCTTTCAAGGAGGGCGGGATGTTGAAGATATGCTCTGTCGGTATAGGAAGTTACCATGGGAGGAGGCGCTTCCCGCGCGTGAAACTGTATCGTTAGTCATTCTTGTCTTCTGTATCAGATCGCAAGTAAAGCATCGTAGTAAAGCATTGCAAGTAGCATTATCGTTTTCATACCTGTCGCAATATCCTATCCAAGGGATACACAACAATTTCCATCCGTTATTGTGTATATGTCATCAAGCTATGAAGTTTTTTAATTGTATCTCGTTGCTAACAAAGTGTTGACAATATGAAATTGTCACAAATCCCTCACAAATTGATGCTGTCACGTTGCTGTTAATCAATTTGCTGTTAATAGAAATATAATTCATATGAGTTCAACCCGACAAGCATAATGCTGTCTCACCTTGTCCCGAGTTTGTCAAAATTAGTTGCATTAACGACAAGCTGCTTGTTGGCAACATGGCAGCAAACTCAGAGCATTTAGCTATCTGGGTCAGACACGCTTTGCTGTCTGGGACATGGCCTAACGTATCCTGACTGTCAAGCGTCATCAACAATATATGGAATAAGCGTGAAGTAAGGAGTAGGCATAAGAGGGCTATTTTCGATTTAAGAGAACTGGCGTAAGCGAAATAAATTAATTTCATTTCTTACTTCTACTCTTACACTTACGCTCGACCAATCAAGATCCAACAGGCTATAACGCTTAATCCTGCCTACTCTTATTCCTTACTCCAGGCTACTCCACGTATTGTAGACCGGCCTTCAAAATACGCCAAAGCTTGTGCGTTACTTACGTCCACGATTACGACTGTCGTATTGCTATGCCATGTTATTATGTGCTTTGGCCCTTAGTCGAAACCTTACCACAATATAAGTACATACAGTAGTGACACTGAGCGTTGGCACCTTTGACGTAGTGAGTCCCAGATCACATGACTCGCAGCCATCTTCTGGGCTGTACGAACACTTAAGAGAGAAAAAGAGAAAAGTATCTTTCTCTTTGTCATACGTACAGGCCGCCATGTTCCTGGTGGGATAAACCGATGCATGCGCACTAGAAATTGAGTACCACTAAAAAAGTTCAGTGTCTCTACTGTGTATACTTATATTGTGACCTTACTGTTACATCTTACTGAAAGAGTGTGTGGTCAGCATTACCTCAGTGCTCTCGACCATACTGTGGACCAGATAAGAATGAGAGAGGAACCAGGGATTTTTCTCTCCCACTTGCTTACCGTGGCTATTATATGGCAGCCCGCGTTCCAGGTTAAATATATTTCAGTGGTTACAATACTTAGGCTGCGTTCTAATATTTACAATCAGCAATTATCAGTACTGAACGTAAATCTATACGTGACGTAAAATATAGAAAAATATAGATTTTCAGTACTGACAGTGAATATCAGAATGCACCCATTATTGACTAGATATCATAGTAGTTCCTCTCGGGAAAAAAGGATTAGATCTGATCAGATCAAATTATACTGTCTGCGCAGATCTGGTCATATATGTTCATATATAACTATATATAACTATATATGAGATGTAATTTGGTCTTTGACGGCTCGGATCGGACCATATCTGCTCAGGTCGAACCATATCTGTGATTGTATTTCATTGAAACAGTCCAGATCTGACTGTATCTGTTTAGATATAACCATATCTATACTCGAATGCGATCCAAAATACATTACATCTGACCATATCTGTCCAGATATAAGTCGAACTAAGGTCGTGTTTAATCGAAAACTGTTCAGGTCTGACGATATCTGGCCACGTTTAACTATAAGAAATTAAATGTTCGATGTTCGTCTAATGTGATATTTAAATATATAAATATGAATTTATTTATAGATACGTAGCAAATTAAAGATATTTAATTAAATATCTTTGATATAATTATATAAAAATAATTTATAATAAAGATATAATTTGCAGAAAATAAGTATTTTTTTATAAAAAAAAATGTTAGTTATTTGTTATAAAAGCATTTTCATCAATTTGCTTTATATCTAAAATACAAAAAAAATCACAGAAATATAAGTTATTTCGTACATTGTAAGCTTACAGATAACGGATAAACAAAAGTGAAAAAATTCTCAGTTTGATTACACAGCCCCACAAAAAAAAAATTTTTTTCTGTCCGGCGGACCGGACTAGTCAATTCTTACGTATTTTGGGTCGCTGAATCCGAATCCGAGGTCAGAATTCAAAAGTTGGTTTTTTTTCTAACCTCAAAAAACATACTTTTTTAGTACATTTTGAGCCGTAATGAAAAAGCGCGAGCTAGTTTCGAAATTCTGACCGTGGATTCGGATTCAAAAGCTTGAATTACATAACAATTGACTAGATTTTTTAATAAAAAATGGCAGATCCAACATGGCGGACCCAATATGGCGGATGTTTTTTCAAATTTATCCGATTCGCTTGAAACTTGGTACTCGGGGGTTTTTGTGGTCGCTGAGTACGAATCTGATGTCAGTTTTCCAAAATTCAAAATGGCAGATCCAGTATACTCGATGAGTTTTTGAAAATTGACCAGATTCACCTAAAATTTGTTACTCGAGGGTTTTTGGGGTCGCTGAATACGAATCTGAAATCAGATTCGTATTCAGCGACCACAAAAACCCCCGAGTACCAAGTTTCAAGCGAATCGGATCAATTTGAAAAAACATCCGCCATATTGGGTCCGCCATATTGGATCTGCCATTTTTTATTAAAAAATCTAGTCAATTGTTATGTAATTCAAGCTTTTGAATCCGAATACACGGTCAGAATTTCGAAACTAGCTCGCGCTTTTTCATTACGGCTCAAATGTACTAAAAAAGTACGTTTTTTGAGATTAGAAAAAAAACACGAACCAACTTTTGAATTCTGACCTCGGATTCGGATTCAGCGACCCAAAATACGTAAGAATTGACTAGTCCGGTCCGCCGGACAGAAAAAAAATTTTTTTTTGTGGGGCTGTGTTATTATTTAATAGCTAGATTATATTAAAATTTTTATTGAAGTTATGTGGAGACTTGCATAAATAATTACCAACTCGAATAAGAATTATTAGAGACTTTATATTTTTTACTTTAATTAAGAATTATTTACTGGTTATACAGGGTGTAACAAAAAGATCGGGAATCGAATGTTGTAAAAAAAAAAAAAAAACAGAAAAAATTATTTTAAAAAAGAGTGATAGCAAAAAGACCTGTTTTTTCGCCCATTTTTTGGACTTCAAATTTCAAACTTTTTTTATGCCAAATAGTACTATATGATGAAACATTAATCCCAGAGAAATTTTAAAATGAGCATAGGCACGGTTTCGGAGATATGAAGAGGTTGCATCCGCGCTGAGATCGAGCGAGACGCCCGTTACAAGAGAGTCGCGAGTAGCCTGAACTTCGCCCACGAGTAACTTCAAGCTGCAGCGTGTTCCCTGACGACGCGAAGTATTGATCGGTTTATCAATAACAACAACTGTCAGATTTTGTCTTGAGCTGCTGGACCGTTCGGACGAGTGTCCGCGCTCTTCTGTATCGTGACGATAATAAACGTAGAGATTGTTTTCCTTTATAACCGCAGTGTTTCCTTTATTTCCGCGAGCAACGGGAGTGCGAGCGCGAGAGTGAGCGAGTGTGTGAGAGTGCGACGCGGCGAGCGCAACATTTTGGGGGCTCGTCCGGGATCGAAGAGACGAGCTGCGTTAGTTAAGACGAGATGGCCTCTACCGCTCCCACAAGAAGACGGCTCCGGGCTGCGACTCCACAGTCGGACGCTCCGGAAATGTCGGCGGAAGTGACGACTCTGCAGGCCGTTATGCGGGAGGTGCGACTGCTGCGCGAGGAACACGCACGGCGGGAGGAAGAATACGCCGCGTCGTTACGCTCACGAGAGGAGAAGCTCCGCTTGCTACGGGAAACGATCCAGCTAAGTCCCTCCTTATTAAGAGCGACCAGAGATACGGAATCGCGGAATGCGTTTACGTTATAGAGACACGCGGTAGTGGCGCGAGTGCGGAGTTGGGCTATAAAGTAAAGCCCGACACTTTCGACGGAACGACTCCGTTGGGAGAATTCCTCTCGCAATTTCTTTTGATCGCGCGCGCGAACGGTTGGGATGACGCGTCGAAGTCCGTTGCGCCGCGAATCTGAGGGGAAAAGCGCGCGCAGTATTAGAGTCTGTTGAAAATTTAGAGAGCCTTAGTTTCGAGGAATTAAAATCTAAATTAGAGCTTTGGTGAGGGAGGTTTGTCACAAAATTTTTATACTGAGTTTACGAGCCGTAGACAGAGATATGGTGAGGATCTGGCTTCTCTCGGAGCAGAGCTCGAAAGGCTTTCGCGATTAGTGTATCCCGAGTGCCCCTTCGCGGTGCGAGATAAGATCGCGTGTTCTCAGTTTATCACGGCTTTATCTGACAACTTTTTGAGGCGGACTCTCCAATTAGAGGGAGTCACCTCGTTGAAATTAGCCGTGGAAACAGCGAAAGCGATAAAGATAATTCACAGGGAGAATTTCGAAGGCGAGAAAGATTTTGAAAAAAAGGAAAGACGCATTTCGCAAAACACGGAGGGGAAGGTGGGAGAAGAGAGGGAGGTGGAGGGTAGAAAGGACAGCGTGCTTCGGGGAGGTTTCAGGACTAATCGGGGGGAGTGTTGGTCCTGCGGAGAGATAGGGCACTTCCGTTCTGAGTGCCCCAGTTACGAGGAAAATTAGACCTGATTCATCTCGGCGGGGAGCAAATTGTTCTTTGTTTTAATTGAACAGTTATAAAAGAGTGTTCTTTTATTTATTAAAAAAAGTTAAGTTGTTTGCTCAATGATACTGCGTGTTATGTTTGTTTTTTTCCAAATAGAGCTTACGATCCAGGGAGTGGTCTGCCCATGGGGAAGATTCCTTTCTGGCTGTGACCCATCTGAGGAAGAAGGAGATCGGCTTTATTTAAAGAAGTCTGCCTCTCCCTCGGTTTTCGACTGAGGTTTCTCGAGGGACTTGGGCAAATGCCGAGGCAGGGACGCGGAGAGTCTAAATGACGTTGGGTCCTCAGGAAGTTTCCCTCCCCTTGTCCGAAGAATTGAAAGGGAACCGATGTCTGCAGGGAAGAGGACGACGACGGTGGGTTGAAGAGGGCGACGCATGACGGAAAATTGGGAAGTCGCCCTGGAATCGGCGGAGAAGGGGAGAGCCTGATCAACTCTCTCCGGAAGAGAAGCCGGTTGGGGACTTGCCCAGAGGACGGTTCTCCCAAAGAAGGATGCGTGTCGTACAGGGAAGGAACTGGTGGACGGTGCCCGGTAACCCGTAGCAACAACTCGGGAAGGGCAAGGAACCGTCCAGGAACCTTGGAGACTGCATTAGGGAAGAACCGATTGCACACTACCCTAGATTGTCGGGACGACAATCTTGAAGAGGGAGGGTAGTGTTGCATCCGCGCTGAGCTCGAGCGAGACGCCCGTTACAAGAGAGTCGCAAGTAGCCTGAACTTCGCCCACGAGTAACGGCTGCAGCGTGTTCCCTGATGACGCGAAGTATTGATTGGTTTACCAATAACAACAACTGTCAGATTTTGTCTTGAGCTGCTGGACCGTTTGGACGTGTGTCCGCGCTCTTCTGTATCGTGACAATTATAAACGTAGAGATTGTTTTCCTTTATAACCGCTGTGTTTCCTTTATTTCCGCGAGCTACGGGAGTGCGAGCGCGAGAGTGAGCGAGTGTGTGATAGTGCGACGCGGCGAGCGCAACAGTACTATTTGCCATAAAAAAAAGTTTGAAATTTGAGGTCCAAAAAATGGGCGAAATTTGCCATCACTCTTTGATTGCATTTTGTAGACGCATTCAATTTTGCAAAATTGCAAATGTAAAGATTAATAAAAATTAATATTATTATTTGATTCCTTTCATTATTCTACGTATAAAAGTATGAAGGTAAAGTTATCGAAAAGTGAATACTTTATGGCCGGTATTCATAGTCGGTTCTTATTTCAAGACCGTCTTAAGTAATGTCTTAAGATGCTAATACGGCTCTGTGATTGGTTCATGACGTCTTAAGATTGTACTTAAGACGGTCTTAAATATAAGAACAGACTATGAATACCGACCTATGAGATATCTCATATTTTATATTAAAAATGTCATGACAACATCAAAAATATTTCAGGAAATTCTTAACGAAAGAGAGCTTTATCTTAGTGTTTTGAAAATGTCTCGACAAGGGTTACAAGAATATGACATAAAAAATAAAGGTTTAAAGAACTCAATGTGACCTTGATGTGACTTTCTCAAGATCGTTCAAGGTCAAATCAATATCACCACATAATGGATAAAACATGGTACCCTACAAGTTTTGTATAAAACATTTCTTCCGAAAACGTCATCTTTCCGAGATAATTTAGTGTCCCGAACTTTTTGTTATATCCTGTGCAAATGTCGGATCATCCGATAGATGGCATTTGATGAGATCCATTTCTCGTATTTAAAATATGACAAACGATAGTATAAGAACGGTATATAAATCAAGTGTACGGTACAACTTATATCATCAGTTGTATCGCACGCTTATAATAAAGTGGCACACAATTTCGAATTAAATCGATATATTTATGGTTTTACAACATTTTGCATCACTTCATAATTTTTAATTATATCTGAGCAGATCTGGATACATTCGGTAAATAATAATTATATCTCAGCAGATCAAATTATATCTGGTCAGATCTGGTTATATTTGTTCAAATCTGGCCAGATAGAGACAATTTGCAGGTCAAATTATATCTGGCCAGATCTGATGAACCAGATCTGGTCATATCTCGGCAGATCTAATTCTTTTTTCCCGGGCTATTAACCTACTATTTCACATTACCCGCACTTCTTTTATATTATTCATTCTCTTTCTCTCTTTTTGTAGAAAATGTATTGTTGTATTTATAAAAGTGTTTATTTTATTAACATATACCTTTTAGCTGATTGCAAAGTAGGAAGAGATAAATATCGTTGAATCATATTTTGATTAATGGCGGTGATTTGTAGCCAGTGTACGAAACCACCTATAGTAAGTCCCCAAATTGTGTGTCTTGTCAAAGGACTCCAATCCATCCTATTGAGTAATAATCATGTTTTAAATTAATATCTTTCTAATCTGCTTTTATTCTAACAAAGATTCTCTCTCACACTCACTCACTCACATTTATTCAAAAAATTGTGATAAATGATGATGACAGATATTTCATTTTATATACATCGAACCAATTATAATGTTAATGAAAAATATCTCATAAAATATCCTATGAAAAAATGTTTTAAATCAAAAGAGACACAAGATGGCACTATCCGTTTCATCATAGGTGACGCTACTATAGGTCAAACGAAGGTTACTTAATTTTTTTAATGGGAAACCCCACTTTTTATTGTTTTATATAAAAATTGAGATAAAAACAAGTACTTTTTATTTGCAACATTTTTTATAATAATGCAAATTTTTCGAGATAATCGACTTTAAACAAAGAAAGAAAAGAGTGTAAAAATCGCTATTTTTCGCCCTCAACGGGAACTTGTAAAACATGCTTTGCTACCTTATTTGAGCTTAAAAAAGAAGGAAATAATACAAGAGACACGACAGTGTCTCGCGCCAAGTACGAGACCGACCGTGACTCATTTACGCGACGCGATGAGTTGCGAGTACTCGAGATATTGAAATCTCAATAACGAGTGAACGGATCAAGTTCGAAGTAGGCTTGATCGATAGCTTAGGGTCGATTTATATAATAAAAGTGTTTTTATTTTTCCCTCACGTGCCCTATGAGCACAGATATTACGATGCAAAGTCCAAATATATCGAATTTATATTTAAGAAACGTCGACGTTCTCCATTTGCTATTTTCGCCACGGCGCTAGTAGCGTCCTTTTCACTTTTTTGACACTAGCAGTGCTAGTATCGCCAGTTTCGAGCGTCTCAATAGTCTCGATAGTCTCGATAGTCTCGATTATCACGAGCTGTTACGAGCCAAAGTGAGGGTGCATCCCCATGGAGAAAGAAATAGCGGAACGGAATTAAAACAGAATTCCTTTAATTGGCTAATATCCCATCTTGAGAGCCCCCACTTGGAGATTAGCCAATCAGAGCGATTCTGTTTTAGTTCCGTTACGCTATTTCTCTCTCCATGGGGATGCTGCCTTAGGTTATCAAGAAACACGGTAGTAAGTGCTTTCCAGTTAACGACACAAGTCGACACAAATGTCATTCAATCTTTGTTGCTCACTAGATGTTGAAAAGAGACAGAATGACACCGACGTATAGTTGGGAAACAAATTAAAAATTATTGAAAATTATCTTATCCAATCGTTTGGAAATCATTTGTAGATATTTGGAAAAAACTTTTCAGAGTTTGGAAAACCATACAATAATCACAATTATTTAAAATCAATTGATTGATAAACTGTTTATTTCTTGCCTTTCGGCATTGAAAGGGGGTATTACAATACAATTTTACAATAATGCCATATCGTTATCACAGTCTGCATTTAACAAAAACAAAAAGGCGCCGCTAGTACAGAACCACATAAAGATTATACATACTTTAACGCCTATTACTACGCCTGTCCTTTTCTTGCCTAATATAGTTTTTACCCTAAAACGTTCTTTGGTCTTTAGTTCTGTTTTCTGCTCTTATTTTAGTCGTATTCTTCTTCTCGCCTCCCTCTTGTTCTTTCATGATGCCTTTCCTTATTCCTGTGATAATTCCTCCCATAGCTTTTCCTTTACTTTTTTCTCTCCTGACATGGCGTATTCGCACGTCCAGCTGAATTCTTCTGGCAAATGTTCTTTTATTCTATTCCATCGCTTTTCTTCGATCCATGTTTCCACCATTCCAGTTATATCAAATTTCTTTATGTAATCCCAATAACTACGCATCCTCATTATCCATGCCTACGGCATTCCAAAAGCCTATCTTTATCTTCTTATTATCCCTCAGCTTGTCTCGTCTTCTTCCTTCCTCTCTCGCTCCGATCTTCTTCTCTCTTGCAGCCCTCCCTCCCACGAGCTCCGCTCGCGCGGAGCTCGCCAGAGCGGCCGCTTCAAGTCCTTTGCACTCTACCCGCCCATTTATGGGCCCGCAAAGCTCTGCCGGCTCCAAAATTTTTGCTCCTTCAGGCCCTCTCCCTCTTTCCATACGAATTTCGTCTCATTTACTTGTAGTTTTCTATAGCCAATTTTCACCTTTGCTCCTCCTGTCTTCTCCGTCTCTGCTTGTTGTGTCCTCGTCGCCAATGTATCGTATGTGCTGTTTTTCTGAGGTAGTCGCACAGGTACTTGTGTGGATTCAGTAGGAAGGGTAAATGAATACACACTACTTCTTCTTTAAGAATAAGAGATATATATATGTATGTGGCACGGTTGCTGGCACAGTGCTGACTGCTGCCTGGCGACTCGCGTGTCGCCCGTATCTAGACGTCTGCGCATCGGACTGCGCAGCCAAGTAATGTGCGCTCCCTATGAGAGCGCGCGCACATATGAACGCTCACACAACACTCCCCTCGCTTATGAATACAATGTATGGGGTGCTGTGTGATTTACGAATCTTAATCCATTACGTAATCACGTAGATGCAACGGAAGTTTTCGGTTACGTGGTACACGAGAAGTCTGAACTGGCGTATTGTCGTTTGTACTCTCGACAGTCCCGCTTACAATCCTTGTAGGTACGGGTATAGGCGTAGACGCTGCTATCACGCTTGTAGGCGTCGCGAACGAATCAGAGCTCGAATCAGCTCTTTCTAAACTTGTAATGGGTGAAAACGGAGGAGCCTTAATCGTACTCGAATCACTAACTACACTATTAGACCTATTCTGTTCTCTAACGGTTTCGTCAGACGCAATCTGACTTGTATTTGAAAACATGGACGGCTCCCTGCTTGTATCCGTCGCTTCCGTTGTATTCTCAGCAAAAGAAGAATCGTACTCTTCCTCTTTAACCGGTGTATCCTTACCGATTTTTCGCAATTGGTTAACATGACGTTTCCACGTACGTCCATCATCTAACCTAACATTATAATTAAGCGTTCCTAAACGCTGCGCAATTGTACCAAAAACCCATTTATCTTTACCTCTATAATCTCGACAACTGACCCTTCTCCCTTCCTCAAAAGTTACAGGTGTACTACCCGTATTGTACTTAACTTTATCTTCGAAAGGTCGCAATAAATCTAACCTAGTACGTAATTTCCGCGAAAATAACATTTCCGCTGGCGAAGTCTTTGTTGTCGCATGAGGCGTATTTCTATATTGCAATAACAATCTTTGCAATTCTACATGTACATTCGCTGGAGTACATCGCATTCGCTTTAATGAATTTTTAAGCGTCTGTACGTAACGCTCCGCTTGGCCATTGGTTGCAGGATGGTAGGGAGCTGTTAATTTCTGTGCAATCCCATTGGATAGTAAGAAATCTTTGAATTCTTTAGACGTAAAAGTCTTAGCATTATCTGAAACAAAATATCTAGGTAAACCGTGCATTGCAAAAATTTGTCGAGTAAGGTTTATCGTCGTACGTGACGTTAAATCTTTAACGATATGTATTTCTGGCCATTTTGAATAAGAATCGACCAGAATGTAAAAGTATTGACCTAAAAATGGTCCTGCAAAATCGACATGTACACGTTCGAACGGCGTTGTAGACGGTTCCCAGATATGCGAAACATCCTTTGGAGGATTGTTTTGAAAAGCATTGCAATCTTTACAGTTTGCAACTAATTTCTCGATATCTCTATCGATTTTCTGCCACCAGACATATCTTCTAGCTAAGTGTTTCATTCGGACTATGCCGAAATGACCTGTATGTAATTCCTGCAGAATTTTCTTTTGTAAATTGAATGGAATAACTACTCGAGAATCCCGGAAAATAACTCCGTCCTGTAAAGTAAATTCGTTTAAATTAATCGAATGGAAAGTTCTTTCTTTCCCTGTAATTTCTCCCGTTTTCAAATATTGTAGAACTGTGGATAATTCCTTATCCTTTTCTGTAGCTGTAGCTACCTCTGCTGCTTTTACTGGCAATGACTCAAATGTACCTGACTGAAAACTATCTACCGAATCAACTTCATTCGTTTCCTGTGAAATAGGTAATCTAGATAAACAATCTGCGTTTGCATGTAACTCCGATTTTCTGTATTTAATTTCGTAGTTGAAATTCTGTAAAAATAATGCATAATGTTGCATACGTAAGGCTGTAAAAATCGGAAGACTTTTTGTTGGCGAAAATATCTGCGTAAGTGGGCGATGATCCGTGATCAAAGTAAATTTAGCACCCTGTAAATACTGGTGAAATTTCTTAACCCCATAAATAATTGCATATGCCTCTTTATCAATTTGTGAGTATTTTCTCTGAGTAGACGAAAGTGTCTGTGAGGCGTACTGTATAGCTCTCTCTGAGCCGTCCGGATAGATGTGTGATAAAACCGCACCTACCCCGTAAGAACTCGCGTCTGTAGCTACCGTTACTGGTAATCGTGGATCAAAATGTACCAAACATTTAGGACTAGTAAACGCGTTCTTTGCATCTTGAAAACTCTTCTCGCATTGAGAAGTCCACTGAAATTTAGTATCTTTACGAAGTAAATTATTCAATGGGTATAAAATTGAACTCAAATTAGGAATGAATCTCCCGTAATAATTTATCATCCCCAAGAAACTACGTACTTCCGAAACATTGGAAGGTCTCTTCATGAGATTTATCGCTTCTATTTTTACCGGATCCTTATGTAATCCGTCTTTATTAATAATGTATCCACAGTACGAAATTTGTGACATGAAAAATTCACTCTTTCCCATATTTATACGAATATTGTATTTTTCCAAACGGCTTAATACTAAACGCAATTTTTGTAGATGATCCTTCATATTTTTACCTGAGACACGTATGTCATCGAAAAATACTACTACTCCCGGAATATCTTTTAATATATTTTCAATAGTATGTTGCCATATCGCTGGCGCATTTGCGGCACCATACATTAACCGCGTAGATCTATAAAGACCCTTGTGCGTACTCAAGGTTAATAGGTGACGGTCTTCCGGCCGAACCTCTAATTGTAAATAAGCCTGTAGTAAATCTATTTTAGAAAAAATTGTACCACCCGCCATGGAATTTAGTAATTCATCCGCCGTAGGTAATGGATGTTCATCGATCAGTAACTGTGGATTCAGTGTTACGCTGAAATCCCCGCAAATACGTACTTGTCCGTTCTTTTTAATAACCGGAACTATGGGTGTAGCCCATTCTGAATGATCGACTTTTTCTAATATTCCCTCAGAAACTAATCTATCTAATTCCTCCTCCACCAAAGAACGTAAACGGAAGGGAACTTGACGTGCTTTAATAAACACTGGCTTTGCTTTTTCTTTTAGCGTAAGCCTTGCTTGCATATTCGTAATTTTTGCCATGACCGGATTCGTTAAATTTGGAAATTCTTTCAATAACTTTTGTAATTCTAAATTACTCGCATTATCAACTTTATGCAATGTATGTAATTGTCCCAGAAATTGACGTACTTTATTATTTTTCATTTGTAAAATCCATTCTCGACCTAGTAACGGCTTGCGTTCTTGCACTGAAATGTACAAATGTAATTTACGAGAATTTTTACCATCTTGCACTTCTACCACCATGTAACCAAGCACTTTAACTTGTTGCTTACAATATGAAAATAACTGTATATCCGACTTATGAATTTTATTTTTCGGAAATAATCTATTCGCAAGGGACTGAGAAATTAAAGTAACGGCTGCACCACTGTCAACCTCGAACTTGATACTCTTGTTATTTACTAATAACGTTGTGAAAAACTTATCCCTGAATTTCACGTGCTCAACGGGTAAGCATTCTACTTTATTAACATTTCTCACGTTAGTACGACAAACTACACGCAAATGCCCGGCTTTACCGCATGCATTACATTTCGTTGCTTTATCTAGCGAACACTGAGATGCGAGGTGATTCTTACCGCACCGGTAACAAATAATTTTACTCGAATTTTGAAAACGCGGCTTAACATTTTTCTTATTAAAGTTTCTCGTCTTATCTTTACTGGAACTGCCACTGCTGCTGCTCGTTGCCTTCTTGGCTGCATGCACCTGGGTAACTTCCGTCTCCCCCTGTAGCTGCTTTGTCCCCTTCTCGGACAACTCGATCATAGCCGCTGTTTGAACCGCTCGTTCCAAATCCAGATCCTTGGTTTCGAGTAATCTGCCTTGAGCTCGTCGATTCCTGAGCCCACAGACGAACTGGTTTCTTATGGCAATTTTAATGTGATCGCCAAAGTTGCACTTGAGCGCAAGTTTATGTAGCGCTGCCGAAAATTCGAGAGCAGTCTCCCCCTCTTCTTGTTTTCTTTGGTAAAACTTGTACACTTCCGCGATCTCGAGAGGAGTTGGTTCGTAGTAATCTTTAAGTGTCTTTACTATTTGTTCATAATCCGACGTATACGGATTATTCGGACTCAATCTGTCCGCTAACATTCCGAATGCTGCAGGGCCTACGTAATGCAGGAGATACGGTACGCGATCTGCGTTCGCGATGGTGAAAATCTTGAATGCGCCTTCCAAACGCATTTGCCAATTTGTAAATTGTCCTACCATAGGATCAAATGGCTCAATCGTGAATGTATTTGGTGCACGTGCCATTGTACTTGTCTTTCGCGGAAGTTTTCAGTACGTTCTTGGTTTCTTAACGTACGTGAATTCGTGCCACGTGTGTCTCCCAAAATGGCCGCGCGTGATGTCGCGGTGCTGGAATTTTCGAGACACTTCCCGATCGCTGAATTCGACCGTCCTCGTCGCCAATTTGTTGTGTCCTCGTCGCCAATGTATCGTATGTGCTGTTTTTCTGAGGTAGTCGCACAGGTACTTGTGTGGATTCAGTAGGAAGGGTAAATGAATACACACTACTTCTTCTTTAAGAATAAGAGATATATATATGTATGTGGCACGGTTGCTGGCACAGTGCTGACTGCTGCCTGGCGACTCGCGTGTCGCCCGTATCTAGACGTCTGCGCATCGGACTGCGCAGCCAAGTAATGTGCGCTCCCTATGAGAGCGCGCGCACATATGAACGCTCACACAACACTGCTATCAAACGAATTTCCCTGTCGATTTAATGGATTTTCCAAGGTGTTTTTGGCTGTAGAAAAAAATCCTGACGGGTAGGGGCAAAACTGAGGTCATATTCGGTTTCAACAGGCGAAAATACATGGGAATACCATGGCAGAGATGGTAGATTCAAGCCGCTTACAGCATACGCACACAAGCGAGCAGCCGTGTACATGTGCGCTCGGCATTCGGCCGGCTTCGGAGCGCGCTCGGCCGGCTTCGGGCGCCGTCGCCAGCCGCCGCGGCCGCGCCGCCGCGCCGCGAGAATCATGCCTATACGTGTATATATCTCGTCGCTTATATATCCCTTTTCGTACTTAAAAATGAAATGGAAATATATTTTATACATATAAGATATTAAGTTAAATAAATAAAGAACAGAAAGAAGTAAAAATAATAAATAATAATATAAATTCATTCATGGCCAACATGTACGCCTTTTTCTTAAAAATGTTCCGTTATCAATTTAGAAAAATAACTTTTTGTTAGTGCAAGAAAAATGGAATTAAAAATTAAATTAAACTGTTAAACTGTTAAACTGTTAAACTTATACTTTGTAAATTCTATGTAAAGAATATTCTATGTAAGAATATAAACAAAATACTTTTACATATTGGTGTAGTACATTGCTTTATTTATGTTATTAATTCTTTGCACTTGTATAGCTTCTCATTAATTAATAAAGAAATGGAAAGCAATAGAACATTTAATTTTTGTAAGGTACTCTCGTCAATCAGGTGTCCTCTTTGCCGTCTAATCTATCGACATGGCTCCATATGGCAATCGAGTCGTGTGATTTTCCGTGAAAAACAACTTATTTGCTTAGGCAAATGTTTGTCGAAGTCGCTGAGCCAGTGAGCCCTTCTTTCGTATACTCATCCCTTCCATCTTCGTTTCGATTCGCGGCAGCCAATCCGCGAATCCGTGAAACGGCGTAATTTCTAAATAATTTCTAAACTCGCGTTTTGTCGTCATCCAGACTTCTGCGTGACTGCATCTTATCCTTGGCGTAGAAAGCTCTTCCTGAATTTCACGGTATTTCCAATCTTTCTAATTTCTATCTTTCAAATTTCTGTTTGTATTCTTTTAGTTCTTTTTTTATTTTTCTCCGTCTTTTTCCTTAATATTTCTATTTATTTTTCTTATATTCATATTTCTCTACTTTTTTCTTTTTCTTTCTTCGTTCTTTTTCAGTTCTTTTTCTCTCCTTTTTTTATCTTAACTTCTATCTTTCTTTCTATTACGTTTTTTCTATTACATTCTATTTTTCTTTCAACATGGAAACATGCGATAAATCGAAAACAGTGTCTAAGCGAAAATTTGTAAAAGCTTGGCTTAGCGATGATCGCTACAAGTCTTGGATACGTCAAGTATCATTTGATAATACTTTGTATAATTGCATAATATGCAATAAAAATTTTTCGTGTAGCTCATCGCATGTTTCCAGACACGCGGATTCTGCGTGTCACAAAAATAATATTAAAGAAAATATTATAGATGATGATAACAGTATAAATGTCACAGAACAACAAGGACATCATAAACAAAAATTTAGAAAACAATGGTTGTATAAAAAGGAATTCAGACCATGGTTACGCGAAATGTCAAATGATGTCAACTCAGCATTTTGTTCAATTTGTAATTTATCAATTGCTTGCGGACTGTCACATATATATCGGCACGCAGAATCCAAAATGCATAGAGATAAGTTGGAAAAAAGTAACATAGAAGCGAACAAATCGAACGAAGATTTGAATACTGATGATGAATCACATTTGTCGTTTGATGAGCGTCTGAAATCTTTAGAGATTAGATTTGCTGCCCTTATTGCAGAAAAAAATATCCCTCATCAAACTGCAACAGAGATTCTCAGTTTCTTTCAACAGGTAGACGATACGAATCTATTGAAAAGCATGATTATGGGTCGAAAGAAATGTACAAATATTATATCAAATGTTTTATGCCCGGTAGAGACAGATCATGTCGTTAAGAGCATTCAGCACACGAAATTTTCTATTTTTATAGATGAAACATCAGATATAACTAACAACAAATGGATGACGTTTTTTGTACGATACGTTGATTCCGAGACTTTAGACACTCGGTCGCAGTTAGTAAAATTAATTGATATTGATGCAAGAGATTCTAGTGCAGAAAAATTATTTAATGCATTTAAATGCGAAATGTATAAACTACAGATTCCGTTTTCAAATATTCTTGCCCTGTCATGCGATAATGCGTCTGTGATGACGGGAAAACATTTATCTTTCAAAAAGAAACTGCAAGAAAAGTGCAAAAATTTATTAACACTTACATGTCCATGCCATTCCGCTGCATTAGCTGCGCACGCTGCATGCGCTAAAATACCCCCATTCTGTGAAGAATTCCTCAGAAAAATTTCAAATTATATTAACGGCAGTCCGAAGCGTTCAGCTATTTTCGATGAATTTTGCGAGTGTTTCCAAGAAAAAAATCGCAAAATTTTGAAGCTATGCGATACTCGGTGGCTTTCACATTACTTATGTGTCGACAGACTACTCGAGTCGTGGGATAGTATAAAATATTTTCTTAACGAAATGGTCATTAGCGATAAAACAAATAAGTCTGGGATGCATTTATTATCCATAATGAATAATGTAGAAGTCAAAGCATACTTTTTATTTTTAAAATATGTATTAAATTTATTTAACGCTTATAATGCTTTCTTTCAAGCTGCGGAAACAAGAATACATTTGTTGCATTGTAAATCCCTTAAGTTTCTTATAGACATTTCTGAAAACTTTTTAAAACCTGAAGTATTAAAAGACTTACTTACAAGTATAATATTTTCTGAGCAGGAAAATCAAAAACCTATTAACAATATTAATTTAGGATCAGAGTGCGAGAAATATCTTGATAAATTAATCACAGAAGGACATGCAGATGTAATTCCAAGTATTCGACAAAACTGTTTGCAATTTTATGTCGTTGCTGCCGAAGAAATTAGAAAAAGGTTACCAATGAATGATGTATTTTTATATAAATTACAAGTTTTTAAACCTACTGTAGCTTTATTTGACAGCAACAGAGAAACATCTTTCAATGATATTTCTTTCATCACAAAAACCCTGAGTGGTTTTGATGACAATAGTTTAAAGGAAGAATGGCTTGCATTATATCACGATTTTACTATTTAGGAAAAAAAGAATCTTTCCACATTAAATTTTGATAACATGTGGAAAGAGATTCTAAAACATCAGTCTAATAATATTGCGAAGTATCCTAATTTAATATTACTTCTGAATGCGATTAGATCACTTTCACATTCAAATACCGACTCAGAAAGAATATTTTCTATGTTAACAGATCTAAAAACAAAGAAGCGAAATAGACTTTCATCGACCTATATCAATGCTACTTGCGTATTCAAATCTGCGTTGAAGGCGAGGGGGGAAACAGCCTTAGACATGAGAGTAAATGAAAGACACTTATCTCTCATGTCGTCGGCAACATTATATGCACCCCCTGCAAAAAAAATGAAAAGTAGCCTACAGTTATATGCTGCAGATCCCTCCTCGTCTAGTAATACGTAACAGTAATGTCCAAAGGAGAATATATATTTTCATAATGAATATTTATTATTCATTATTATAATACTGTATTATAGTAATGAATAGTATTTAAAAGAAAATTTATATCCTCCTTTGGACATTATTACTCATGTATGAGATACTATTTAGTGTACATAATATATATGGGTATTCAAAATTTCAGAAAACACTTTTTTTCAACACACACACACACACACATACACACACAGAGAGGGTTTGGAGTCTTTAAATACTGTGGGAGTGACGAACCACGGGGTCCTGATCTCTGCTGTGATACACACATATATAAACACACAGGCACACAGAGAGGGTTTGGAGTCTTTAAATACTGTGGGAGTGACGAACCACGGGGTCCTGATCTCTGCTGTCATACACACATATATAGACACACATGCAGACAGAGAGGGTTTGGAGTCTCTAAATACTATGGAAGTGACGAACCATGGGGTCCTGATCTCTGCTGTCATACACCATACACACACACACATGCAGGTAGAGAGGGTTTGGAATCATAAAATACTGTGGGAGTGACGAACCACGGGGTCCTGATCTCTATCTGTCACGCTTTTCTGAAGTTTTATACCCATATTATTATTGTCACAAAAATAAATTTCGTTTGTTCGCTATCTTTCATGTTTTACCTAATATAATTCAAGTATTTAAAATATGAATAATGTGTGTATGACATTATATTACAATACTACGATAAAATAAGGAAAGCTTTTATATCGCCAAGAAGTATGTATAAAAATGAATTTTTTTATTGTATTAAATTTAACAATTTTTTTGTTTTATTGCGCAATGATAAGAAAAGTCCTTTTTAAATAAATTTTTTTTACATTTGTTGCAGAATTATTTTTGTAAGTACAATTTTAAAAATAACTATACATTTTCATGAAATGATAAATACCGTCGGCGTTAGTATTATGTAATGTACATAAAGATTAGTCGATCAGATTTTATATTTTGTGCATTTTTGTATATGTATATATAACGAATTACATACGTCTGTGACAAATCGTTTAGTCCTGATATTAAAAATAAATTATTAGATATTTATATCAAGTTTATATCGAGAACAACGTAGAAGCGATCAATATATGTTACCATCGCCCTTGAAGTCTGCTAATTGTTTATCACATTTTGAGGAAATGAAAAATATAATAATGGAACGCAGTTACACATTTCTATGTGGTATTGATGGTCGTATGCAAGCTTGGTGCGACATAAAGAGTATTATGATCGTCGCTGCATCATATCATGAGATGTGCCTGCATTTTGTAAAAGTGACGTATCGACTTGATAATCGTGACAATACCAGCAATAAATTTTGTATTTTGTACACAAACAAAATTCTTCACCAATATTTTTAAAGAAAAAATGCTCACTCAAAGATCGCAATGCCGAAAAAACAAGGAACAATCGTCAATGGAGATATCTTGCAAAAAAGAAGAATAACGATCCTAGGGAATAAACCCTGCCAGAAAATCCTAGAGGAAAGCAACGGGAAACTACCTCTAGAATCTTCCCAAGAGAATCTTATGGATTGTCTCGCGGTAAAAAGTACCCGGAGTATAAATGTTCCCCCAGTCGGATCTCCGGGGGGAACACTATGAGACGATCTGACGAGAATAACAGACAGACTAGACCAACAACACTATCTCTCCGCAAAAAAATCGAAATTGCTACCTGGAATGTTCAGGGCCTTGTACTACATCCTGACAAACTGGACATTATTGAACAAGAAGTAAAAAATCAATATAATTGGCCCATGTAAAACACACTGGAAAAGCAACGGGCATTTTACTTCAAAAAATGAGAATATCATGTACTTCTCTGGACATCAGACAGATTCGATACAAGGAGTGGCAGTGATAATGCCAAAACAACTACAACCAAGTGTTTTGGACTACAACCCCGTTAACTCCAGAATAACGATCAGGATCAATGCTATACCGTGTATCTTAAATATTATCCAAGTATATGCACCGACAGCAGCAAGCAATGAAGACGAAATATTAGAATTCTACCAACAACTTGAGAGAACTTTAAGAGAAATCCCCAGTAAGGAAATGACACTTATACAAGGAGATTTCAATGCAAAAATTGGACAAACACAAGAAGATGATCAGGTACAACATATGATTGGTCAATATGACTTAGGCACAAGGACAAAAACTTGTCGAATTGTGCATTGAGAACAGTTTAACTATCACAAATAGTCTATTTCCTCATCACCCAAGATGTCGCACCACAAACAATCCCCTGGGGGGCAATACAGAAACCAAATAGATTATATTATTGTACAAACCAGATGGAGATCCAGTGTAAATAACGTAAAAACTTTATCTGTACTCGAATGTGGTCATAAGTCACTAGTGGCCCAGGTCAAAATTCACATGAAAACAAGAAAAGCTAAAAGAAAATCTCCTCCCCTGAGATCCGGCAACATGGATCAATTCAGACAAAAACTAGAAGAGAACCTGGAAGCAAGTCCAGATAGAAAGTCAATCAAACCCAGAAAGAATGTAGCAGGATATCAAGACAATTATGCTGGCCACCAAAGAACAAATACAAGAAAGAAAGTGTTAAAGATGTGAAAAACAAACAATAGATGACCGACGAAACTTGGAATGCAGTGAAGGAAAGAAAATCTCTTAGACAGATAGGCATAAACACTGAAGAACAGAAGACTGAATATCGAAGAGCAAGTCGAAAAATACAGCGATTATATATATAAACAAGACAAGAATCACCACCTACAAAAAGTATGCCAAGAAATCGAAAGACTATCAAACACCAACGAAACGCGAGATCTATTCAGAGGATCAAGGAAATCACAAGAGAATTCAGATCAAGAACTTGGAAAATAGAAGACAAGAACGGAAGACTCATCTGTCGTATTATTTCTGTTGTTCTCATTAAATTATTTACATAACATGTCTTGCTAATTGCATATCTTGTACTATACATATGTATTTTATTTGTATACATTTGTATATCACGTATATATGTATCATTTTAAATATTATATTTGGTAAAAGCATGTGCACTTTCTTCCTTTTAATATACTAGAAGTACTAAATTATTTTTGACCGATTATTTTTTACTATTTCTTCTGATTTTTTAAACTAATATTTAGTTTGTTATAAAAGTACAATTGTAGAATTTTTCGAATTTTTATTCATTATTCTGTTCAGTCTAATGAAAACTCCATAAAAAAGCGGTCTTTAACATAACAAATTCAATATAGTTTAAAAATTCGAAACAATAAAAAATAATGTAGTACTTCCAGTGTAAAGGTCACTTTACACAATTTATAATTTGCGACAGATTAAGAAGATATACCCAGCAAACATTTTGGTTGTGGGATGTTGCCAAAAGGGAAACAAATGCCAGCGGAACAATAATGTCAAAGCCAGGGCCTACTGTGTCCTCAGTTGATCTCTAATGTAAACCAAATCTGAAGAACATATTCCGTAGTCAAATTGACGACAACACCAGATGAGCAAATCTGACAACAACAATACAAAAGTTGTTGTATATTAACGGAAGTATGCTAACAGAATTGGCAATAACAAGTATATATATGTTTCCCATTTGCGGCCTTTCGGCAAATATAATTTGTTGCCAACATTTGCAATTGCAGAAAATGTTATAGAGGTAATTGTATTTATAATTTTATATATCTTGTAATATAGAAAACATTAATGTGATTTATATGGACGTGTATATATAAATATATAAACACATACACACATCTGTGTGTGTGTGTGTGTGTAATCCTAATTTTTCAAGTGTTCTTTAAATAGAATTTTATGTTTTGAAGTCTGTCGTGAATTATAAATCGTTTAAAGCGATTTTACAATAATTATAACATTCTCTATGCATTTCGTTTCTTTTTCTATGTTCTATTCTTTAATCTTTCTGTCTTTCTATTGTTTCTATCTTTTCTTTCTATCCTTTTTTTCTATCCTGTCTTCTTATTCTTTCTTTCTGTATCTATCCTTTCTACCTATCTTTTCTTCCTATCATCCTTTTTACCTATCCTGTTTTATCCATATTTGGAAATGCAAAAAATTCTTTTCTTTAATATTATATTATTCTTATATATCTTATATAATTTATATATATATATATATATATATATTCTTATATACTCTTATACTCTTATATACTTTTTATATATATTCTCATATACTCTTATATTCTTATATATTTATATACTTATATACTTATATATTCTTATATACTTTTTATTTAAAAAAAACAAATTTTTTACATTTCCTCCTGACGGAAGAGACCACCACCTTCTCGCGGTTTCCGTTGAGCAACAATATGTACGTATAGTCCGCGTATAGTCCATTAGTAATTATGAGAAACATAACATTTAATTTAATTTTAATTAATTTCTTTATGTACTATCAATGTTATTTTTCAAAAATTAATAACAAAACTTAAAAAAAAGACGTACATGTTGGCCAAGAGTGGATTTCTATTATCATTTATCATTTTTACTTCTTTCTGTTCTTCATTTCTTTAACTTAATATCTTATATGTATAAAATATATTTCCATTTTATTTTTAAGTATGAAAAGGGACATATAAGCGGCGAGATATATAATATACACGTGTAGGCATGAATCTCGCGGCGCGGCTGCTGGCGACGGCGCCCGAATTAGACTTTAGAATATTTAATTCAATTTTTTTGTATTAGATAATAATTAAAATAAAAAAGATTATTTACATAAATATTTATGACCTAGGTGTGATATAGTTTACAAAAATCATATGAGAAATATAAATATATTTTTATACATTTGTCTTCGACGAGCGTGATGACTGATGAGAGACAGTCTTACAGATATATAGATAAATATCTTTTTTATTGTAATTATTAATACAAAAAAATTGAATTACATATTCTAAATTATCAGGTCTAAAGACACTAGTAAAAGGTATAGTAAATTTAAAGTGCGACGAATATCCAATTCTTTAAAAGAAAAGTAACAAGCACTTGTAACGAATTAATGCAAAGAAAAGAAACCCAATTTGTAACGCTGATAAATTCCCTCAAAATCGTAATCTTTCTCTCCCAATTTAACTGAATTTATATAATTTAATGAGATACTCAAAGATGATGATAAATTAAGAGAAGATATGGTGAGCAAAATAAAAAAATAATATTTATTAATTTGTAATTATTTATGGAAACATTATACATATACTATAATATAAATACAACTAATTATATTTTCAAATATTCTTTCCAGAATAACAATATTTGAAAATGCTCGGAATACGTATAGAAAAAGATAAAGTTGTTATACCAACAATAAGTTTTTAATGAATATATTAAAAAAGTTTATTACAGCAGAGATTGCAATGAAATTTACTGGGTCTTATATATTATATTTGAAGAAAATCATTTGTTAAAATGTATTTAAATAAATGTATTATAAATGTATTTATTTTATATCTTTTATATACAGGATAAATTTCAATATAATTAAAAGATTTATTTAATTAATAATTTTCACGTTTTAATTGTGACATAATCAAGAGACACGATAATGTCTCGCGCCTAGTGCGGAAAGGGACACGCGAAGACGCGAGTAAGACGCGCGAGCCGAGTACGATAGGATTTTACGATTCTCGTGGCTGACGACGCTAGCTCGAGCAAGAAAGGGACGGCAGATGTATGTCTGCGCTCTTCGGCCGCTCGAAGCTGGCCGAATGCCGAGCGCACAGCCGCCGCACACGTACACGGCTGCTCGCTTGTGTGCGCTGTGCTGCTGCTTACTGTAAGCGGCTTGAATCTACCATCTCTGTACCATGGTCTAGTCCATGGCGCAGACAACGTTTTTTTTTGTGGGCCTGTGTAATTAATATCTCAAATATAATGTGGTCTATCGAATTAAAATTTTAACAGCAATTTGATTAGATATTTCTCTATAAACTCCTAAATTTTCACGAAGATTCGTCGATAAAGGATATTTGTGATACAACTACCTTAACTCTGCCAATTTTAGCAAAGTGTCATGTATGCCATGACTTGGCGTTTGGATAACTTATGGGATCAGTATAACGTGCAGCGTCAATGAAACCAGAAGTTGTATTGTTAGATAATGAAGATATGGAAGGTGTTGAAGATGTTGTTGATTGACAATTTGTTGCATTGAAAGAACCATTTTGTAGCAGTTTCTTTAAGAATGCTCTGTAAATTAGGTGTGAATAAAATTGAGTTTATTATTAGATAACTGATTAAAATTAGTTAAATTATTGATAAAAAAAGATTTTAAAGTTTCAACAAGATTTTGAAGTTAGGTTAACTATGTAATTATTATATTCAGTGCAACATAATGTAGGGCCTAGCAAGTCAATTTTTGGCTTTAATGCTAACACGTAGCTGTTCACACCAGTCTCCTCATTGTGCCCCTGAAGCAGTACCGTAGTGTAGATAATTATTTTTAAGACAGAATATAGAATATCGACCGATACATGAAAACAACAAATAAAATAAGCAAAGCCGTCATCGGTCATAGCTGGATCTTCGTGCTAATTAATTTTACTCCAAAATGGATTGGAGTAACACTGGAGTAACCGACTCCAAGCCGACGTAGTCTAGTAGACTATAAAGTACTGAAAAAGTGATGACGTATGTAACATTACAGATTTTCAGTAGGTGCTTACAGTCAATATCGAAACACAGCCTGTCTACCAATAAAACATACATAGAAAAGTATGTGCACTTTATTGCACTATAGTGCAGACATTAAAACGAAATATTGACCTTTAATTAATTTTTATTAGAATAGAGTTGTTATCTAAATAATAAAAATTATATCGACACTTTATCCAAATGATTCTGGAGCGATTGGATTTAAAAAAATATTTTTTAGGTACTTTCTGCTAATTATACGTTTAATTGATTTTAATTAATTGTGATTATTGTATGGTTTTCCAAACTCTGAAAAGTTTTTTCCAAATATCTCCAAATGATTTCCAAACGATTGGATAAGATAATTTTCAATAATTTTTAATTCGTTTGCCAACTATACGTCGGTCAGAATGACGCTTGTGTCGACTTGAGTCGCTAAATGAAAAGTACAGTGTCTCGCGCGAGGTATGTACACGATTACAATTAAGATATATATGTACGTGTGCGTACTGCGCTCAGTGCAGACAGTGTGTTCAGCGCGCTGTCAGTTTGCAATTATAACCTAGAAATGAATAGTGACAGTCGTGACCGTAGCCGCGTGATAAATAGTGAAGTTTATATTGACGGCAGGGAGCTGATGCCGATGATATCTTTAAGAAGGAAGGTGTATCCAAAATCGCACACGTACATTATTGACGGATCGGACTCGTGATCGGACTATCGGCGCGAGCAATATGGAAGTGTGACAACACCGCAATCAGCTGCTCCGTCCGTAAAGCATGTATACTCGAAAAATAACAAGCTTTTCCACTAACCTCCAATATAGCATTAACTAGATTTGTGTAAGTACGTGTGTGTGAAAACAGGCCTCCCAACCTCTTGGATTGTACAGTGTTGTCACATTTAGCTACGTAGCTTATTAACCCTCAGTTGCCGTAAAAACCCTTACGTTTTTACTACCCTTTGTTATCTCACGTGGGTCTGAGAGACCCTGGCGTCTTCTCCAGCTTGTATCTTTAAGACAAATGCATCAATTTGACGTTTTTTTTTTAATCGATACATCTGTTAAGATCTACAAGACTGTGTAAGTTAGATTATTCCAAATTGAAAAATGTAAATGTTATTTAAAAAAGAAAAGAAAACGTGTTTTTCTGAAAAAGCGAAAAAATTTGCTTTTTTTTTCAAATTGACGTAGTACTGACTAAAAAAAGATACAAGGGTTTTATAATACATAATTCGAAAGGTCAAGACTTGTACTTTAAGAAGAAATTAGTGTCATAACGATTGGTTCCAAAAAATATATTTTTTTTGCAAAGTAAAATTTCATGATTTTGAAGAAAATCGATCAAATATTATTGTCTCTAAAAAACGGATTTCTTTTTATATCGTAAAACTTGCGACCTTGAGCATGAAATATAAACATGTAGAAGAATAACAAAATATTTTTCAAAAAGTTTCATATGGCTAATACAAAATGGCGGCTATGGAGAGATAAAAATTCACGTTTTTTTTGTATAAAATTGGTAAAAATGTTGAGTAAATGCAATAAAAATGCATGAAAAAATACTTTACTTATTAAAAATAGACACACAAAAAACTAGGTATTATTTGATTCTATAAACCAATAAAATCCAATATTTTACGTTTTAAAACAAGATGTATGAGTCGGCCTGACTGGCAGTAATTTATTGATATAACAACGTTTCAACCCTTACTTTGGGTCCTTATCAAGTTAATTTAACAATGATAGATCATTCCCCAGTAAAACAGGAACGTGGAATCCACGTTTCTTTCATGTGGACCAGCGACGTAGAATTTATCACGTAGACAATCGAGTGGATCATCCGCTTAAAAACGGTAGTCGGATCCACATGGATGAGATCATCGATTCGACGTGGAATTTACGAGAAAGTTTCACGTCCCTTACAGAAAAAAAGTACTAAAAGTACACAGTAATAAATTACTGGATTACAGGTAGTAATTTATTACACAGAACTACTCGTGCTTAGTATTGAATTACTCACCCAAAAAAACCTCTTAATACTAGAGGACACTGATTTCCGATATTCACCCGGCATTAAAAAAAATTATTTTTATCGAAATTTTATTACTATTTTATAACTAAATTTGTTTTTTAAGATGCAGTCTATGATTATAAATATTTTCTCGTATTTGAAAAACACACTTACCTTGGTGGGATTCGAACTCGGGACCTCTGGATCGTGAGCCAACTGCCTTACGTGGTAGACTACTTCTTAATTTGATGTAAGTGTTATATATAGTCTACATATGTCATAACCAGCGCAAATATATAATTTTTCAAAAATCATTTTAAGAAACAAATTCAGTTTAAAAAGAGTAATAAAATTTTAAATTGGATTTATGATATAATATTTCTTAATGTCGGGTGAATATCAGAAACCAGTGCCGGCTCATTATGAAATTTTGTGTTCGTAAATATATTTATGAAAAAAGTATATTTATAAAGTTAAAACATTCTTATCAAATCCTTACAAGGGCCTCATTAGACAAAAATAAAAAAACCTTGTCTATCCTTTAACTTTTGACCATAGTTGCAAAACATATAGTTGATGGATCAGCTTGATTAATTATAAATTATTCATTAAAACGTTCCATTTAGCTATATTAATTGCGATTGACAACATCAATGTCTCCTGAGATTGATAAATTATCTATCAGTAAAACAGCACTGAGAGAGAAAACGAAGTAGTTGTGGCAACTATTCGTTTGGCAACTCTGCAATTTAAATACTTGTAACTAGTTTTCCAAAGTAATAGGTACTAAATAGTACTGAATACTATAAAAATATAGTCACAGAAACAATATTTGTCAACTATTAGTTGATAGTTAAATAGCGCCTCAACTATAATTATTATAGTTATATAGACTCCATAAAATAAGATATGACAATAACATTTTTCCAGTTTAGACAAATATTTTTTTTAAGTAAAGCATACTTCCAGAAGCCAAAGCGGCGCGGGCGGCAGCGCGGGCTCGCGCGGCGAGAGAGTTCGGCTCGCGCCCGCTACGCGGCGGATCGCCAGTATCCTTAGTCGTAATTAAAATTCAACATCGATTCCTATAACTAGGGCCGCTCAGCACGGTTTTTCCAGCGATCTTTCTAGGGATCGCCAGTCAGGACGTGCTCACCCACGTGTATTAATCAATTTTGAATTATAAATCTGTATAATATATATTAATTATAAAATTATTTTTTAGGTTAAAATTCTTATTTTTCATGTAGTGCTTTCATGTAGTGCTTTTTCACTTAATGTTTACTTTTAAGCCTTTTAGTTTAACAAATAAGAAATTATTCTTTAGACAACTCTAAAAATAATGTCCCCTTTACTACAAAAATTATGTTGATATCACTACAATAAATTCATGTTACTACAATACATACTTTTTGCATACACAATATATTTTTCGTTAATGCCACTATTTTTTTGTAGTTTATATAACTTATTTATTGTTGTCATTACAACTATATTATACATAGTTGAGGCGCTATTTGTCCACAAATTTCTAGTTGCTAATACAAATTTTTTCTCTGAGTGAGTGGAAATATCTACGCAAAATCTACATTGATACTACGCGGATGAGATACTTTGATTTTATCGATGGAAAAGAAACGTTGAATCCACGCGGATAAGGTACTTCGATTTTGGCGATGGAAAAGAAACGTTGAATCTACGTGGATAAGGTACTTCGATTTTAGCGATAGAAAAGAAACGTTGAATCCACGCGAATAAGGTTCTTCGATTTTGACGATGAAAAAGAAACGTTGAATCTACGTGGATAACTCGCGGATGAATCTCCATCCACGTATTACGTAGATTCGACGCAGATGCGACGTACCTGTTTTACTGGGGTTGTGCGTCAAAATTACAGAAATATTTGAGTCATAGTTAAAAATTGTAAGCGGGCGGTGAACAAAAATGGAGCAAGAAATATAAACTTGGTTGAGAGACATGACCGTCTCATGTAAAGCCCGAGAAACGAATAATTTTACTTTTTATACAACACGAAATATTTTTTCTATCATTATATTGCATAAATACACTGTTTTTATAAGATTTACTTATATACTTTGTATTTTCACAAATATCGTTTTTGTCACGCTATTACCTCACCTGGGTCTGAGAGACCCTATCGTCTCACTTCTCACTTTCTACCGCGGCTGCTTCGACCGGACGGACTCTTGCAAGTGGCCAGGCTAGTGCTAGAACCTTCAAACTTTTTTCCCCCCCCGGGTTCGGAGTTCCCCCCCCCCCCCCACTGCGCGTTCAAAAAGGGCGCGAGTTTTAAACACGTGGTATCTCAGACCCACGTGAAGCAATTGAGGGTTAATATATTTACAGCAAATATCATTATAATAAAAATGTAATTTTCATGTTTATACAATATACTTAATTTATATTATTGAATATGACTGAAATTACGAGTTTAGAGCAATTACTTTATTTTATAATTTTTCACAGATTTAATTTTTTTAAGGAGGTTCGATCGTTACTTGTGAGTCAAAAATGCGATTGAAATAAATATCATTACAGCGATCCCGAATTATATGCAATAGTAGTATAATGAATCGTGGATGCTACTTACGTGCTATATTCTTCGTCAATTATTAGTGTATAGAATATTAATAAATATATGTCGGGGTATGAGAGCGTCAACGACTCGGGAATCGCTTATTCTACGCTGGGACCTGAACTTTGTGACGATAAAGCCTTCAATCCACATGGTAAAGTCCGATTTTCAAAGTCTTTACACAATCCTTGATGTTTCATCTATCAAATGCTAGGTTTTCAAAGTCCTAAGTTGGCTAAGTGTGTACTAAACCAGTGATAATCTACCTCGGAGCGACTTTCTCCATAAGAGTATAGGCTAAAAGTGGTCAACTTCTGAATTATATTACAAAGAAACTATATGGTCAATATCGCTCAAGTTTTGCGATTATTTGTGTAAAGTGTTTATGTAAATCATATAAAAAAATTAAGGCTCTAAGTTGGCTTTCGAGTATAGAAAGCTTATTGTCACAAAGTGACCGATTCTAACCTATAATGTTGGCCAAATAAGTAATTCCCGAGTCGTTGACGCTCTCATACCCCAGTATATGTTTGTTAATATTCTATACACTAATAATTGACGAAGAATATAGCACGTAAGTAGCATCCACAATTCATTATACTAATATTGCATATAATTCGGGATCGCTGTAATGACATTTATTTCAATCGCATTTTTGATTCACGAGTAACGATCGAACCTCCTTAAGTTGGATTCAAGGCAAATTCACTGTCAAAAATTATTTTGCCGAGATTTTGTTTAAGAAAAAATTTGTAATAACAGTTATTTACAGTTACTAAATCTACGTTTTTTATATTCTATTAGACTTGTCGTAACTATTTGTATACATTTTTTTTTGTCTTTGTATCTCTATAGAGAATTAATATTGTTAGCGCACCACGCGTATTTGTACGACCCACGATCACTCTTCGCATATAGAGTACTGACATCTATTGTATTCTTTGCCAATGACTTAAGAGCGCTGCCCGCGCATCTACTCGCCCTCCCCCCGTTCCCTCGTGATCGTTTTCCGAGTACGCACGTCGCCCGAAGTATTTCTCTTTATAATAAATCGAGAGTGCTATTGTACATTGCCGTGTATTTTTTAACCGACCCTGGCTATCCATCCTCTGAACCTTCTAACAAATATCGATGTTTATAAGATTTCCATGACTTTCGGCTGCACCTGTCCCTATAGAACATCCTTAATTCTTATTTTAATTAGATATTATATTATGTTATTTCAACTCCAATATAGTATCTGATTGATATATTATATTCAGTAGAACAAATTATTAATAGTCCTTGCTTGCAATTCAAAATGTAATTGGTAATGTGAATACATGGCCCATTCGAAAAATGTTTTGGTATAAAAATATAAAGGATCACAATTTAAGCAGAAAACAGTTTGTGCTTTAGGTTAAAGCAGAGAATACTCTGTATTTATGCTTTCTACTATTCTCTGTTTTAACAAAGATTGATAATTTTGAAATATATAATTGAACGAAAGTTGTAAATAACATATGACCTAATAGTAAGAAGTGAAATATACATCCATAAATTATTATTTCTTTACTTATCAATATTGTGATATTTTAAGTATTAATTATAAACAAACGGAATAACAATTTTCCTTTTGAGAATATTTTTTACTACCTAAATACATAAAATTTGAAAAGAAATCGAAGAGAGTGCCATAATACTACATACATATTTACCTGAAGTTTTATTGAATTAGCAAATTAGTAATTAGTTACAAAAAATTACTAATTACGGAAAAATTAATAATGGTTAGGTAAAAGTGAATTACGCATTACTAAAAAAAAAAAAAAAGGTAATTTGTCAGAGAAAACTTTCTAGTTACGTAAAAATTAGTATTTAGGCGAAAATAAATCAATTTTTTCTGTATATAAACATAAATTCTTTATTATCAAAATAACTAATAGTTTGTAAATAATAAATTACTACTTATTTGAAAATTAATAATTAGTGGAAAATAATCACTAATTTTTTCAATAAGGAATAATTCGTCTCAGGTAAATTACTTCTTTTAAAAATTATTAATTGGTTTAAATAATTTAATTATTTAATTATTGTAGTTAAACGTGATTTAAAAAATTATGTTAATGTTATATAGGTATATATATATAATATACAACCTTTTATTTTTTACAAATATACCTACATATATATGTATTTATATCCATTTAATATTGAGAATCGCAGGAATAACATTAAATATGATAAATACGTATTTAATCAATAAAAGAATGGATGCGTAAGCTATAATCAAGAGTAAATTCCTCTACAGCAAATTCTACTATAGTAATCCGAATAGCCTCTTAAAATAAGAGGATATGCTAGATATTTGCGGCGCGCGCGTTAAAGTTAAAAGACGATCGTCTTATTAGCTACGCGATGCGTACGCCACCATACGAGACGCCCGTATAGAAATTTGTTAGGGATGGCCTTACATAACATAAGGCCCCGATCATTAGTTATTAGGGATGCCATAAGAAAGATTTCCTTATTTTAACCTGATGAGGTCCCGATCATTATTTATTAGGGATTCCATAAGAAAGGTTTCCTTATTTTTATCTAATAAGGCCCTTGTAAAGATTTGATAAGGATGTTTTAACTTCATAAATACTTATTTATTAGGGCTAACCGGATAAGGTCCCGATAATTATTTATTAGGGATGCCATAATAAAGGTTTTCTTATTTTTGTCTATTCTTGTAAGGATTTGATAAGAATGTTTTAACGTTTTAACTTTATAAATATACTATTTTCATAAATATATTTACGAACACAAAATTTCATAATGAGCCGGCACTGGTTTCTGACATTCACCCGACATTAAGAAATATTATATCATATATCCAATTCAAAATTTTATTACTCTTTTTAAACTGAATTTGTTTCTTAAGATGATTTTTGGAAAATTATATATTTGCGCTGGTTATGACATATGTAGACTATATATAACACTTACATCAAATTAAGAAGTGGTCTACCATGTAAGGCAGTTGGCTCACGATCCAGAGGTCCCGAGTTCGAATCCCACCAAGGTAAGTGTGTTTTTCAAATACAAGAAAATATTTATAATCATAGACTGCGTCTTAAGAAACAAATTTAGTTATAAAATAGTAATAAAATTTCGAAATAAATAATTTTTTTATTTATTTCGGGTGAATATCGGAAATCAGTGTCCTCTAGTATTAAGAGGACACAATCTTAAGTCTAGTGTCACATGGTAAGAGGATATTCCTCTACCTTTTAAAATATCTTCTTGAGACCATATTTCAGAGGAAAATCCCCTAACATTAAGCGGGAGCCACTAAACGACAGAATATTTTTTTTTGGGTGTATTTAATTAATTTCAAAGATAGGAGACAATAGTTCTATAATCTACCTATATTATAACTATTATTACATTTAATGTTATTATTGTGATTCTTTATATTATACGAATATCGGTATCTAAATATATATATATATATATTTGTAAAAAATAGAAGGTCGTATATACCTATACGTATAGAAATTATTTCATTTTCGCCTAAATACTAATTTTCACATAACTAGAAATTTTTCTGTGACACAAATTACCAATCTTTTAAGTAATGGATAATTCACTTTTGCCTAAATATTAATTTTTATATAATTAGTAATTTTTGTGATTAATTACAAATTTGCTAATTCAATTAAAATTTAATTTGTTGTTATTGCTAATTTGTAAATAAAAAATTAAAAATGGATAAAATTTCCAAATTTTTTGCTGATCTCTGCTTATCACTACAAAATGCATGATACCAGTACAAAATTACCTTTTTAAAAAAAAGGTAAAAAGAAGGCGCCAAGTACACACGCAATGTATGTTGTAAATCCAAAAGTCCTAAATAGTAGTAGCTTTATTTCTCCCTAACAAAATAATTCACAAAATTGCGTTACCTAACTCAAATAAGTGATATGTATTTCAAAAAAAGATGTGAAATCTTTAAATTGCGCCAATTGCAAAGAGAATGTATATGTTGCTTTGAAAAATAACTGTTGTGCAACTACTTTTAAAAAATAAAACTTAAGTGGTACGTATCTTTATATTCCCATTCAAGGCCGGGTCTTCCCATTCCAACCTAAGCTTTAATTCTTTTTAACAAAATTATAATATTACAAAGAATAATTTTAATCACAAAGAATTAAAGAGTAACGGTACAAAATAAAAATATTTAATTAAAATAAAAATATTTAAAATAAAAATATTTAATTAAAATAAAATAAATAAATTTTTCTTGTAAAAAAACTTGGCGCTGCTTTTTTACTCCCGCCGCATACTTCACTAAATTATGTTTATTGCTTTTTTAGTCAATCAAAAATTTGGTATTTTATTTAATTTAATCAAAATTTTAGTACTTTATTAAATTTTGAGCTCCGGCAGCGCCAAATTTTTTTACAAGAAAAATTTATTTATTTTATTTTAATTAAATATTTTTATTTTAAATATTTTATTTTAATTAAATATTTTTATTTGGGGGTCCAACACGGGCCCCGGACCCAAAATCTAATAAGATCATCTATTGGCCCCCTTTGAATGCTCCAACTTTTATCTGAAACATTTTTCCCATAAACCAATACTTTCTGAGATGATTGGCCGTTTCGGAACTTTTGGTACACACGATTTGATATATGTATATAAGCAATGGTGCATGCGCTCGTGTTGTATGTATGTACAAGCATTTCTATACAATTTCGTGGTGTAGAATTTATTATCCGAAATGTAGTGCTTGTTAAACCGCTTAAACACAGCTATTTTGACACACATTTTAAAGACATTCATTATCGCTTCTAAAATATTTCTTGCAGTTTCCCGGTGAAAAGAACATTATTTTCTTCTTCTTTCAACCTCAAATAGGGTAGCAAAGCATGTTATCCAAGTTCCCGTTGAGGGCAAAAAATGGCGATTTTTACACCCCCTCCTTTGTTTTTATAAGTATCTATAAAATTACTAATTATTAAAAAGATTTCTGAGTAAAAATGAAAATTTTCTTAAATAATTTATTCCTTGATTCGAAAATATTTAATGTTAGAGACGCGAAGTAACTACTATCGAGTCGGTGGCGCGATATCGACGCGTATTCTTGGGCTGTTGACACCTGTAACCTTGTCACATAGTCAGTCTCGAGTGAGTCGCCACGCGAGATACATACAGTTCGAGCGTCGCAAGTAACCGAATATAATTTTGTAATCTAATTTGAATAAACTGTTATTAGTTGCATACGTAAAATCCCACTGCGTCTGTTATATTTCCCTATCATTTAATATTAATGAAGGCAGGAGTAATCATTTCTAAAGATAAGCTTTTTATTGGTCATAATAATTTGTATTGCTTTACACAAGTATTTTTATCAACAACAATAAATTTCAAAAAATAAAGGATGTTCTTACCTAATAAAAAAAAGGTAATTATTTAGTTTAGGGGAGCAACCTCCTGCGACCTTAATCTTGACATATAACATATATTATAGAGAGCACGCTTCTGAGTCACCTAAAGGTTTTAGCCGTCGCTCATTATTTATTAAAAAGTCATTAATAAAAAAGTTTAAAAAATATAACAGTTTGTGTCAGTGCTAAAGGAAGTAATTTGTTGATATGTGTGTATAGATAGTACATATGTAGGTTGGTGAGGAGCTACGCCCCTTCCCCTGGAGCAGAAGTGGGAGGAATGGATCTCTGTTCGCGTGAAAGTTAAAAACCCGAACCGTACAATGCTGTTCAGAGAACCACGCAAAGTGAGATCCACTCTACCCTACCCTTGTTTACAGGGCAAAACGAGGTCTATCATTGTTCGGTTTAGGTTTTCAATTTTCCACGTGAAGCGAGATTCACTCCACCCTACTCTGTTTATAGGGCGAAATGAGGTCTATTATTGTACGGATCGGGTTTTCAACTTTCTACGCAAACCACCCCCGCCTGCATATGTACTCTTTATCAAGAGACACGGTAGTGTCTCGCGTTAAGTATGTGGTCTTTTACAAACGGACTCTGTTAAAGCGGAGCGCGAGACCGACCGTGACTCTTAACGCGACGCGACGGGTTGCGAGTACTCGAGATGTTGAGATCTCATATAACGAGTGAACGGATCAAGTTCTAAGTAGGCTTGATCGATAGCTTGGGGTTCGAATTGGGGGGGTATCTCCTATAACATTTTCCGCTACGTGCCCTACGAGCGGAGATATTGCGACGCAAAGTCGAAAATGTGAAATTTTATTATTAAGATACTTCCTCCTAACGCCGATGTCTCAATCAACCAATCAGAGCCATCAGAGGAATGTAACTTTCACTTTTTCGACACTGGCGCGCTACTATCGCCAGTTTCGAAATCGGTATGTTATTATTACGTGTGCGTACTGCGCTCAGTGCAGTTAGTGCAGTTAGTATGTATATACTACGTGTGTGTCCTGCGCGCAGTGCAGACAGTGCGTTCAACGCGCTGTCACATTCAGTTAACCTACACAGTAGTGTCTCGCGTCATCATCATCAAACATCAAGTACACGTGCGGAGCGATACCGACCGTGATGACTCTTTACGTGATGCGACGATTATTATTGTATCGTATATTTATTTATTATTATACGACGCGAAGCGCGACCTCATCGTGATTATTATACGACGCAAAGCGCGACCTCACCATGACTCTTCTATGCGACTAAGTGCATGTGATACGAATATGTATAAAATCTCCCGTTTATGCGGAGAAATTATCGTATCGTTCGTAAGTTACTACAGAATCAAGTATAACGCTCGCGTAAACGTAGTACTCGAGACACTACCGTGTCTCTTGATATAGGTTAGATTACCGGTTTCTTACAAAATATGTGATTTCTGCCCAGTGCTTTGAATGTTATGTGATTTTTGCCCAGTGCTCTGAATGTCATCTATCAACAAGTATACGCGCGGAGCGATACCGACCGTGACTCTTTACGTGATGCGACGATTAATATTTTTTCTGATTCAAGGTAATCGTTTTATTTACATGTAATTATCCTATTATTATACGACGCGAAGCGCGACCGCACCGTGACTCTTTTATGCGACTAAGTGCATGTGACATCATATAACGGCAGGGAGCTGATGTCGAGGAGATTTTCCCGTTTACGCGAAGAAATTATCGTAAGTTATTATATTATACTACAGAAGTAATGCTCGTGTATATTATCAAGAGACACGAGTGTCTCGCGTCAAGTACACGCGAAGCGAGACCGCACCGTGACTCTTTTATACGTGACTAAGTACATGTGACAGGAATTATAGTAGTCTACGTTTACGTGAGTATTACTTCTGTAACAACTTATACGATATCATCGTAGTTATTATAAAATCTCTCGTTTACGCGGAGGAATTATCGTATCATAAGTTACTACAGAAGTAACGCTCGCGTAAACATAGGTTAGGTTACCGGTTTTTTACAAATTTTACATAAAACGCGAGATTCACTTATGTATGCAAGTTCAACGCTTATTGAGTTAATGTGTAATAATTTTCCTATTAATGTAAATAGATGGAACGTGAAAAAGAGCAGGAAAAGGAAAGAGCGCTAGCGGCGAAGAAAACATGCCGACCGAAAAATCTCCGCAGTCAGAAAATGTGCAATCTGATGGCCCCGCGATTAAGAAGATAAGAAAAATCCAGATATAGATACAAGTTTCTTGCCAGATAGGGAAAGGGAGGAGGAGGAAAATAAATTTAGGGAAGAATTAAAGCAAGAATGGGCTAAAAAGTAAAACGCGTTGAAGGAAGAAGAAATTGAGATCACATTCAGTTATTGGGATGGATCTGGCCATCGTCGGAGTGTTATAATGAAGAAAGGTGAATGTATCAGTGATTTAGAGATACTCCAGTGTCACTTTTGGAGTAACATTGGCGTGATATATAATGTTCTGCTGCATAAATTTAATTTTCACATACAGGTAATTCTATCTATCAGCTTCTTCAGAGATGTTTAGAAGTTCTGAGGCATGAATTCAGCGAGCTTAAAACAGTAATGGCAGATCAGTTAATGTATGTCAAGGAAGATCTTATATATTACCGCACCATTAGACGTTGTACGATATTATTGTAACTAAGGTAAATATACTAAATGATAAAACTTATGAAGCAATATCACAATGTTGGCATGTTATTTTATTTTACTTAGGTATTTATCACGATTGAAAGAATACTTTGTATAATTCTCCTTTATGTTATTTTAGATCATGATACGAGAGGAACAAACACATTTTTCCAGCAAGTAGATGGGAACCTTTTGATCCAACAAAAAGTTACGACAAGTATACAGTGTCGGATGAAAATAGGAAGAAAGATAAAATTTGATAAACTTATATTCAACGAATTGTCCAATTTCGTTTAAAGGATTCAGATTCAAAGGACTGTAATTTAGTAGAGCTACATAATCGAGTAAATGAATTAAATATCACATAATTGAATGAATTAAAATGACAGTCCTTAAAAATACAATGTAGCTACAATATATATATATATATATATATATATATATATATATATATATATATATATATATTACAATCTTCTTTATAATGAATCAATTGTATGATGAAACAAAGATGTTTATCTGGTTATTTATAATATTTACAGTCCTTTGAATCTGAATCCTTTAAACGAAATTGGACAATTCGTTGAATATAAGTTTATCAGATTTTATCTTTCTTCCTATTTTTATCCGACACTGTATACTTGTCGTAACTTTTCGTTGGATCAAAAGGTTCCCATCTACTCGATGGAAAAATGTGTTTGTTCCTCTCGTACCATGATCTAAAATAACATAAAGGAGAATTATACAAAGTATTCTTTCAATCGTGATAAATACCTAAGTAAAATAAAATAACATGCCAACATTGTGATATTGCTTCATAAGTTTTATCATTTAGTATATTTAACCTTAGTTACAATAAAATCGTAAAACATCTAATGGTGCTGTAATATAAGATCCTCCTTGACATACATTAACTGATCTGCCATTACTGTTTTAAGCTCGCTGAATTCATGCCTAAGAACTTCTAAACATCTCTGAAAAAGCTGATAGATAGAATTACCTGTATGTGAAAATTAAATTTATGCAGCAGAACATTATATATCACGCCAATGTTACTCCACAAGTGACACTGGAGTATCTCCATCATATATATATATATATATATATATATATATATATATATATATACATTCATCTTTCTTCATTATAACACTCCGACGATGGCCAAATTCATCCCAATAACTGAATAACATAAAAGAAAATTATACAAAGTTATTTCTAATGATAAATACCTAAGAAAAACTTTTCCGGCATGTGATTCCTCGATTTCAACAGAAGCATCGTACATAACACGAATATCATCGTGAACGTCATTCAAAGAATTGCACGTGTCGAAAAATCCAATGCCCAATCTAACAAACCCGATCATTTATCTTCTCATTTCTGACAAAAATTAAAGGAGAATGTTAAATTTATCTTTAAAAATAGGCAAAATTCAAGCAGCTGTAACTTTGTTAAAAATAAACGAAATTTAAATTTTAAAAAAGGATTTTAAAGCTTGAAATTTCTACTTTCGAAAGGTTACTATTATTTTTTAGTTTCTGTGAGTTTGATAATTTTTACATATAAAAAACTACGAGCTGGACGAAATAGAAAATTTTTCTCTCACTTTGTGGGCCTGTCACGTGCACAAAAAAAATCTGTGAAAATTTTCGACTTCTTAACATGAAAGCTTGAAGTTTTCCTTACAAAATCTTTTTTTTTTAATGTTTCTACGATTTTTTGTTGCTGAGTTATCGTGGATTGAATAAGAAATGAGCATTTTGACTTTAATTGCTCATAACTCTCTTAAAAAAATCATCGTAAAAAAAGATTTTGCAAGAAAAACATCAAGCTTTCATGTTAGGAAGTCAAAAATTTTCGCAGATTTTTTTTTGTGCACGTGACAGGCCCACAAAGTGAGAGAAAAATTTTCTATTTTGTCCAGCTCGTAGTTTTTTATATGTAAAAATTATCAAACTCATAGAAACTAAAAAATAATAGTAACCTTTCAAAATTAGAGATTTTAAGCTTTAAAATCCTTTTTTTAAATTTAAATTTTGTTTATTTTAACAAATTATTGTAATACAGGAAGAAAGATGTTTGTAAATAGCCTAATCTTCTTTACATGTGCATGTGTTTAGTAAAGAAAATTTATTTTTATTTGTACAGATCCTTGTTGTTGTTGAACATACAGAAGTGTTATGTTTACATACTATTACTTAGACATACTATCACCTAAGGATATACTATACTAGTACATGCTTATAACATATTACGCTGAGTTGTATTTGTATTCTATGTTGCAAAATATATATGTTATAAACATATACTGTTTAATGCTTATATGATCCCTAATACTACAAAAAGAAATGATATCACAACAAAATTACCTTTTTAAAAAAAGGTAAAAAAAAAGGCGTTAAGTATGTGGCGCGCAGCATGTTAGCTCGAAGAAAGTGGTTATATCAAAAAATCGAAGTATCTGTGTATCTCAAAAAATGGAAGTATCTGTGTATATCTCAAAAAATTGAAGTATCTGTGTATACCTAAAAAAAACTGATGAGATATTTTTATACTTCTAAAAAACCGATGTGGTATGTTTGTATTTTCACAAAAATAAATGATATCTATAAATTGCGTTAATTATAAAATAAATATATATTCTTCGGAAAATAACTGTTGTATTATTTTTAAAAAATATCTTTGTATTTAAGTGTCTTCTTACACAAGTCATAATAGCTTCATTTTTCCTTACAGCCATTATAATATAACCAAATTCCGTTACCTAACTCAACCCAAGTGTGATATGTATCTTTTTAAATAAATGTTTTCTTGATTGATCTTTAAATAAATCTTTAAATTGCGTTAATCAGAAAGAGAAGATACAATTACAAAATTTTTAATCCAACACAGGAATACAAGGTATTTAAATGCAAAGATGTTAATCGCAAAGATTAAAAACTGTTAAAGAAGTAACAATAAAAAATGCAAATATTTTATTGAAATAAAAAAAAATTTCGTACAAATACTTAACGCTGCTTTTTTACTCCAGTCACAACAAAATTACTTTTTTTAAAAAAAGGTAAAAAAAGGCGCCAAGTACACGCGCAGAATGTTAGCTCGAAGAAAGTGGTTATGGAGTAAAAAAGTAGCGTTAAGTATTTGTACGAAATTTTTTTTTATTTCAATAAAATATTTGCATTTTTTATTGTTACTTCTTTAACAGTTTTTAATCTTTGCGATTAACATCTTTGCATTTAAATACCTTGTATTCCTGTGTTGGATTAAAAATTTTGTAATTGTATCTTCTCTTTCTGATTAACGCAATTTAAAGATTTATTTAAAGATCAATCAAGAAAACATTTATTTAAAAAGATACATATCACACTTGGGTTGAGTTAGGTAACGGAATTTGGTTATATTATAATGGCTGTAAGGAAAAATGAAGCTATTATGACTTGTGTAAGAAGACACTTAAATACAAAGATATTTTTTAAAAATAATACAACAGTTATTTTCCGAAGAATATATATTTATTTTATAATTAACGCAATTTATAGATATCATTTATTTTTGTGAAAATACAAACATACCACATCGGTTTTTTAGAAGTATAAAAATATCTCATCAGTTTTTTTTAGGTATACACAGATACTTCAATTTTTTGAGATATACACAGATACTTCAATTTTTTGAGATACACAGATGCTTCGATTTTTTGATATAACCACTTTCTTCGAGCTAACATGCTGCGCGCCACATACTTAACGCCTTTTTTTTACCTTTTTTTAAAAAGGTAATTTTGTTGTGATACAATATACACACATATCAGCAAATTATTTCCCTTAGTACTGACATAAACTGTTATCTCAGTATATATTATATTTGTTAATAACTTTTTAATAAATAACAAGCGACGGCTAAAACTTTTGGAAGGTTACTCAGAAAAGTGCTCTCTATAATATATGTCAATGTCAAAGTCGCAGGAGGTTGCTCCCTTGAACTAAATAATTACTGAAAAAAATGTTTAGTCTATCAAATGTTCAAAGTGATGACTATTAATTTCAATACAAATCTGGAGACGTGAAATCCGGCGAATGAATAGATTAAGTGACATATCCTTTATGTCCTTATATCTCTAGATTTTTGTGTCTACGGATTAGTTTAAAAAATATGCTATCATACCTATAACAGCTCAGAATATGCGTATTGTTGGTGCTTGCGCTTCTATTACTTCACAAACTGTGCAAAACGCTGAATGGAGTGTCAGGAAACGTATTGCAAAATGCATTGAGTCTATTGTCAGGGAGAAACCTGAGAGCGGCCATCCCGCTTCGGGGGACGCCTAGGGATCCTTTAATGAGGGATGGGACAAAGCCGCCATTAATGGGAGCGGAAGTGACGGCAGGCATTACGCATCATTTTTGAATAAAACAAAATAACTGTATCGAAAATATGTCTACATAAATTCAATTCTAATTGAGGAATTATTTCAATTAAATTGAAATAAATAGATAAAACTTAATTAAATGAAATAAATTCCGTAAATTAAGAAATTGAGTAAATAGTAACAAACAATAAATACTGATAAATTTAATTTATCACAAAAAGTTAATAAATGCAGTAAATAATGCAATAAATAATTTGTTTATAAATTTAAGTTTTTATATAAATTTAGCAAATTTGCAACTTCAATAAATGAAAAAAAACAGAACAATTTTGAAAATTATTTTTATACTAAAAATATGTTGACGCGATAGTCTGAGCTTATATTTATCAATATTAGTTAATTTGATGATTTATAGTTGAGGTTATGTATTCTCTATACATATATGTTCTCATTTCAGTATTAAATGATAATATAAAATCACATTCAATTTTAATAAAATTGGATTTATTAAGTATACAATTCTTACACTTTTATTTTTTCTCTTGCTCACTTTATCAGTTATAACACAGTATGTACAGTTATACTGTGGTCATATGTCATAAATTGACATATATTATTCACTATCTTTACTAAAATATACTCAAAGCGGAAATATCCCATTAATGGCGGACGACCAGACCGCATCCTGCAGCCTCGGTGTCCCATCCCTCATTAAAGGATCCCTAGGGACGCCTAGAGAGCCTCTAATCAGAGTGGCGACATAAGAGGGATTCCGCCATTTTTCATCGAAATCGTGCAAGAGAGAAAGAGATATGTGCGGTCTCTGTCTTATATGACACAGTACTGTAGTCATCTGTAAGCCGACAGAAACAGCTTCATTTTTGTGGTTAGGTGATATTATTAGGTGACAGTGATATAAGTTGATGTATAAACGTTATTTAAAAAAATGGTTGGATGCACAATTCCATTCTGTAATAATTCCTCAAAGGAATATATAATGAAAATATTGCCTAGAGATGCGCAACGCCGAGCAAAATGGGTAGAAAACATAAATGCAAAATATAAAAACTGGACACCATCAAAAAATTCATATTTATGCGAGGTAAAATTATTTGTTTTATACATATATTTACACTTTACAATACTACTATTGCTTAATTATTGTTGTGTTAATATAGGTGCATTTTGAACCTGAAATGTGGGAACAGAGAATTGATAATAAAAGGAAATTAAAACAAAACTAGAATACTATTGCCAAACAGAAAATATTATGATAGTAAGTCCATGGCAATGCATCATTCTTTTAAGTAAAATGGACATTTATTTTGAAATGTGAAATAAAATATGTGCAATAATTAATTTTCTGTTTTCTATTTCTAATTTATTCCAATTTTTTAACAAGAATCCAAAATTTATAAAGTAATGAAATTGAAAAACTGGCGGGAATGGATGAAACATGGCGAACCAATCAAAAGTGGTATCCACATGTCGCCACTCTGATTAAAGGCTCTCTAGGGACGCCTGTCCTAATCTGCCCTCTGAGAAAGTGGACGTCAACTACGTCGTTACGCTCGGTAACGATACATGGGTTCGTATCCGTGCTCTGGTTCGTGTCCGAACTACTCAGATGGAGGGGATATACGGTCGCGCAAGCCCCTCCTCTGTGCGTGTACGCTCGGCACTCGGCAAGCTTCGAGCGAGGAGAGAAGGGCAGACATACGATCTGTTGTCTCCTTCTCTCTTGAGCTGTGACGTAGCTACTTAGCACGCGCCGGCTATACCACGATATACCACGCATTTCGGGTATCGCGTCTCGTGTCTCGCCGAGTGGGCGAGTGCCGAGTCTCGAGTTGGCAAATCGACGATGCGCTATACGTTACATTTGCGTTTATATTTACAAATTTTAATTTTTATATTTATAAATATATATTATGGTCATATTATATTTATATATATATATTATGGTCAAAGCCCGAAACGCGGGCATTCCTAGGATTGACTGGTCAATTCTGGGGAACGACCAAGCGTCTTGGTCAAAGCCCGAAATAAGTTTTGCGTTTCGGCTTTTGACTAGTCAATCCTAGGAATAACTAATACGGCCAAATGGTCAAAGTTAAAAACTAAGAAAAATCACTTCGGACTTTGACTAGTCAATCCTAGGTGTGGCTTAATTCGGACTGTGTGACTGTTAACAAATAAAATCAAGATTTTTTTTACTAAATTAAGTTCTTATTGTTAACATAATGTAGCTTTTTATTTACTGTACTCTTGTACATAGTTTTTTCTCCGGTAATTCTTTACAATAGGGCCCTTTCCGAATTTCGATGTTTTCTTGCAGCTCTCTTGGTAAAAACCTTTGTTATGACTTCAGCCACACTCAAGTAGATTAAGAATCCTTTTGCTTTATTGTTTCAGATAACTACAACGGCTACAATCGTGGTCACCGTTTTTTCGCGGCGCTCCAAAAAAATGGCTGGCACGGGCTTAATAACAGATATAAAATTTTGAAAAAATTTGTATGCACTCTTGAAATATAGTAAAATATGTGGGAAAAGTTGTTCTTCAATTGGCTTTGTCGTTTTCCTTTTAAAAATCATTCATTTTAGGCCCTGTCACACTAGGGAAGCCCCTTAAGATCTAAATTATTCCTCTAGATTCTAGAGGAATAATCCAATCTTGTGAGCATTGAATTATTCCTCTAGATTCTAGAGGAATAATCCAATCTTGTGAGCATTGAATTATTCCTCTAGATTCTAGAGGAATAATCCAATCTTGTGAGCTCAGAAAACAGTTGTAAAAACAACACATTTTGCTAAACACGGCCAATGTTAATCAATATTTATTTAACAATTTAATTGTTGTTGCATTGTTTTAATGTTTGCCAGTTAATATATTATTACAAGATTTTTGAACACTAAAAAGATATGTTATATACAAGTATAAACAAGAAGGAAGCATCAGAGTCAGAGGATCACTCCCAGATAACATGCATGTTACATAAGACGTCGTAAAGATATCTTTAAGATATAGAAGATATCTTAAGATATCTTTAAGATATCTTTAAGATATCTTATTATGCAACATGCATGTTATCTGGGACTATACAAGCCCGTTCGATCATCGAGCAATGTTTTCTGAATGTTGAATTTTAACGTCTACAAGACATTGCAATTCAGGATATTAAACGTTTGTGCAATATCTTTTCAACGTTGAATCTACATTTCGCAACGTTGGTGCAATATTGCAAATGTTACAATCCAATATTTTTGAGATTTTGATTCAACGTTTATATGCTGTATGGGTAAGTGATTAATTAGACAATGAGAAAGATCTTTGTATATTTGAGTAAATGCTTGGGCAGAGGAGGGACGAAGCCCCATGTGTCTTTCCCAATGTTACTTTCATTGTCAGTCATTCCTCAGTTTCATTTTCATCAATTTTATCTTGTTCCTATTTTTAGTCATATATCTTTAATTTGCAATATCTCAGGAACTATAAGAGACTGCCGCTTGATTCAAAGTTTTATTCAAGAATTAACTCTCTATAACATACTTTCTATAACATGTCAAGATCAATATTCGTGCTGTGTAAGTTTTTCTGTATATTTACTTTTTTTTATCTCTATTTTTATAAAAAACAATAAAAAATTAAGGTTTTATTTAAAAAACTAAATTAACCTTTGTTTGACCTATAGTGGCGCCACCTATGATAAAATAATGTCATCTTGTGCCTTCTTTAATTCCAAACAAATTTTGTCTAAAACATTTTTTTCATAGGATACATATTTTATGAGATATTTGCCATTAACATTATAAATAGTTCACCCTGTATATAAGTTTTTATTTTTTCTTATATATGTAATAATTCTTATACATGTAATAACACAAATATACTCTCATTCAAATACCAAAATAATACTATTTCCATGAACCAATCGATTGCACGAATTCAATATGATCTTACATTATCCAAATATCCGACGCCGATGTATTTCCTTAAAATATGTTTGTAAGCATCAAAATTTAAGGAACATATTTGCATTTTTTATACATGCCCAATCTTAAGTTTAAGCGACAAAACATCGCTTGAAAATTTTATGGCTAAAATCTTTTTTCGGCAACATCTCTGAAACTATCTATTACATCAAAAAATATTTTTAATAAATTCCATTTGTCTTTATTATAAATAGTAATAATAAAATTATTATTTTTCGTTTCTTGAAAAAATCTTCTTCTTCCTATGTTTGCAAAGCTATTATTGTTATTTAACTTTACAGGGTGTTCCCGGATTAAACGGCCAAATTGAAATATGAATTTAAGATCTTAAAACAATCAAAAATTTTCCTCTGGAGGTATGCTCGCAAACGCTTTGTTTAAGAGATATTGACTTTTACTACAGAACTATTAGGAATGAATAAATAATGTAGGTTTATCCTCTTTAATGCTGAATAGTAATCAAAATGAAAATAATTATTCTCTTTAGTGCTTTACAATAATCAAAGTTTAAGTATTAAATATTTTGTTCAAAATAATGGCCTCCAGCCCAGAGACAAGCATTGCACCTATCAATGAGAGAACGAGTGACATTGCGTCTGTTAATTATTTCTTCACATACTTGTACTATCCTCCGTTTTGATATTTGAAGATCATTAATAGGCACTTTATATACTTTTTGCTTGAGAGCACTCCGTACAAAAAATTTAATGGTGTTAAATCAGATAAACCACATGGAGCCAAACCACAAGTCCAGCATGATCGATCCATCTTCCAGAAAAATGAATATTAAGCCACTGTCGAGGACCTCTGCCATAGTGAGCAAGACAGCTTACCAGTTGAAACTAGGAGTTTACTCTCACATTTAAAGGAATATTTTCCAAAAGGTGATAAAAAGCATTGTTCAAAAATTCGAGAAATCCGTTCGCATTCAAACGAGGTGATAGAAAATGAGGCAAGAATGTTATTTCCGGGGCCCCTCAATTTGATAGGTGTATTTGATAAATCTTTCGCTAAGAAAAAGAATGCCGCAAACCACAATGCGCTACGATGCACAGTTTTTGAGATATCAATTTTTAAATTGGTAATTCTTTACAATAGGGCCTTTTCCGAATTTTGATATTTTCTTGCGGCTCTCTTGGTAAAAACCTTTGTTGTGACTCCAACAGTAATAATCAATCGGGGGAGCCCAAAAAATATGTACTCTGCCTATTTTTTTACCAATTTATTTTCCTATTTTTATACCTATTTTTTCCGACATGCCGGAACACACACACACACACACACACACACCCATTCCTAACCATACATTACAGTGAAAACTACCAAACCAAAGTGTTGGAAATGTTCACGGCAGAGTTGGGACCCTCTCTGCTGTGTGTGTGTGTGTGTGTGTGTGTGTGTGTGTGTGTGTGTGTGTGTGCGCGTGCATACAATTTATTTATATATGACTGTTATGTAACAGTGTTTCGTTTTACTTCGATATTTTTACATACCCTATAATTGCTGATCGAACAAGCGTGCTTGATAAAGATCTATTTGGAATTATATCTGTTTTAAATTTCAGATCATCATGCTCTTTCCATGATCCAGTTACCGTCTTACAAAGAGCAATATAATGGCCAATGCCGTCTTCGATTTCGGGTGGAATAAAATGTACGATGCCGATTAAAACATATTTAATGTTTTTAATCGTAATGGAGTGCAGTATTTCAGATAAAAATATTTCAGACGATGAATGTGGAAATCCGAAATCTATTTCAGGCATACTGATAAAAGGATATTCTGTATCAATTAACAGATGAGGACCTGGCTCTCTAGATTCACACCCGTAACCTTTGCAAGATTCACAGTACACTTTGTTATTTGTTGTTGAAAAATATGTATTGAGACTTTTCTCTAAACCAGTTTTTAACCCTTCGGTCAATATTGGGATAAAGTTCCGAAAACGGCCCCCCTCCGATTTCGATGAAACTTTGTGAAAAGCTTCGTTTTGGGTTAAAATGAAAGCTCTTAAAAGGAATTTTGGCGACTCCTATGATAAAGCCATTTTTTAAGATAGAATGATAAAAAATATAGGGAAATCTTCATAATTCTACAGGATGTTATAAATTGAATATATACTGTTTGTATTTAATGATTTTATGTTTTTATTATATACTTACAGCAGAATACATAAATAATATGCTTTGTGATATATTTTACTCGGTTATTCCTGGAGACCGAATACTACAGAATGTAAATAATCAAGGTCAGAAGCTAGTATGTATATATATAAACAAGCTTTTGTAAAGCACGCCACGAACCCATGTGACATCTCGTTTCACGTGAAAAGTGTATGCGTGAAGGCAGTAGGTTCCGCCCCCCTGCGGGGGGCTCCACATCTTTTAAACTAGACACATAGTGTGCCTTACAAAGTACATGCGTGAACTTTTCGCAAAACGTAGCGTGAGGCAAGAAAAACAGTCAGAAGTGTGCTATGCGGTGACCCGCTGCGTAAGACAACGACGCATCGGACGACGCGGCCTCTGCTGAATCCTCTCTATAGTCGCAGTGTTGCTGCGATTTCGAGCCCGAGCCCGAGCACACCGGCGTTTTCCCCCTCCACTTACTCGGGCGAGTTCGTCGTCACACCGATAGACGGAACGTCTCTAGAGCGAGTTTTGCGATAATAAAATAATTTCTTTGATATTATAAAAGCAAATTTATTTTGAGTAATTATCTTTGCTACTTTTGCGATTTGTTTGTCCAAGTTTAGCGATAATTACATTTAATTTCTCGTATTTAAAAATGCCACCAACAGCCAGTGTCTCCACAAACGAGATTATTGATGCTCTCGCACAAGTCGAGATTTTTCAAGACGCAAAAGGAACACTTAAGCCACGCTCCAACAAAGTTTGGAACAATGTTCGTGAATTGTTAGGAAATAAAATTAAACGCGATACTTTATTCCTGCATGTACAATAAGATAGAAATGGTGTATTAACTAAAATCAAGCAACAAATGAATATAATAGCGACAAATGATAATAACGTAACTTCTGCGACAAAAGCTGTCGAATTATTAGAAAATATAAGTGATACTTCAGACTTTTCAGAGCGACATTTACAGGAAGAAGAAAACTGGCGCGGACAGAACAAAAGAAAAATGCAGACTAGTGAGAATGACAAAAGTACTCCCTCTAAAAGAGGAAAATATTTACGGGCTTGTCCAAACGTTACTTTAATGCATGATCGTCCTTTACGCAAACCGAAGGATATGATAATACAAAATGGCAATCTACTAGCTCCTGTAAAAATAGAAAAGGCAAAAATTCAAATTAGGAATACCTGCCCATTCGATTCACTCATTGAACTCATGGCCAATGGGTACTCGGATTATATTGCATATCAAAGATGGATGGAAACAGAATTTTCTGACTCTTATTGCCATCTATTAATTGATTGACAGAATTTTCTGATTTCGAATTTTTTCATTTTATTACTGACTATGTAATGAATAAACCTACAAGCAAATGGTATATTAAAAGAGCACTTTGCTTGTCTAAAGTTCTTAACAAACCTCTCGCAAGCACACTTGATTGTGCATGTAACATATCGAGTTTAATCTTAAAGTTATTACATGGTGTACCAAGTACAATTAACGAATTTAAATGTAAAAAATGTAAATCTACCTATAAGACTATTAAACCAGTTCTAGAAATTGATTCACATCCAATATTGACCGAAGGGTTAAAAACTGATTTAGAGAAAAGTCTCAATACATATTTTTCAACAACAAACAACAAAGTGTACTGTGAATCTTGCAAAGGTTACGGGTGTGAATCTAGAGAGCCAGGTCCTCATCTGTTAATTGATACAGAATATTCTTTTATCAGTATGCCTGAAATAGATTTCGGATTTCCACATTCATCGTCTGAAATATTTTTATCTGAAATACTGCACTCCATTACAATTAAAAACATTAAATATGTTTTAATCGGCATCGTACATTTTATTCCACCCGAAATCGAAGACGGCATTGGCCATTATATTGCTCTTTGTAAGACGGTAACTGGATCATGGAAAGAGCATGATGATCTGAAATTTAAAACAGATATAATTCCAAATAGATCTTTATCAAGCACACTTGTTCGACCAGCAATTATAGGGTATGTAAAAATATCGAAGTAAAACGAAACACTGTTACATAACAGTCATATATAAATAAATTGTATGCACGCACACACACGCGCACGAACACACACACACACACAGCAGAGAGTGTTTGGAGTCATGAAATACTACGGGAGTGACGAACTGTGAGGTCCTTATCTCTGCTGACACACACGTACACGCATGCTCTCACACGAACACATACGCGCGCGCGAATACACACACACAGCAGAGAGGATTTGGAGTCATGAAATACAACGGGAGTGACGAACCGTGGGGTCCTTATCTCTGCTGACATATACGTGCACGCATGCACACACACACACACACACACACACACACACACACACACCACGCACACACAAACACGCACACAAACACGCACACAAACACAAACACGCACGTATGCATGCACCCGCGCGCGCGCGCACACACACACACACACACACACACACACACACACACACACACACACACAAAAGAGGTGTAAATCCGACCGAGCAACATCCACGTTGTATATCTTGGGTAAAGCTAATGCCGGCGGTATCATAAACTTTGATGGCTCATAACTCCAGAAGTTTTTGCTGTAAATGAGCAAACGATTATCGTGGACCAGAGTGAAGATGACCGTTCCCCCAAATTCAGTTGCATTTAACTTGAATTAGGAGGAAGCAAACGAAAATTTTAACGGGACATTCGTGGGCAAATGATGGACAAACGTTTGCAAAAAATTTAGATTTTTTAACATTGGATGGCCAATGTGAAGTTGGCCCCCCCAAAATTAATTTTCCCATAACTTTTGAACTAGATAGGGGCAAACGAAAATTCCAACGGGGCATTCGTGGGCAAACGATGGGCAAACGTTTGCAAAAAAAATTGGATTTTTCAACATTGGGGGGTTAATGTGAAGTTGCCCCCCCCCCCCCCCCAAATTGATTTTCCCATAACTTTTGAACTAGATGGGGGCAAACGAAAATTCCAACAGGGCATTCGTGGGCAAACGATGGGCAAACGTTTTCAAAAAAAAATTTTTGGATTTTTTATCATTGGGGGGCTAACTTCACACAGGTCTTTAAGCAGAACATAAAATTTTATTAGAACATTAATAACAAAATTAAAGAAAAAATACAATAAATGCTCAAAATTACTTCCTAATATCAAAAAAGACTTATATCTAAATGATCATTATGATCAAACAAAAAAAATTTTGGATCGGATAATATACGGTAGTTATTAAATTGGTAGTTATTAAATCGGATTATAAGCCGCTGTGTAAATGTAGTCACGGAAAAGTTCAAGTCCGACAAGTATGGTAGTTAAACGTTTTTGCCCCAAAAACCGGGAAACAACTCTTCACATATTCGCGATCATTGCTCGCACCGAATGAGCTAGTACACAATCTTGCTGGAGCGTAAATCCTTCTCCATCAAATGCTCCTATGCTCCTATCTATGACTTTAAAACGCCTTGGAGAACAATCTCTTGGTAGCTAGCGACATTGATTTTCGCGAAATAGTAAAATAGCGTACAATCGGCGTCAAAAACCACCTGAAGTTAGTCGCGTTCAGGTCAAATAATAACTAAACACATCGCGTCTAGCTATTTGTGCATCATGACTGTTGATCAACCAATAGATTTACTACATTTTTGGTTGAACCAACAGTCATAATGCACAAATAGCTAGACGCAATGTGTTCAGTTATTATCTAATCCCACAGACATCTATATATTACCTAGACTGCTAATACAAGCTTTGCGAATAAAGCCACAAAAAGAGAGGCAAGTGAAGGCAAGAGGAAGAGTAGGGGAAGAGTAGAGGAAAGGTGACCATTGAAAGGATTAGTTAATATCACACACATTACAAAATATTTATACATGTGGTCCTTTCAAAGATGGCGAATGACTTCAATGCAACCTGTACAACAGTGTAACCATACCCAGCATCGACACTGAACGTTTTTAGTGAGTCCCAATTCCTCTACAAATATGGCCTATATGTATGACAAAGAGAAAGATATACTTTTCTCTCTTTCTGTCTTAAGTATTCGTACATCTTAGAAGATGGCGGCGAGTCATGTGACCGAAACCTACTACATCAAAGGTACCGACGCTCACTGTCGCTACTAGGTATAGTTATACTGTGCCTGTACTAAACTATAGCAATCTAGCAGTCTAGGTAATATTAGGGCTGCGTTCGGATAGAGTCCCTATATAAGAGTCTGGCCACTGAGTGGACTCGCGCGTATTGGCTCAATCAACCTTTTATAACAAAATGGCGAAACCAATTAGAATGCGACTACAGCCCCCTTCTTCTTTTTCTTCTTTAGATTAAAGCTGACAACCACCAGTCTCTGAGTGTCCTTGACTCTAGATGCTAGAGTCCCTGTATAAGATACGAGACGCCATTTTGTTACAAAATAGCTTCAGTGGCCAAACTCTTATATAGGGATTCTACGTTCGGAGAGCGCGCTATTAGCGCTATTTACTTATTCTATCTTTGTTTTACACTTAATGAGCGAATAAAGATAGAATGATGCAATAGCGTTAATAGCACGCTCCCCGAACGCAGCCTAGATGTCTGTGTCTGATCTGAACGCAACTAACTTCAGGTGAAAGGCATTATTGACTACGTTTACACGGCGGCTTGTAATCCGGTTTAATAACTACCGTATATGATCCAATCCAAAATTTTTCTTTTTTTGACCATAAATGATTATAATGATCATTTAGATATGAGCTTTTTCGATATTTAAACTACAATTTTTAGTATACAATATATATCAAAGATGGTTTCAAATGTTTACAGTATCAAAATAGGTTCATATTTAAATGATTGTTATGATCAAAAAAAGAAACATTTTGGATCGGATAGTATACGGTAGTTCCCTTACGAAAAAAACACCCAAGATTTTGGTGTTTACACCCAACTTTGGGTGTTTACACTCCATTTTCGGTGTCAACGCCTAAATTTTCAGTGTTAACACCGACATTTGAGTGTTGACGCCCAAAGTTTCGGTGTCGACACTCAATTTTTGGTGTCGACACCCAAAATTTGGGTGTCGACACCGAAAGTTGAGTGTCGACACCGAAACTTTGGTGTCGACACCCAAAGTTTCGGCGTCGACACTCAACTTTTGGTGTCGACACCGAAACTTTGGGTGTCAACACCAAAATTTGAGTGTTGACACCCAACTTTTGGTGTAGACAATCGGGTTTCAGTGTTGACACGCAATTATAAAACAAAAGATAAAAATTATAAAATGCAAGGTTAAAACTTTAACTTATTATGAGGCCACATTATACACATATCTAACTTTGAATTATATATATACCCAAGTAGCAAATGGTATTTTTTAAATGTTTTTTTAAATATTTATTTTTCATTAATTATACATTGTACAATTTATTGTAAAAAATATTTTAACATTTATTGAATATTTATTTTACATTAATTATTTGTTTGAACTAATGATTTAGACGCTCGACAGCACACGGATGTGCCTTTGCTCTGGTGTGCGTTGGCAGCATGTGGAGGGGATGCGCTGCTAGCGCATGCGCAGGGGCCATATTCTGTTCGTCGTCAGTGCCGTTAACGGCGTCGGCCTAGTCGGCCATATTGGCGCAGCTTCTATACGATACGAGAAACCTGCGCAACGACGCTTAATCGAACCGACAGTTATCGGTAGGTAGGAACGGAATACAGGTCTAGCGCATCTCCCGATCTCCTCCACATGCTGCCAACGCACACCACAAAGCGAAGGCATATCCGAAGTCGCACATATGTATGTATCTGGTATATTTATAGTCAAGGTCGGTAAATGGACGCGGCGTCAGCGTCGCATGATCGCCATTTTTGCCTCAGTGAGTATACCCGGGTGACGTTTCCGAACGCAGCCTGAGTATGTATGGTTTATTTATATCTATATATAATTCGAAGTTATATGTATAATGTGACCTCATAATATGTCAAAGTTTTAATAACCTTGCATTTTATAATTTATATATACATACATATACATATATATATACATATATATATATATATATATATATATATATATACCCTTACGAAAAAAACACCCTAAATAACACCCTAAATAACACCCAAAAAAACACCAAAAAATAATGGCGTAATTTCGGATCCCCAAATAGCGTTTACACCATTTGAGCGTTAACGCCAAGAAAAACACCCAAAAAAACACCAAAAAATAATGGCGTAATTTCGGTGTCATTTTTGGTGTTTTTCTTGGCGTTAACGCTCAAATGGTGTAAACGCCATTTGGGGATCCGAAATTACGCCATTATTTTTTGGTGTTTTTTTGGGTGTTATTTAGGGTGTTTTTTTCGTAAGGGTTACTATATCCATTGACACGGAATATATACATATGTACACGCTCAAACGCCACGCGCGCCGCCCCTGAGTCATGTGTAACCTAGAGTGCTCATTCGTTAGCTTCAAATTGCTCTTATTTAAAAAGTAGTGTTCAGACGCAATTTTGCTAAAGGAAAAAGTAGTTTCTTTTGGCAGAGACAATCACGTTGTGCATTTCGTGTCCGCGAATTCTAGGACACTATATACATACACACACGCACGCGCGCGCGCGCACGTACGCACGCACGCATACAAGTACATATGAGCCGAATCCTACCAAAGATAATCCAAGGGTGCGTTCCACTTAACGCTCACAACGCTCGCAAGCGTTCATTCGTCCTTGTTTAACATTGTTTGACAAACAACAAGGATAAAATGATTCCACGAGCGTTGCGAGCGTTAAGTGGAACGCACTCCAAGTTTATCGAATTCAATGTCCTGGTCCCCTTACGTCTTACGTCTTACGGCTTACGTCTTACGTCTATTATTACTCAAAAAAACCGATAAGGTATCTTTATACCTAAAAAAAACTGATGAGATATCTTGGTACCTACACAGTAAAAAACATTTTGTATTTGTGTTAAAATTTTCCTGTGTAGAAAGTTTTGTGTTAAATTTCTGACACGGTTGTATGTTAATTTAACATATCGTTGTTGTGTCACTTAACTTTTCTATGTTAAATTAATATTAACCATTTTTAAGAGTTAAAATAACACAATTTATATGTAAGTGCATAAATTCTTGGTGATATATTTTATATGTTAAAGTGAACAGATAAATTGTGCTATCTTCCTTTTTATAACAGTTACTATGTGTTAAATTGACATAATTCTTATGTTATTCATCATAATTTCATCAAAACTAAAAATAGATACTTCTCTCATCAAATGTAACAAGGAAGCGTCAGAGTCAAAGGATCACCACTAGTCCGTTCGATCATCGATGTCAAGCGACGTTAGGTGCGGTACAAACTCAAATGGGTGACCGCGCGGCTATACTTCTCTCAAATGTTAAAATAACATCTTATCTTAATTACATTTAACATTATAGAGATGTCAATTTAACATAAACTTTGATTTCTGATAGCGTCTAAATGTTAAATTTTTATGTTAATTTTTTATATATTATGTTTGTTATTTTTTTACATATTTGCTTTATGTTAAATTAACACGAAAATTTGAGTGGATAAATTGGGACATGTAAAATGTGTTAAATTTAACACAAAATTTTTTACTGTGTAAAAAAAACCGATGTGGTATGTTTGTATCTCAAAAAATCGATGAAGTATCTCTGTACCTAAAAAAACCGATGAGGTATTTTTATACTTCTAAAAAACCGATGTGGTATGTTTGTATTTTCACAAAAATAAATTAAATCTATAAATTGCGCCAATTAAAAAATGAATATATATTCTTCGGAAAATAACTGTTGTATTATTTTAAAAAAATATCTTTGTATTTAAGTGTCTCCCTACACAAGTCATAATAGCTTCATTTTTCCTTACAGACATTATAATATAACCAAATTCCGTTACCTAACTCAACCCAAGTGATATGTATCTTTTTAAATAAATGTTTTCTTGATTGATTTTTAAATAAATCTTTAAATGCAAATATTTTATTGAAATAAAAAAAAATTTCGTACAAAAACTTGGCGCTGCTTTTTTACTCCATAACCACTTTCTTCGAGCTAACATGTTGCGCGTGTACTTGGCGCCATTTTTTACCTTTTTTTTAAAAAGGTAATTTTGTTGTGACTGGAGTAAAAAAGCAGCGCCAAGTTTTTGTACAAAAATTTTTTTTATTTCAATAAAATATTTGCATTTAAAGATTTATTTAAAAATCAATCAAGAAAACATTTATATAAAAAGATACATATTACTTGGGTTGAGTTAGGTAACGGAATTTGGTTATATTATAATGTTTGTAAGGAAAAATGAAGCTATATTATGACTTGTGTAGGAAGACACTTAAATACAAAGATATTTTTTAAAAATAATACAACAGTTATTTTCCGAAGAATATATATTCATTTTTTAATTGGCGCAATTTATAGATTTCATTTATTTTTGTGAAAATACAAACATACCACATCGGTTTTTTAGAAGTATAAAAACACCTTATCGGTTTTTTTTAGGTACAGAGATACTTTATCGATTTTTTGACATACAAACATACCACATCGGTTTTTTTTTTTAGGTACAAAGATATCTTATCGGTTTATTTTAGGTACAAAGATACCTCATCGGTTTTTTTTGAGATAACCACTTTCTTCGAGCTAACGTGTACTTGGCGCCTTTTTTTGCCTTTTTTTAAAAAAAGTAATTTTGTTGTGATATCATTCCTTTTTGTGGTATTAATGATCATATATAAGCATTAAACAGTACATGTTTATAACATATATATTTTGCGACATAGAATACAAATACAACTCAGGGTAATATGTTATAAGCATGTACTAGTATAGTATATCCTTAGGTGATAGTATGTCTAATTGTAAGTAATAGTATGTAAACATAACACTTTTGTATGTTCAACAACAACAAGGATCTGTACATATAAAAATAAATTTTCTTTACTAAACACATGCACATGTAAAGGAGATTAGGCTATTTACAACATCTTTATTCCTGTATTACAATAATTTGTTAAAATAAACGAAATTTTAAAAAAGGATTTTAAAGCTTAAAATCTCTACTTTCGAAAGGTTACTATTATTTTTTAGTTTCTGTGAGTTTGATAATTTTTACATATACAAAACTACGAGCTGGACGAAATAGAAAATTTTTCACTCACTTTGTGGGCCTGTCACGTGCACAAAAAAAATCTGCGAAAATTTTCGACTTCCTAACATGAAAGCTTGAAGTTTTCCTTACAAAATCTTTTTTTTTTTTTTAATGTTTCTACGATTTTTTGTTGCTGAGTTATCGTGGATTGAATAAAAAATGAGCATTTTGACTTTAATTGCTCATAACTCTCTTAAAAAAATCATCGTAAAAAAAGATTTTGCAAGAAAAACTTCAAGCTTTCATGTTAGGAAGTCGAAAATTTTCGCAGATTTTTTTTCGTGCAAGTGACAGGCCCACAAAGTGAGAGAAAAATTTTCTATTTCGTCCAGCTCGTAGTTTTTTATATGTAAAAATTATCAAACTCACAGAAACTAAAAAATAATAGTAACTTTTCGAAAGTAGAGATTTCAAGCTTTAAAATCCTTTTTTAAAATTTAAATTTCGTTTATTTTTAACAAAGTTACAGCTGCTTGAATTTTGCCAATTTTTAAAGATAAATTTAGCGTTTCTTTAATTTTTGTGAGAAATGAGAAGATAAATGATCGGGTTTGTTAGATTGAGCACGTATTACTAGATTTTTCGACACGTGCAATTCTTTGAATGACGTTCACGATGATATTCGTGTTATGTACGACGATGCTTCTGTTGAAATCGAGGAATCACATGCCGGAAAAGTTTTACTTAGGTATTTATCATTAAAAATAACTTTGTATAATTCTCTTTTATGTTATCTTTTTATTTTTTTTCATTAGATCATGGTACGAGAGGAGCAAACACATTTTTCCAGCGAGTAGAACTTTTGATCCAACAAAAAGTTATGACAAGTATACAGTGTCGGATAAAAATAGGAAGAAAGATAAAATCTGATAAACTTACATTCAACGAATTGTCCAATTTCGTTTAAAGGATTCAGATTCAAAGGACTGTAAATATTATAAATAACCAGATAAACATCTTTGTTTCATCGTACAATTGATTCATTATAAAGAAGATTGTAATATATATATATATATATATATATATATATATATATATATATATATATATATATATATAAGTACCGTCCGTCTGTCTGTCTGTCTGTCTGTCTGTCTGTCTGTCTGTCTGTCTGTCTGTCTGTCTGTCTGTATGTATGTACGCGAACTACTTCCACATTTATGGACCGATTCTCTCGAAATTGGTCTCAAAATGTTGCAAATTTTTCGGGGATGAAAATGTCGCGGCTTTTTTTTGTTTTACGCCCCCCCTCTCCCACCCACCCACGCACACAACACGTTAGTGGATCGAATTTTTACCACGAGTACATGAAATTTTACCACGAGTACATGAAATAGGGGTAGAATTTCCCGGGGAGTGCCATAAAGTGTATAGTTTTTCGTTACCGATTTTTTGGAAACCGATTTTTTTAATTTTTTTAATTTTTTTCCCCCTTTCCTCCCCCTCCCCTCCACTCCTCTCCCCTCCCCTCCCCCCCTCCCCTCCCCTCCCTCTCTCTCTCTCTCTCTCTCTCTCTCTCTCTCTCTCTCTCTCTCTCTCTCTCTCTCTCTCTCTCTCTCTCTCTCTCTCTCTCTCTCTCTCTCTCTCTCTCTCTCTCTCTCTCTCTCTCTCTCTCATGGTCAACTTTATGTGGCATTTTCTAGAGCAACCAAAAAGGAAAATGTCAAAATTAAGATTGATGAAACAAGCAATCAAGGACATCTCATTGAAGAAAATCCAGAATCTTATACAAAAAATATCGTATACAGAGAAGTTTTATAAATTAAAGAATTAAAAAATTGAATGAGAGCTAATAATATAGCGAGTCAGCAGGGGGATTAGCTTTGAGGCCCGCGCGAAGCGCGGGCCGAAAAGCTGTTCAGCGGGGGAATAGCTTTGAGGCCCGCGCGAAGCGCGGGCCGAAAAGCTAGTATATATATATATATGTATGTATGTATGTATATGTATATACAATATATTGTAGAGCTACATTGTATTTTTAAGGACTATCATTTTAATTCATTCAATTATGTGATATCTCAGTTTCGACAGAAGCATAATTCATTTACTCGATTATGTAGCTCTACTAAATTACAGTCCTTTGAATCTGAATCCTTTAAACGAAATTGGACAATTCGTTGAATCTAAGTTTATCAAATTTTATCTTTCTTCCTATTTTTATCCGACACTGTATACTTGTCGTAACTTTTTGTTGGATCAAAAGGTTCCCATCTACTCGCTGGAAAAATGTGTTTGTTCCTCTCGTACCATGATCTAATGAGAAATAACATAAAAGAGAATTATACAAAGTATTCTTTTAATTAATGATAAATACCTAAGTAAAACTTTTCCGACATGTGGTTCCTCGGTTTCGACAGAAGCATCGTACACAACACGAATATCATCGTGAACGTCAAATGTGATGAACAGAGGCTCGCTCTTTCCTCGTGCCTAATCGCAATATATTTCATACATTAAAATAACATATCAACATTGTGATATTGCTTCATAAGTTTTATCACTTAGTTTAGTATCTTTTAGTATCTTTACCTTATTACAATAAAATCGTAAAACTTCTTGATATACATTAACTGATCTGCCATTACTGTTTTAAGCTCGCTGAATTCTCGCCTCAGAACTTCTAAACATCTCTGAAGAAGCTGATAGATAAAATTACCTACATGTGAAAATTTAATTTATGCAGCAGAACATTATATACGTGAACGTTACTTCTGTAGTAACTTAATTACGAACGATACGATAATTCCTTAGCGTAATCAGGAGATTTTATAGTAACTATGAACGGAAATCAAGAGCCACCGTTGAAAGTAGTAAAAGTTACGTTTCTCTGATTGAGAGACGACGACGTATCTTAATATGAATTATTACTGTAAGTTACTACAGATGTACTCACTCGCGTAAACATATAATATGTACAGACTCCTTGATCTCCTCGGTATCAGTTCCCTGCCGTCAATATATATTTCACTATCACTATCTATCACACGGCGACGGTTACGATCGTCACTATTTCTAGGTTATAACTGACTGACAGCTGACAGCGCGCTGAACGCACTGACTGCACTGAGCGCAATACGCACACGTACATATATCGATATATCAACTCGAATTACTATCACGCGGCGACGGTCACGATCGTCACTATTTCTAGGTTATATGATTGACTGACTGACAGCAACTGACAGCGTGCTGTCCGCGCAAACGCACTGAGCGCTGAGCGATGAGCGCGCACGTACGCGTATATGCTGTCTCTTTTCAGTGTAGCAACACTGTCATCATGGAGGGGTCCCCGAGGGGACGCTCGACATGTTCTCAATTCTCAAATGCCACCTATCGAGGAAAAAAGCAACCGTACGTACGGCGACGACGACGACGTTTCTTAATTGTAAAATTTACCATTTCAGACTTTGCATCGTAATACCCCCCCCCCCCCTCCCCAAATCGACCAAGCTATCGATCAAGCCTACTTAGAACTTGATCCGTTCACTCGTTATATGAGATCTCAATTTCTTGAGCACTCGCAACCCGTCGCGTCGCGTAAAAGAGTCACGGTCGGTCTCGCTCCGCGTGCACTTGGCGCGAGACACTACCGTGTCTCTTGATCTCCTTATCTACATAGACAGCTATGGCTCCGTCCATGTATTCTATAATCAATGATCCTTAGAAACCTTTTGATAAGATTGCTGAAGAATAACCTGCCTGTTATCAATCCTTATCTTAGACAATACAATACCTTTTTTCTCGTCAATAACTTGTCTTTCATGCAGTTTAACTTTAAACGTGTTTTTCTTAAAACTGTTTTAAAAACGGTAATCAAAATCTCGGGAAATCCTGTCAATTTGTCAAAATTGAAGATATTTTTTAATCAACTATAAGACAAAGACTAGATTTATTCATATATTTTAAGAATTTTTTGAATTTTTTTATTTTAGATAAATTTTATAAAAGCGACAATAGTTACTGCAAACTGCTACAGCAAAACTGATAAGCCAGGCCGCGTGCTTGATGCTATTTATTAATATTTTTATTTCAAAATTTTGTTACATTTATCAAAATATGTATTTAAAAAACTGGTGAAAATATCGCTGGAATGACATTAATAGTTTTCGTAAAAGGATTCATAAAAATAGATATCTTTTTAGCTCTTCCGGGTGTCTCCCCTAATAACACTGTGTCTATTTTTTAATACTTTCTTTATCTAAAACTAGATGGAATGCATGTTCGAATGTATATTGAAGAGAGAAAGAATAAAGTATGTATAGAATGCAAGTAACACGAACAGATTTATTATTGTATCGTTATCAATTAGATAAAGTTATCGTTTAATGCACGCACGTAGGTAATTCGAGTCTTCCGGATTCCAGATTTCTTCGAATTACTAGCGACAATCCACCAACATCCACTGTTCCCTTAATTGTAATTAACAACATGGAGCCGAACATAATGAAAGTCTGAAAGAAATCTGTCCATACCACTGCCTTGAGGCCACCCTGAACAAAATAATATAATCTTTCAACAAAGTTATACTAAATATAAAAATTTTTTAAATTATTTTCTAAATGCTATTATGTTAGATTTATTATTTGTTATATATCGATCCGAGGGATCAATCCAATTATATGATAAATAATTCAATTAAAATCAAATATTTATTTTATTTTTAAAAAATGAAGAAAAAATATAAAGAGTATGCAAGAGTATACTCATTTAGTTTTAATTTGAAATTCTTTACGTCATTACATGCGTTTATTTTCTTATATCTTTTATTTATTTTCTTTTTTATATTTTTTAAGTCAATTATCTTACCACACAGGTGTAAAATATGCAAACGATGCATACAAAGGGTGTAACTATGTGTACATTTACTCCGGTGACTGAAAATAGAGTAATCTGAAATGATTTTTTATATAATGATACCGCATTGTGATTTCCATATTTGCACGACATATTTTCAAACAAGTTAAAATTACGCATGCACGGGCGTGCATAATTATTAATTAAACTCGAATATTGTGCAAATTCAGAAATTATTGGATTAATTCTCTATGAAATTTTCATTGAACTTTTGTTTGGAAAATATATACCTTGATTGAAGGCCAATGCAGGTACGTAGATGACAATCGGAAGCCAAGTTATCTAAAAAAAAAAACATTGTATATCGATATATTACTTGAGATGCACACTTATGAAAAGATTTATACAAATATGATTTTCTGGCTTTACTCACAATACTGATGGCAAAGAGGACTGAACCTAACAATCTTATTCTTTTATCGAAACGCTTCTCGAGGTATTCATAAGTGCTGGTGAGTTTGAGCTCGTGAAAAACTGGCAGATATACGACAGACGTGGCAAAGGTGACAAAGAAGGCCGTACAACAAAAGAATAGATAACTTGTGCCATGTACATAAATCTCCGTTGGTGTACCCAATAACGAGATACCTGTCATCATTACATATCATTTAATTTAAAATATAAATAAAAAATTCATAATTAATGATAGGCGTAAAATACATCAAATCACTTTGAATAATAATAATTTTTTGAATTATTTTGAATATTGTTCAAAGCTAAAATATTTTTAAGAATCAACTATTGTTACGATAAAATACACATATCACTCATTTGCTACAACAGTGACATAACTAGAAAAATTAAGTTTTCATAAAATAAATTTAAATGTTTTAAATCATTAAAATGTGTAATATTATTTTTAAATGCGATTTTGGTATAATAACTGACTGTAGAGGAATAAAAGTATTATTTAGCTCTTTATTCAAAGCCCCAAAGACCCTGTAACGAACAGCAAGTTTTTCAATGCCGCATGTTACTGCAAACGCGCATATTGTTAATAATGTTGATATTATTGTAAAACTATAGTTAGGGTAAAATGCACGTGAAAATAATGTATTATTCGTAATAGTAATAGTAATCTTGATATCATTGTAAACTTATTGTTAGGATGCATGTGATGATAATGTTAATATTATTCTATTAATATTAATAATAATATTGATATTATTGTAAAATTATAGATTTAGTAGAACGCATGTTAATGATAATGTTAGGTAATATTAGTATTGTTATTATAGTAAAAATATAAGATACTTTAGAAATAATTTAAAGGAGCGTGGAAATAACTAGCATATAATTTGATAAATTCGTTTATTGAGCGATCAATTCATAGTCTGGACCGGCACGCGACGCTTTTGAATAATCACGCGATTTTCCGAATAGTTTCACGTGATGGTCTCACGTAACCCCGTAGTCCCTTACCCCGGGACGTCACCAAACGAGTAGTATATATGCAGGACCTGTGAATCGGGCATTCGCATTCACTTCTATTCTATTTCCGAATAAGTTACGCGAGATTGATATATTGAGAGCACCGCGAGCCGAGAAGGACTTAGCCGCGAGCCGTGAAAGACTTAGCCGCGAGCGAGTTTGATTCAGAGGATTGTGCCTCTTAGTTTCACGCGTCGTTCTTCTTACTGACGGAGTACGATCCTGTAATATAAGGAAAGAAAGTGAGGCCAGCAATAAATACAGCAATAAAAAGTTGCAGCGAAATACATGAATAGTTTCGTTTTACCTTCTATGATTTTCTACCTAATACCTACTTGTTGATGCGCGCCTCTCTCAGGGCATTCTTGACAGATCCACGCGTCAATGCGCGCCTCTCTCAGGGCGTTCTTGACAAGTCCTCACGTAGATGCGCGCCTCCCGCAGGGCGTTCTCTAATCACTGCTGTTCTTTCCTCGTCCCTAAAAATATATGTATCAAATATTGAATCAAAATGGATTGTTGAACACCGACTATTTGCTTATTAACTGCATGATATCGTTAAGGCCCTTGCATGCGCTCTATTCCAAAAAGGAAAATCGAAGCAGCTTATATTAAAAAGGATCCGGAAGTATAACAAGCCACAACAAGGTAAGTGAATAGTGTCATCAATGGTACGATCGAGACGGTCAGGACGTGCCCAGCAATTAAAACGGCTATATACGGCGGGCCTATTACAGTAGAGTCTCGTTAAATTTGGTCCCCTGTAATCTTTGCATTCCTTCACACATACTTTCACAAACACTAATATCGTGCCCCTTCCATATCACAATAGGCCCCTTCCATATCACGCGTTCCCGCAAGTATACGGTGATTGGCAGTTCATTCTGTGGTGGGGGTATTCCATAATTTTGGCATTCCGCTCTTATCGCCCTATCCGGTCAAAATTAGAGAGACTCTACTGTATGTTGGCGGTGAATTTGATCCGAATGTATTAGATCCCGTTATATCACAAGCATCGCACTCCGAGCCCCTCGCTTCCGTTTCGGACGTACCAAATCCGTCTCAATCGGCTCCTGCCGTTGAAGAGCGACCGAAACCTAGAATTACGAAAACAGAACTTCTAACTCAGAAAATCCGCATCATCCTCAGAGAGTGCAGTGTTACTCAAGTATCAAAGGAAAATAAATCATAAGTCTTCTACCTACCATCGTTTGTCTTTATGTATTTCACAAGTTAAATATCGCGAATGCATTAAATGCTGCACCATTTCACTTCACGTAACCCACTCCGACGTCTCGAATGATCTCAGGACATAACAACCCGTTCATTTTATAAATTCAAAAATAACAATTGTTGAGTTATATGTCGTTGTTGTAGCAAATAAACGATATATCAATATCAAGAGATACCAGAGTGTCTCGCGCCAAGTGTACACGCGATAGTTACTTCGCGACACAGGCAGCGACATATAAATAAGGATATCTATATACCTGAAGTATCGAGTTGAGAGAAGGTACGATGGTCATATGTATAAAACGGCTAAGCGGAATGAAAATTTTAATAAGCTCAATTGCTTGTGCACGATTACTTGTGTGGTTATATTATATAGAGTCCTAGATTAGTAGAAAACGCGAACTTGTTTTTCCTTCTGATTGGTCGGTTATAGACCAATAGACAGCAGAGCGTACGAGCATAAGATGGCTGCGGTGGCAAGATGGGGGTAGAGTTCGCGTCTAATTCGTATGGGTCGTACAAGTGTATAGGTCTAAGATAGTGGCGGCGACAAGGTGGGAGTACAGTCCTAATAGATTTTAATATCGTACGGGTGTACAAGCACAAGAAGGCGACGGCAGCAAAGTGGGGGTAAAGTTTGCGTCTCTCTATTAACCTAGGACTCTAATATTATATCACAAAAGTGTCTTTATTTTTTTTTTTTCTACACTGAATATTAAGCTCCTAGGTACTCGCCGCGGCCATATTAGATCGTGACGTCAGAGGCAAGAAATAACACGCTGAAAATTTTTGCGTGCCATTTCCTTTCTATAAAAGTTGTATCCACGATGCTAGAAATCGCTCTGAGATCTCGGACGGAGAAAGAATTAACCAATCCCATTGGTCAATTGTCGAATTATTTAAATATAATTAATCAATTTTTTCTCGGTCCGAAATCTCCCTGGTGGAAAAATTTTGCTGAAAAATTTGTTGAAATATCATTGAAAATTTTCTGAAATTGTTCCACGTTTTGGAACACTTCTTATTGTTACTGAAATTTCAGCCTAATTTCAGCCTAATTTCAACGAAATTTCAGTATAAATTCAGCAAAATTTTAGCATAATTTTAACATAATTTCGGGATAATTTCAACAAAATTTAATTAAATTTGAAAACAAAATTGCATGTTTTTTTACGAATATTTTCATCAAAATTTATTTAAATTTATTTAAATTGGAAGAAAATATTCATAAAAATCCAATTTTGTTTCCAAATTCAATTAAATTTTGTTGAAACTATACAAGAACTTCAGATGTTATTAATTATTTAATAATTGGACAATAAATTAAATAATTAATTCAATACAATTAATATCTTAATTTATTAAAATCAATTTTATTGTATAATAATATAAGTACAAAATTACCTTTTTCAAAAAAGGTGTCAAGTACACGCAATATATTTTATAAATCCAAAAGTCCAACCTAAGTGGCAGTAGCTTTATTTCTCCTTAACAAAATTATATCACAAAATTACGTTAGTTAACTCAACGCAAGTGATATGTATTTCAAAAAAATATATGAAAATCTTAAATTGCACCAATTACAAAGAGAATATATATATTGCTTTGAAAAATAATTGTTGGAGTAAGGACTAGCGTTAATCAATGCGCTCTTCTTTAGTAGAGTTGATTCTTTTTAGTAGAAATAATTCTTTTTCTTTTTTATTTTATAAACCGCGTCATGCTGTGAATCCTGTTTTGCGTTTCTCGCCGTACCGTGGCGCTACTCTTTATATATATATATATATATATATTGTTCTACATCCCGCGGTTCGACGCACTCTCGTTTTGTACGCACACTGCGTTGGTTCTGTGAGTCATTATACCGAATAAATACGTTGCTGTATATTACATATAATTAGTGTGTGTGTGTTCTATCCGAATCTCAGCCCAACAGGTTATGGGCCAAGGGCGCAAATAAGAAACGAGTGAGAGTGCCAGCTTAAATTCTATCGCTTTATAAAAGGAACATTCTAGAGAGTCCGCCATGTCAGTTAATATCCTGAACGCAAAATATTGAAAAGCTGAACGATACCAACTACGAATCATGGAAGATCCAAATAAAAAGTGTACTCGTATGCAATGAACTATGGAAATACACAAACGGAGCAGAAATTCGTACACCTGAAAATAATGACACGTGGATATTGAAGGACGAGAAGGCATTGGCATTAATTCTACTGAGTACCTCAAAAAATCAGCTGAATCACATTAAAAAGGCAACATCGCACGAGGCATGGGAGAAACTAAGAAGCATATACGAATCCAGAGGTCCGGTAAGAAAATCCGTTCTATACAAGCAATTGTATCGTATGAAGAAGGAACAAGGACAGAGCATGATGGAATATCTGAATAGCTTCGTTGATAAAGTAGAGCAGTTAGAAGATCCAGGGATAAGACTGCCGGAAGAATTAACGTCGATAATAATGTTGAACTCATTACCATCCGAATACGAAAACTTTTGTGTCGCTATGGAATCACGGGATAATATACCAACGATCGATTTTCTCAAGACGAAACTTATCGAAGAAGAAGCACGACGCATCGATCAAGATGATTGCAAGAGTTCAGAAAATAACGCGTTAACGGCAAATAATAAAGGACATAATAAGAACACGAAAGACACTCATACGAAGCACGTGAAAAACTACAAGTTTACAGGAAAATGCTATAAGTGCCACAAAATTGGGCATAAATCGGCAGAATGCAGGAGCAAATCGAAACGTCACACAGGAAATAATGTTCAAGACGCTATGTTCGCATGTGCCCAATACACTGGACCGCAAGAGTCAACGCAGTGGTGTCTACCCTGCATAAAACGTCTTATTCAAAAATATTGTTTCGCATTCACGAGATTTTGTCATGAATTCTGCTTTGCAAAAATCTCGGATTAAATCACGGATCAATACTTTTCAGTGCGATACTGGGAATAGAACGTGAAAATCTTGTATGCCTCTGAATCCAAAAACAATTAGCAGAAGAAGTGAATCCTTTTTAATGCGAGAATTCGCATTCGTTTTTGAAGGTTATCGATTGCGATTGAATGCGAGGAATATTTTAAGCTAAGTGAATTCTTTTTAATGCGTAAGCTCGTATTTGTTAAAATTTTGCGTTTCAACACCGCAGCCAGGCGCGTGGTGGGGATAGCGCACACAAAGAAAGAGCCGTGCACACTGTACATGCGCACACGTACACGGCTTTTTCCTTGTGTGCGCTACCCCCATCACACGCCTAGCAGCAGTAGCAGCAGTGCTGAAACGCAAGATCGGCTGGATCGGCATGCTTCGTGCTCGTGCTATGTATTCATTATCCCATCCAATCCCGGATAAGGTCCCGACCATTATTTATTAGGGATGCCATAAGAAAGGTTTTCTTATTTTTGTCTAATGAGGCCCTTGTAAGGATTTGATAAGAATGTTTTAACTTTATAAATATACTTTTTTCATAAATATATTTACGAACATAAAATTTCATATTGAGCCGGCACTGGTTTCTGACATTCACCCGACATTAAGAAATATTATATCATATATCCAATTCAAAATTTTATTACTCTTTTTAAACTGAATTTGTTTCTTAAGATAATTTTTGAAAAATTATATATTTGCGCTGGTTATGACATATGTAGACTATATATAACACTTACATCAAATTAAGAAGTAGTCTACCACGTAAGGCAGTTGGCTCACGATCCAGAGGTCCCGAGTTCGAATCCCACCAAGGTAAGTGTGTTTTTTAAATACGAGAAAATATTTATAATCATAGACTTCATCTTAAGAAACAAATTTAGTTATAAAATAGTAATAAAATTTCGAAAAAAATAATTTTTTTTAAGCCGGGTGAATATAAATGACAGAATATTTTTTTTGGGTGAATTTAATGCGATCCAATACTTTTCAATGCGAAGCATCAACCACTGCTGTCTCACATTCAGCGCGGTAAAGTTTTATGCGAACCAATACTTTTCAATCCCTTTCTTCTCATCAGAAAGCAGAATTTATTAATTCTTTTCAATCCGACATTTTATGCAGGGTAGACAGTGGCGCAACAAGCCATATGTGTCACTACAAGAAGAGTTATTCATGAACTAGACACGAATAAGAAGTGCAAAGTTTACACAGCTGCAGAAAATTTCGTTGAATCCAATGATGTTGGAGATGTAAAAATGAAAGTGACATTGAAAGACAGTAGAGTTAATGACATTAAATTAAAAGACGCAATGTTAGTGCCGCGTTTTAGAAGTAACCTCCTTTCAGTATCTCGCATGACAGATAACGGTTAGACAGTGACATTTAAAAAGAAATGCGCGTTCGTGAATAGGCATGATGGTTCTACAGCGTTAATAGCTAAAAGACAAGGTCAGTTGTATGTTATAGATGAAATTGAATAACCACGAGCCCAGGCAGCACGCGACATTGGAAACGACAGCCTTCTACGCTGGCACCAGAGGTTTGGCCATTTAAATCTAGGCGACCTAAACAGGTTAAGTTCTCAGGAGATGGTAATCGGTCTAAACATAAAAGGTAATTCGAAAATACTTGATTGCGAAGTTTGTAATAAATGCAAGATTCATCAACTTTCCTATAAAAGTTCGACTAGGAGAGAGAAAGAAAATTTCGGAGCTTCTCTAAAAGTCCAGATTGGCATAAACTGACGGAATCACCAGAGATTAAAGAATCGACCACCGCTCATGAAATAAACGAAAAAATGAACAGTGAAGTAAACTCCGGACAAGAATCGGACGAAGAAGATGAGAAAGAAGAGGAAGAAGAACAAATCGACACTCCGAAAACTTCAAAAAGAGGTCCCGGCCGACCAAAATTAATGAAGACTGGAAAAAAAGGCAGACCAAGAAAGATATTTCATGAACTGAAGAAGGAAGAAGAAACATCAAGCGAACCGTCAAGCATAAGAGAAATAGAGAACAGAGTCGACAAACAAGAATGACTAGATGCTATGCAAACAGAGTATAATTCCCTGATGAAATATAAAACGTGGGAACTCGTAACACGACCCAAAGACAAGAAAGTATTATCCAATCGATGGGTATTCAAAATAAAAAGAAAGCAAGACGGATCAATAGACAAATATAAAGCACGCTTAGTAGTGCGTGGCTGCGAACAAAGACGAGGCGTGGATTACGAAGAAATATTCGCTCCCGTAGCAAAATATGAGACTATACGTGCTTTTCTTGCAGGATGCGTTCAGGAGGAGATGCATGTACATCAAATGGATGTCGTTACTGCGTACGTACAAGGTGACCTATCAGACGTAGTTTACATGGAGCAGCCTGAAGGGTTCGTAACTCAAGGACGAGAGGACAAGGTTTGCCTACTAAGAAAACCACTTTATGGATTAAAACAGGCGAGTCGATGTTAGTACGAAAAATTAGATGCTTATCTAAAAAGTATAGATATGATGAATAGCGACGTGGATCCTTGTGTGTATGTAAGTACTAATGAAGATGACAAAGTGATTATTATAATTTATGTAGACGACACACTCATAGCGTCCAAAAATGTTCGTAAATTGCAAAAACTAAAGGAAATTTTGAGAAATAAGTTTCAGATGAATGACTTAGGTCCTGTAAATGACATCCTTGGAATAAATATAGAAAGAGACGGACCTACAGGAAAAATGAAATTAACTCAACAAAGATACATTGCGGATATGCTACATAAATTTGAGATGGAGAATTGTAAGCCAATATCGACCCCGCTCGAACCAAACCAGAAGTTAATGAAATGGATGGGATCAAACATCGAGGAAGAAAGGGTAAACATGAAGCATAAGCCATATAGAGAACTAATAGGAGCCTTGATTTATTTAGCCAATGCAACGCGTCCGGACTTGGCATTCGCTGCTAGCGCCTTGAGTCGCTTCTGCACGGATCCAGAGGAAGCCCATTGGAAACTCGCGAAGAGAGTACTTCGATATTTACAACGTACCGCCGATTACGGTATAACATATACTAAAGATTGTAAGAAGATGCAAGCCTATGTAGATTCGGATTGGGCTGGCGACGTGGAGGATCGAAAATCATGTAGCGGTAACGTAATTATGTTAGCTAGTGGCCCGATAAGTTGGGAATCAAGGAAACAGAAATCGGTCGCGTTATCTACAATGGAGGCGGAATATATAGCCCTCTCGGAAGTATGTAAAGAAATAATATATTTGAGACGTTTGTTAGAACATATAGGTTTTAAATCTTGTGTAACGGGTGCAACAGAGATACACTGTGACAATCAAAGCGCAATAGAGTTAAACAAAAATCATGTGTTTCATGGCCGAAGTAAACACGTCGATATTAGATATCATTTTTCGTGGGAAATTAGGGACAGAGGCGAAATTAGTATAAGCTACTTACCTACCGATAAGATGATAACGGATTTATTAACAAAACCCCTGACCAAAGCAAAACACAAAGAATGCGTGAAATTATTAGGGTTAAGACTATGATAGTATTAAGGAAGACATTTACATAGAACGCATTGATAGGAGGAGTGTTGGAGTAAGGACTAGCGTTAATCAATGCGCTCTTCTTTAGTAGAGTTGATAATAATTCTTTTTCTTTTTTATTTTATAAACCGCGCCATGCTGTGAATCCTGTTTTGCGTTTCTCGCCGTACCGTGGCGCTACTCTTTATATATATATATATTGTTCTACATCCCGCGGTTCGACGCACTCTCGTTTTGTAAGCACACTGCGTTGGTTCTGTGAGTCATTATACCGAATAAATACGTTGCTGTATATTACATATAATTAGTGTGTGTGTGTGTTCTATCCGAACCTCAGCCCAACAATAATTGTTGTGCAACTACTTTAAAAAAATAAAACCCAAGTGGTACATATCTTTGTGTTTCCATTCAAGGGTCTTTCTATTCCAACCCAAGCGGTAATAGCTTTAATTCTTCTTAACAAAATTATAATATTACAAACAATCATTTTAATCACAAAGAATTAAAAAGGTAACAGTAGGAAATAAAAATATTTAATTAAAATAAAATTATTGAGTTAGAGTTCGATATTTTTATGTAGTATTATTATTAATATTCTTATTCATGTTGATAGATGTACAATTAGAATGTATATTTTTTATTTGTTTAAACTACGCGCGTTACCGAGATGAGTGTACGCGCTTTACCGGAAATGGGTGTACGATGGAGAGCGCCCTCTTTCCTTTCCTTTTATGTATCTTCCTGTTCTGTTCTGTACTCACTAGAGACAAGTCATGTTAAATAAAGCTCTGCTGTAAGATATACAACAGGTTATGGGCCCAGCACGCTTCCACTGCGCGTGAATATTGAGAGATTGTGGGTCAGAGTGTTGGACGTTAATTTTGCTTGTCTGGGACAGCAGATCAACCGTTTTTTTTTTTTTGTGTGAGCCAAGCGAAGCGGTAAGATAACCAAGATCCGCCATATTGGGAGCGGTAACGGTAACGCTACAACGCCATAGAGCACCTGTGAGATAGTGAGTAAGGCTAAGCATTGAAAAGATGGCCACAGAAACTAGAACAGCAAAGGTTGAACTGCCGAATATTGAGAAGCTCCGCGATGGGAATTATCGACAGTGGCGGTTTACAATCGAGCGATTTATGATGCTGAACGGTGTCTTCGAGCATGTGAATGGAGTCGCAGTAAAACCAGATGTAGGGGATGCAGCGAATTTCAGGACATGGGCGACAAAGAATACAATCGCTGAATTAATTATCAGTGGCTCGATTGAATCCAGCGAACTAGATCACATTATGGCTTGTGAGACGGCGCGCGAGATGTGGACGACGCTGGCGCAAGTACACGAAAAATCTGACTCGTCAAGCAGGATGATGTCCAATGACGCATTCTATCATTACACGTATGATGGATCAAAGCCTATGTCTAAACACATCGCACAAGTCAGATTGTTGGCGAAACGGCTTGAGGAGCTGAATGAGAAACCGAGCGATGCTGCAGTTATGGCAAAATTATTGCATGGTTTGCCAGCGAAGTTTCATCATGTCGGGACAATTTGGAGCAGCAATCGTGATCCAAACAAGAGGATCGACGATCTATGTCAGCTATTACTCGAGGAGGAGACGTCACAGGATGTTAGTGATTTGACTGTCGAGGTGAATAACATTGGCAAAGGAAAGAAGAAGAAGACTGAGGAACAGCCATCCAAGAAACAGGTTAGTGGCCGACGAGACAAATCAACAATTAAATGCTTCAATTGTGGGAAGATAAGTCATTTTGCACGTGAATGTCGAGCGCCGAAGAAGAACGATAAGTCAAATAAAGATGAACCAGCCACTAACTAGTCCAAAAAGGAGAACAGCGATGAGACATGCAATGTAGAGGTTAACTTTGTGTCAAACGGCGGTGACTGGATTGCTGACAGCGGTGCATCTGTACATATGGCATCACAACATGAAATATTTACCTCTTTCATCGAAGAGAAAACAGCACTTTCATTAGCCGACAGTTCTACATTGATGGTAAGAGGCCGTGGCGATATCAGAGTTGCCAGTTATGTAAAAGGTAAAGTAATAAACGTTAAGCTCCAAGATGTCTATTACGTTCCGGAACTTCGGCGGAACTTGTTTTCAGTGGGAGCTGCACAGAAGCATGGCGTAAATGTACAGACGGACGGTAATCAAATGCAATTCTGGCGTAACGAGAGATGCATTATTGTGGCAACTAGAACAAATAACAACCTATACCGATGTGCATTTGAACCAAGGAAGTCTATTGAGGTAAACGCTGTGACTGATGAATTGAGACGATGGCACGAACGATTAGGCCATATTAGTATTGGCGCAATGCGAGAATTGATTCGACGTGGCGACATTAAAAAGCTGGCGATTCCTACGAAGGCTGAGATCAACTGCGAGGCGTGTGCATATGGAAAGGCGCACAGGCGTTCATTCAAGACAGTCGATGGCAAGGTAAATTATAAGCCGGGAGAGATGATACATAGCGACGTGTGTGGACCGATGCCGAAGATGTCTGTGGGACAGAAGCGGTACTTTGTATTATTCAAAGACGATGCAACCGGCTACCGAAGAGTTCGCTTTCTACGGCACAAGAATGATGTCATCGATGAATTTACAAAATTCAAAGCATGGGTCGAAAACAAGTGGGAGCGCCGCATCAAGGTTCTACGCAGCGATAACGGACTCGAGTATGTCAACAAAGAGTTCTCAGATTATTTAATGGCATGTGGAATCGAGCATCAGAGAACAGCACCGTATACGCCGGAGCAAAACGGGCGCTGTGAACGAGATAATCGAACAATCGTCGAGATGGCAAGGTCGATGCTATACGCGAAGAATCTCGACGAGGAATTATGGGCAGAGGCGGTACTCTGTGCGGGATATTTGTTAAATCGTACGCCAACTAATCAAACAATTGGATCGACACCGTTTGAAGAATGGACTGGCAAAAAGCCGAAACTCGATCACATTCGAACGTTTGGTTCTACAGCTTTTGAACACGTACCGGAAATCAAGCGGACAAAATGGAAACCAAAAGCGGTAAAGAAGATTATGATTGGCTACGACGAAGATAGTTCGAATTATCGATCATTTGATCCGATCACGAAGAAAATGACAATATCGACCAACGCAACTTTTCATGAAGATAAGTACGAAGACGTGAGCAGCGGATGGACACAGCCAACATTTAGCATTGAAGTAGATAATAATTCGAGCAATGAGTTGACAGAAGAATCTACTGACGACGCAGCAGGTGCAAGTAATGACGAAGAGTCAGAACAGCGTACATTACGAGATCAAAGTGCAATTAAGAAGCCAATTCGTTATGAAGCTCATGTGGTCGAGTTCGAGGAACCGAGGACTTATTCGGAGGCAATGTCTCGAGATGATGCATCGAAATGGAAAGATGCTATTGATAACGAACTCAATGCACTAATTAAAATGGAAACTTGGGTCGAGGCCAAATTACCAAAGACTCGTCAACCAATTAGCGCTCGTTGGGTGTTTACAAGGAAGCGAAATGAACAAGGCGACGTGACAAGATACAAGGCGCGATTGGTAGCACGTGGGTACTCGCAACGTGAAGGTATTGATTATATCGAAACTTTCGCACCTGTAGTTCGATATGAATCGATTCGGACATTGTTGGCTATGGCGGCGAACAACGAAATGAAGATTGGTCAGTTTGACATTAAGACGGCCTTTTTAAATGGTGCACTCGAAGAGGATATTTATTTGAAACTGCCTGAAGGAACCGGCGACGAAGGAAAAATTGTCAAATTGCAACGATCGCTTTATGGACTGAAGCAGTCACCGAGGCAGTGGAACAAACGTTTCCGAGAATTTCTGGAGAAATTCAACTTTGTTGCAAGTGAGGCTGACAACTGTGTTTACCGCGGTTGGATTGATAACGAGATGGTTCTACTGGGCCTATATGTCGACGATGGTCTATTAATTGCAAAGACTCTCCGAGTAATTAACAAAGTTCTAGAGTACTTACATAATGAATTTGAGATAACGGTTGGTAAAGGAGACTATTTTGTTGGTCTAGAAATCCAGCGAAGTAATGAAGGCAACGTGAAGATTACGCAGAAGACATACCTGACACGAGTAATCGACAAATTTGGAATGGCTGATGCGAAGGGGTGTGCAGTGCCTGCACAACTGAACAATTCATCAGTCGAGTTGTCAAATGATGAAAAGGACGAATTGATGGCAAAAGTACCGTATCGTGAGGCTGTTGAATCTTTAATGTTTGCAGTAGTCGTATCGCGACCTGACATCATGTTTGCAGTTGCAAATGTTAGCAAGTTTCTGACCAATCCGTCTCGAGAGCACTGGCAAGCAGTCAAGACAATTCTGCGGTACATAAAGAATACACTGGACGTCGGCATCGAATATCAAAGAACTGGAGAAGCAAAATTAATTGGATATAGCGATTCAGATTATGCTGGCGACGTTAACACACGCAAGTCAACAAGCGGCATTGTGTTCACATTGGCCGGTGGTGCCATATCATGGACAAGCCGAAGACAGTCTATTGTAGCAATGTCGACCACTGAGGCCGAATATATTGCTGCAAGCGAGGCAACGAAGGAAGCAATCTGGTTACGGCGCTTGTTAAACGACGTGGTTTAAGGCAAGAAGGACCAACAATGCTTAACGTTGATAAAATCAAGGCGCAATCAAGCTTATACATAATCCAGAACTACATAAGACGAAGCACATTGATGTGCGATACCATTTCATTCGTGAAAAGGTCAATGGAGGCGAGATCGAGATTAGCTACGTCAAGAGTGAAGAACAACTAGCTGATATATTTACTACGGCACTACCAAAGCAAACTTTATTAAAGTTACGTAGTGATTTGCAAATAAAGTAATTTTGCGATTGACTGTAAAAATAATCAAACTAGTGGGAGTATTGAGTTAGAGTTCGATATTTTTATGTAGTATTATTATTAATATTCTTATGTTCATGTTGATAGTGCTATGTACAATTAGAATGTATATTTTTTATTTGTTTAAACTACGCGCGTTACCAAGATGAGTGTACGCGCTTTACCGGAAATGGGTGTACGATGGAGAGCGCCCTCTTTCCTTTCCTTTTATGTATCTTCCTGTTCTGTTCTGTACTCACTAGAGACAAGTCGTGTTAAATAAAGCTCTGCTGTAAGCGTTGATATACAACAAAAATAAATAAGTTTTTCTTGTAAAAAAGACTTGGCACTGCTTTTTTACTCCCATCGCATTCTTCTCTAAATTATGTTTATTGTTTTTTTTATTTAATCAAAAATTTTAGTAGGGGAGACCGGGGCTAAACCGCCAACGGGGTTAAACCGCCAAATCAAATATCTCGGAACCTGCACAATAGTGCAAACTCGCTATTAACATTGTAAACGCTGCTTATGGTACCCATGTGACCAACGGAGTTTCGGCAGGTTACCTGCCGTGTTATGATTTTTACGAGGGCAAACGTGTTTTCGGAAGGTAAAAGTGAAATTTTCTGCGCGTGGAAATATTGTAATATCGGCAATAATATTTGCTCTCCAAATCTCGAAGTACGTGATTATAAAGAGTAATGCATGCTGAACACGAATCCAGTGTAGTTTTTTCATTATCGTTGATGTCTAATATTTCGTGGGCGATCAAACCTGAAACTTATGTTTGGGGCTTCCCTAATGGAAAAATACACTCAACTTTTGGTGTTAACCGTTAAAAAAACACCAAAGAAAAACCCTTAAAGTTGGGTGTGATTTCGGACCGCCAATTGAAGGTTAACCATCATTTGAAGGTTAACCTTCAATTGGTGATCCAAAAATCACACTCAACTTTAAGGGTTTTTCTTTGGTGTCTTTTTAACGGTTAAACACCAACAGTTGAGTGTATTTTTCCGTAAGGGTACAGCGCGGTCACCCATCCGAGTCAGTACCGCACCTAACATCGCTTGACATCGATGATCGAACGGACTAGTGGCGATCCTTTGATTCTAACGCTTCCTTGTTGCTTATACTCCTATATAACATATCTTTATAGCGTTCAAAAATCGTGTATTGATAATAACTGGTAAATATTAAAAATAATAATGCAATTACAATTAATGTACAATAATTATTAATATAAAATTCGTATATTTAACATAATATAATATTAATATAATAACGTTAATAGCATGCATGAGAACGCCTAAAGACGCTACCTTACAAAATAAAGAATTTATTTAATGAATTGAAAAATAATTAAGAATCAAATTCAAAGAAACATAAATCTAAAAAAAAATCTATTCTTTATGTATGTGTGTGTGCATATATGTTCACGGAGTAAATTATAGTTTATAGTACTATATTATCAATACTCGATTAATAATAATAATAAGGGCTGTCAATTGACACTTAACAAAGATTAACACAATAACATTTAAACGACACCCAACGATAAAGGGATCATGGCGACACTGATTAAAACGACATAGAACATTAAAGGTTAACACCTTGTTAACGCCAAACCAACATCCAACGATGAGGATCAATCTCCAACCTACACTAAACATTAAGGTTTAATCCCCAACCTACACTTATCATTGAGAATAAACTCCCAATATATACTCATCATTGAGGATTAAACCCACAACTTACCTAAACCTTAATGGTCAACACTCAATTTACACCTAAATTTAAGAGTTGACACTTAACTTTGATGGCAAACACTAAACTTACGCCCAAATTTGAGTGTCAACTCGCATAAGTTTAGTGTTAACACTTAACTTTGGGTATTAACCATCGAAGTTGAGTGTACTTTTTCATAAGGGTTATCCGCCAGTAAGCACCCGGGGCTGGTCCGCCAGTCTCGTCACTGTGGCGTGCCGGGCGCACGACTTCAGCTCACGGCGATTTCAGGTTAGGTTTCCCTCGAGCGTGATTCTGTCTTCCCTTGCACGTGCGTCAGTTTGTATAGGAGGGAAATGGTACGCACGTTTCGTCGCAAAACGACTCCCGTCGACAAGGAGCAACTCAAGAAGGCAGTTCTTGCGGTGAGAAAAGATAAAATGAGCGTTTCTGCAGCCGCAAAACAATTCGATGTCCGGAGAACCACGTTGAACGACTTGAAAAGAAATGCCACACAAACAGAACCGCAGCCTTCGACGAGCAGTGGGCGTAAATCGAAATCAAGGAAGCAGCAGCGGTCGGATTCTGACGAAGACTTGGATAATACGTGCTGCGTGTGCTCAGAGAAGTTGACAATAAACAGAGCATATGGGAAACAGTGCATTGCGTGCGAGCGTAGGGCACACAACACATGCGTGCGCTTGTCAGGATCTGTATTCACGTGCCTAAATTGTTTTATGGAATAAGTAAAAAAATGTTTCGCATAAAAATTTTTAATAAATTTTTATATTTTTCTCTTAAAAAACAATTATTAAAATGTATCCTATCATTTTTCAGGATTAGATGTACGTATATGTATTGAAAATGCAGTGTGACGGATTAGCCCCGGGGGGGTGGCGGTTCAACCCCGGCATTTTTGAGATTTCAATTTTTCCACCGTTGTCGTTTGTGCTCTATACCGGTTAAACAAAGCAACATAGATAAAAATTTCCTATAAATTTTGTAGCTAAAGGTTCACTCTTTACAGTGGTATACCACATTTAACTAAAATTATTTATTTTGTTGTTAAAAATCGGCACCGAAAAAAAACTGGCGGTTTAGCCCCGGTCTCCCCTACTTTCGTTTTAACTCCGGCCTTTTTGAAAAACCAATATAGCGGACCCAATATGGCAGCTACCCAGCGAGAAATGACCCATCGAATCGACGTCGAATTGACGTCGAAATCATCGATATTACATCATATCGAAATAATGCTCGAAATTTGAAGCTTATTTCGATGTTTGTGCTTTATGACATTTTTTAAAAGAAGAGATTATTTGTGACATACATTTATCACGCCAGACTGTAAACAGGCAAATTATGTATTGTGACGTGACATTGTCGCGTCTACCTCCCAGGCGGTAGCTCGGCCGAGGGGAAGGTCGGGGATGGCGCCTCGACACGAGTAGGGAAGGGCTAATAGCGCTAATAATCGTTCTTTTCTGTAAGCTAGATGTAAGTGCGACAGGTGGTGCCGGAGCGTGGGATCAACGAAGGAGATCTGTAACGACTTTCATGTCGCGACGAGGGAAGGACGGACGCTTGGGGAGCGCTAGGCGAAGTGGTTGGCCGACGGGCGGACCGCTGGGGCCCACCGCCGCGGAGGCGCAGGGAATGTCTCGCCCAGCACATCTAAGCCCGCCGCAGCAGAGATATAGAGGGGTACGGCACCGCTACTGCAGAGCGGGTGCACGACCCAGACGCCTCCCCCCGACGGTACCAAGGGCACCGAGCAGCATAGCCGTGGTCTGGCCAGCCCGGCTGATCCTGAAGTGGGCCCGCAGTCGAACAGCCGATTGAAATTGCCGCGGGCAGGCAGCGGATTGAGCGGTGCCGCGAGCGGAGCGGCACGCGCCACATTACGGCAGGGCGGAAAATTGCGAGCTTGAGGCGCATGCGCGGGGGCCCAGCGTGGTCCCGCCGGGCCGGTCACTCGTCACTGTCGAATCAGCCGCAGCCGAGGAGCCACCCCCGGAAAAGTGTCCCGACGCAGCCGAGCAACAGCGAGCAACCTTGTAAGGTCTCCACTCCGGTGCTACCACGGTAATTAGAGCTCGATCTCGGTCCGAATAATTGTCGCGCGTGATTGTCGATTAGAGTACCGTTGTGGCGATCAGGTCATATCCTGCACGTGGCTACCGGCTCCCGCTGTTGCGAGTGCCGGTGAGATTACTCCTGCATTCCAGCGGAGTGTGTGATCGCGAAGCGGCCGAGATCGAGCCCGGAAAAGTCTCATAAAGCCCTCCTCGGAAGCTCGCGCGGCCGGCAGTCAAATCGTGTGCGTGTGCAATTGCGTGTTCGTGAACGGGGACGTATCGTGTGCGTGTGAAATTGCGTATTCGTGAATCGGGGCGTGCCGTATGCGTTATACGGTATTGCGTGCGTGTCGTGGAAAGCCGTGTACGTTGTCGCGGACGTGTTGATCGCGTATATCGTCGCGGATGTATCGTGTTATCGCGAACTATCGGACATTCTGTTGCGTACGTGGCGAGTGTCGCGGAATACCGGGCGCGTTGGGGGCGCGTTTCGGCAGAGGTATTGCGCCGCGCTCCTGGAAGAGCCTCGCGGATATATTGCGTCGTCTCCGTGCGGGCAAATATCGTCGCGTTCGCTCAGCGGAGAGTTTCGCGGCCATACGGCCGGAATAATTCGGTATCGTTGTGGTGATTGAGGCATTGCGCTGCCTGTTCGCGGTCACGATCTTGTGAATTCCGCCGTATATTCGTGTATGTGTCCTCGCGGACCGATTGCCGGGTACTTCGACTTATGTGTTGCGGGACGATACCCTCGGTCTTGCGACTTCCCGTGTGTTGTGTGATTACCGTAGCCTATTTCGTTTGCGACACACAACTCTCGTTCGTTCGGGTTTGGTTTCGTATCGGTCCTGCGAATTCTCGCTCGTTGCGTGATTACCGGGTTCTGTTTCGTTTATGAAATATATTACATTCGTTATCGTTTCGTTTACCGAGTTCTGTTTCGTTTATGAAATATATTATACTCTTCACCGTTTCGTTTACCGGGTTCTGTTTATGAAATATATTATATTCTTTATCTTATTATTTGCTGTGTGCTGATTGCGCTACGCTCCTTCCTCACCTCCCTCGACAAAGAACCGACACCCTGAGTTAGCGTTGGGTAATCGCGTAAAGGATTGAGCTATCGAAACGTGGTGCGCGTAATCGCACCTGGCGCCCATTAGAATATTTCGTCGGGAAATTACTGTCGCGGATACCGGGAAGCTACCGTCTTTTACAGGCAATTTGCGGCAACGCCCCTTCGGCTGGCGAGACCGAAGGAAAACGGGTCGCAGTATTTTCTGTTAAGACACCGATATTTCATCATTTCGATATCGATTCGAAGCTATTTTGATTTGCCTGTCAAATATATAATAACATTGCCATTATATAAATTGCAATATGAATAAAGAATTATATCGTATTGGCAGACATGGATAATGTAAATATTTTATGATTTGAGCACATTATAATAATTGCGTTACAATATTAATTTTTTAAGCTTTCATTTCCATTAAATATGTAGTTACTTTATATAACTGTAAAAGTCACAACAAAATTCCTGTTTGTAATTTGACAATTATGAAAATTAAAATATATAATAGGTATATTTTCAGTACTGCACGGGCTCATTTATTAAACAAGAAGTTAAATTAAGCAACTAATTAAATTATTAATATTAAATATTAATACAATAAGATATTTGTATTTACATTTATCAAAATAAAAAATAAGTTCAATTATGAAAATAAATATTAATAATTGGACTTATTAAAAATTAAATAATATGTTCAGATATTGCGCTCGAATTCTTTTCGCGTTTTACAACGCCTGATCGTTTTACATTAGATAGCGCGACGCGCGAGTCGCCACTCTCAAAGAGCCCCCACCTCCTTCCTCGTTAGGTGTCATGGCCGCACTTGCTTGCGTTTCTTCGAACGCGTCGAGTCCGTGACCTCTTTCTTGATCATTGCGACGCGTGTTCTGGAGACCAACCGAGCGAGAATCGGATCATCAGGGAGAGCTCACCGCCAGGAAAGGGAGAGCTACGGCAGCTAGCGTCCGAGAGGGAGGATCGAGGCGAGGAGTTCGGTCCAGCGAGCGGAGCCCTTAAGAGATTCTCATTGGGACGCCATATTTGAAGACAGACATTAGTCAAAAAAGTACCTCTGCTAGAGTTTATATTTGTCTTGAGATCTGAGAATTACTTTCATTCTTGTGGCTCTGGCTTGAAATTCTAGCCCAAGAACCGATCTTATAGACATTAATGCAGAAGGCCCCCCTCTCTTTTCATTTTTCTTTCTTACTTCTTTTTTTTCATAATCGGTATTACGTTTCAGTAAGCATTTTGACTCACATTTTCAATCAGTAATCCAGACATCTTAAGGGGATCCTAAACTGACCCAAATTACCGACAATTGCAGGGAGAGCTCCAACTTTGAGTAGACTGCACAGAACTTAAAAAAATTTATACACAATTGAAATATGCACGAAAACACATCGCGCGAGTGTTGATTTCAAGACAAAAATCGAAAAAATTTTTTTAAATACATTTTTGAGCTGTCACCTACCGTAAACGTTTGTTTAAGACAGGAGTTGTACGGTTTGTATGTACAAAATAAGATACACGCGCCATTCGTATAATGTGAACAAAGAATACCGTACATGAAAAACTAAAATTAATAACGTAACAAAAAAGTTGGAGCTCTTGCTACTATTTTGTGCAAAAACACATGCAGGTTGATAGGCTAAGCAGTATTGCGTGTAGCGAGAGATGGCGCAGCGATCGAACAAGGACAGATTACTATAGTTAAACAAGGACAGATATAGAGAAAATAGGATTAGAAATGTTGACAGTATCGACATCGAGGAAGTTCGGCCTTCGCTTTAGGATCCCCTTAATTCCGTCCTGTAAGATCTGGTTTTTTGTTTCAGTTTATTTATTTTCTATTCTATCTTCAGGACAGATTACTGATTTGGTTTGCTTTTATTTCAAATAATGTAAAAACTTTTTAGTTACTCTCAATTTTTTTTTCACGTCAACATATTTTCTTTTTTTTTTTTGTAAAGATAATTACACATAATACAGAAAAAATTGACTTCAAAGGAACTCTCTTTCTGTCGCTCATCTAAGAATTCTAGACAAACCTGCCGTGTTTGCCATTACTTTTTAAACATAATTAAATTAAATAAAAGAATTAAATAATTAAAAATAAATATTAAAGACAGAAAGTAAAAAAGGTTTTATATATATAGGCACCTATATACAGGCATTATACTAATTATAATTGTATTCAGCAGAAAGCTGCTTTGCGAGAGAGTGGGCCAAATAGGGAAGAACTGAGGGAGGCTGAAGGGCGGAGGCGCGGCAGAAACGGAGGAAGAAGAAAAGAGATGAAGAAGATATGGGGAGGGAGGGTAAATGTTTGTGAGGTCGCAAGTGGCCAGGTCTAGGGGAATGAGTTTATGTAAGAGGTTTGGGTACGTTCCTCATAAAAAACGCCTTGTAAACCCTACGGGGATACGCAATAAATATCATACATATCATACATACATACAGAAAGCTGCTTTGCAACTGCAGTTGTAAAATTCGTGAATTTGATTGGTGTATTACTCTTAGTTTCGGCCAAAATTAAAAGCATACACCAATCACATTCACAAATTTTACAACAATTGCAAAGTAGTTTTCTCTGCTGAACACAGCTTTTTATTACTTGCGTTATATGTATGAGCCGCCATTTGCTGTGCGTGCGCAAACAACCCGGCAACCGAGCAACGACTTGAATATTTCGTTGAGCACCGACGGCGCCAAACAGCAGTGCTGCAATTGGATATAAGTCCGTGATCGGAACTTCGGAAGGTTGTTAATAGACTAAAATAAGATAGAGAATAATGTAAATCGCGAAAGGCTATATATTTTACAGTCTTTTACGTTTTACGTTTTTCCATGTATGCTTTACTTTATGTCCACGCTACGACAGACGTCTCGTTTTTTTTCATCAGCCGAACGCTGCCCTTGCGGCAACCTAATGCAAAATATTAATTATGTAATATTTAATTGCGGATTGTACTGTAGTAAAGCCTCTTATTTAGTCAAATACATTGAGAAAACCTTTCCTCAATCTCCAAGAGATATTCTCCCATTTTTAAATAATCCCCCTCATCAATTCATCCGTCTTCTCCTCGCAACTTGCAAATCTATGGATCCCCCCCCCCCCCTTAGAAAGAGCCGAAGAGTTTAATCGGAGCATCATGTTAATCGGAGACGGTGAATCGGCCCATATCTGCAGTGAGGAAATAATAATCAATATCGAGTCGAAATCGATTTATTCTGAATTGAAAAGTCATCGAAAGTGGTACCACATTTCAATCGAGATCGATGAATATTTCAATTACTTTTCGATATACATACGTCAATTAGACGTCGATTCGATGGGTCATTTCTCGCTGGGATAAAACCTGGGGAAACTGAACTTTAAAAAGCAATATCGCTCATTAGAGCGTACTAAAGCGGTTGCTTTTTTATGAAATCCAGTGGTACAGTGTTTTCTTCGTACCTGGTAACGAATTTGTACTAAAAATATCAAATTTCAAAATGGCGGAATTTAAATGACGGCCAAATGCGAGTGGCACCCGTTTGACCACGTTAATATTGACCACGGTCCCGATTGACCACGTTGAAATTGACCACGTTGCGATTGACCACGTTGATATTGACCACGTTGTGATTGACCACGGTCCCGATTGACCACGGTCCCGATTGACCACGGTCCCGATTGACCACCGTCCCGATTGACCACGGTCTCGATTGACCACGGTCCCTATTGACCACCGTCCCGATTGACCACGGTCCCGATTGACCACCGTCCCAATTGACCACGGTCCCGATTGACCACGGTCTCGATTGACCACGGTCCCGATTGACCACCGTCCCGATTGACCACGGTCCCGATTGACCACCGTTCCGATTGACCACGGTCCCGATTGACCACGTTGAAATTGACCACGTTGCGATTGACCACGTTGATATTGACCACGTTGTGATTGACCACGGTCCCGATTGACCACGGTCCCGATTGACCACCATCCCGATTGACCACCGTCCCGATTGACCACGGTCCCGATTGACCACCGTCCCAATTGACCACGGTCCCGATTGACCACGGTCCCGATTGACCATCGTTCCGATTGACCACGTTCCCGATTGACCACGGTCTCCATTGATCCTATATAATATATCAGAATCCGAGTACGCGTTAAGGAAAACGAAATCCCGACGTCTTCCACGAGGAGAAGTCGGCTCAATTGGTTATCTGACACCTAGTAAACACTGTAGTCAGGTCGGCGTCAATGTAGCGTCGACGATAGGAGAATTCGGCACGCAGACGTCTTCTTCAAGACGAAGTATAATGTACGCGTTGAAATACACCTAGTACACGCTAAAATGGGGTCGGCGTCAAACCCACTATTCGGGGAAGCGAAATTAGTACGTAGACACCTTCCCCGAGAACAAGACCCGGAATCACGTCTACCAGGTTCCTAGAGCCAGCCCTGTAAGGTCGGCGTCAACGGCCGACATCATAAAGTGCATCAAAACATCTTTCCCAGAGCATGTGTGGGCGGGGGGGCTTCGCCCCCCCTGCACCCCCCCATTGTGTGAGTAAACCTAGAAGTGTGGGCGGGGGGGCTCCCGCCCCCCCTGCACCCCCCCTGTGCACTGGGCGGGTGGGTTGGGTTGACGGGTGGGCAGGGGGGGCTTCGCCCCCCCCGCACCCCCCCCCCCCATGGACACGCCTTCGGCGTGCCCGGGTAGGAGATGTATTTCGCTTTATGCGTGAGCGGGGGGGGGCTTCGCCCCCCCCTGCACCCCCCCCATGCACGTGAGCCTCACTTTATAAATTATTCGAGATCGTGGTCAATCGGGACCGTGGTCAATCGAAACCGTGGTCTATCACAACATGGTTAATATCAACGTGGTCAATCGCAACGTGGTCAATTTTAACGTGGTCAATCGGGACGGTGGTCAATCGGGACCGTGGTCAATCGAGACCGTGGTCAATCGGGACGGTGGTCAATAGGGACCGTGGTCAATCGGGACGGTGGTCAATCGGAACCGTGGTCAATCGGGACGGTGGTCAATCGGGACCGTGGTCAATCACAACGTGGTCAATCGCAACGTGGTCAATTGCAACGTGGTCAATATCAACGTGGTCAATCGGGACCGTGGTCAATGTTAACGTGGTCAAACGGGACGCTCCCGCCAAATGCCAAGAAAATGGTAGAAAATGATGATATTATTAACTGAGATTTATATTGTTGGTTCCAAGCTCATTAAATTAAGTGCTGCAGCGTTTTTTCAATCGCTGATCTCTTGATCACATTGTTAAATTTCAATATAGCGGACAAGGGTTGCAAAAAATGATCTTATAATTCCCAAAGTCTAAATTAAGTATAACGATTAGTTTCTATTTTTCTGAAATTCAATCTTTTAGGGTTTTTTAGTGGCTACTCACGAATTGCCAAAAACTCCATAATGCAAAACGTTTAGAAACATGACGAAACCTTGGAATCTCATTCTTATTAGATCATATTTTTTAAGGAAAATGTGACTTCATGTTTACTATTCGAAAATCGTTTCAGAAATAACTTTTTAGATGCTGGCACTGTAAAAGAATGATGCTTCAAAATTTCAGGTACACTCTGGGAAAAATTTTTACTGCAGATTTGGACCCACAGTTAAGCACTTTAACATTTTAGTAAAAATTATATCTTTGCGTAACTGAATATCAACAGAACTAATTGAGAGAATTGACTAATATAACTTAAAAATCTTTGAAATAGATAGAATAGCTAATTATGATTTTTAGTTACGCAGTGTTATTTCTAGTCCAAATACGTAAAATTAGGGTTACGATATCCAAATAATTTGATTACTATAATCGTGGGCCCCAAATTTTTCCCAGAGCAGGTAACGCTGACTTATTTTCGATCAGTGTTATATGTATAGGGGATAGTGTTATATGTATATATATTGTAAGGAATTTGTTAGTACGAGGCCGTTAAGCGGCACAGACCACGCGGTATAATAGCATGCATATCATGTCACCGTGGCGTGGCACGGTTCCTCGTCGATCATTGGTCGATGGTGAATAGCGAGCGCCGACGTTGAGAACGATGTATCCCTACGCGTAAGGGGTATATAAGATTGTGCGTGCACGAGCCGGCAGCTTTCGTCTCTCGATTTTCAGACAGTCATAAGTATCCGTCGCGTCATTAATCCGCGATATTAACGTTGTACGCAATATCCCAAATATACGGAAATTCCCTCTTACACATAAAGCTTGGCTTCATGCACCAACGTACCCTTTCCATTGCCCTATTTCCTGACATCCCTGATAACCGCCAACGATAAAAAACGATAAAAAATTTCTTATCGTTTTTAATATGGTTAGTGAATCGTTTATTTACGATACTCTATCAGAAATTCACGTTACAAAATACTTGGGATCCTATTGTAAATGTCTTATCAGCTGCACATTAGTTTCTATCGTTTTTAATATGGTTAGTGAATCGTTTATATACGATACTCCAGCAGAAACTCACGTTACAAAATACTTGGGATTCTATCGTAAATGTCTTATCAACTGCACATCAGTTTCTATCGTTTTTAATATGGTTAATGAATCGTTTGAATTAGTTTTAGTCAATCCATTTCAATCGTTACGAATCGTGAATTAAGGAATCAGATTCATACCGATTTATTTCTTTCAATCGGTTTTTACCGTTTTGAAGAACGCCGGGAACGGGGCAACTAGCGCCAGGAGTCGGAGGCCGCTCGGTGTTCGGTGTCCGGGGCGGCTACCGCTAGGAGGTCCTTATAGGAAGAGATCCCTTCAGTTACGATACTGGATTTCTCTGCTTTTCGTCTCGCAGGGGGTCTGCTTATGTATTATGACTGGGTGTATTTTAAATACAAGAAGCGCTTTCCATCATGCGCGGCCTAGCGGCATTGTCGCGAACTAATCGTCGATTTGGTTGATGCGGATTCAATTTATATTATTGATATACGATAGAAAACGAACCGATTTGCTGCTGTATAAAGAAGATGATAAGTTGTATGTCAGAAAATCCTGATAAGAAACGATAGATGTATCGGTTCGGTTAAGTCGTATAAATATCGACAAGATATCTATCGTTTTAACCTTATAAAAACATATACAAAGTAGAAGGCTTTCAAACGATTCAATTTATATCATTGATATACAACAGAAAACGAACCGATTAGCTGCTGTACAGAAGATGATAAGTTGTACGTCGGAAAATCCTGATAAGAAACGATAAATATGTTGGTTCGGTTAAGTCATATAAATATCAATGAGATGTCTATCATTTTATTCTTATATATCCGTATTAATGCATACGGTAAAATTATTACCATAAATAACGATACATACTATATCGTGTATATACGATTGATTCAGACGGGCAATAATTGTGCATATAGAAAACGATTCATAACTATAAAATTTGTATAGTTATTTTCTTATTCGGATCTAAAACGATAGAAACCGATTTGATTCGATTAATATTTTATCTGTCTTCTAAATATGCAACGATAGAACCGATAAGATACGATTAAAAACGATACAGATGTAGCCGTTTTTAATCGTTTTCTATCGGAGATGGTTACCAGGGATTTGATACGGCAGATCATGCCCCGTTACTGCTAAAATTATGCCAGTAGCTTGCGGCACACAGTTTGCAAAGCCTGCTAAAAGCAGGCTTGGTTATCTGGGCGTCTTATAAAAGAAGTCATCAGCGCATTATATTGGTGAGTCTGTTTTTCTTTTGATTAAAAGGTACTGTATTGATTATGATTACTTTTCAATGATTATTTTATAACGTTCTTACCCACACAGCAAAATATATCACCAAAATATCTAGAAGATATCTGAATGACGGAATATCTGATTGCGCAAGATATCATGAGAATATCTCAGAGACATCTCCAAGATTATAAAAAGCCATGATAATTTTATCTCAGATATAATATCTGATTCTGCATATATGTCGGATATCTATGCTTTATTTAAAAGCAGATATGTTACATACAACCCAAATAGCAAGAAGAAAAGAAGAATTTTTTTTTAAATTCTCGATTTATGAAATTAATTCTTTTTCCGTATTTTTTCTCTCTTCTAAAATGATTCTTAAGAGTTCATAAGAAATTCATTTTTATGTCACCAATTCTGAGTCCTTCAAATATAAAAGAAGTTTTTTTCATAAGAATTCGCAATAAATTCAAAATTATGCTTTGATACTATTCCAATATTTTGAATTTTGCCATCTCTGCACTATATGATATCTCGGAGGTATCACGAAAAATATTAGAGCCAAGTATCTCACAGACTCGCCTTTTATCCTAGTGCGTAAGGATTTTTGCTTACGAGATGGTACTGGCGCATGTAGCCGCGTCGCGGCAGCACATGTTACTAGCGCTCGCCCGAGCAAAAATTTTCTAAGTCCCCTCGCGGCATGTTGATTTCGCGCCGCGGTCGTTACCTCCGGCGCAGCCCCAGCAAAAGTTTTCTAAGTCCCCTCGCGGCGAGTTGCTTTCACGCCGCGGTCGTTACCTCCGGCGCCGTCCGAGTGAAAATTTTCTAAGTTCCCTCGCGGCGTGTGGCTTTCGCCGGGACGAATCGGTGCATCGTCCAAGTCCTCTAGGATTGTTTCATTGGCTACGAATAAACTTGAGTTGATCTTTATAAAATATAAGATAATTATGAATCGGCCATATATTCAAATGCAAATGTTGCAGAGATGTCTTTTTCAAAGATATAATGTGATATCGAGTAATGATATTCTCTAGATATTCTGTAAATATCTGAAAATAAGATATCTCAGATTTGACTTAAAATTGTAGGCATAAAGATATCTGGCTATATCTCAGATATATTTTGCTGTGTGGGTAAAATTGCGGTACTTGTGTTACAGGCGCCTTTCAATTCACTTTGTATCTTTATAATACACAAAATTAATCATCATAAGGAAGTTATTTTATTCCTGGTCCTTTGGATATATACTCATATTTACAACAGAGGTTTACATGGGCCTAGGATTGCTGACACGTCAGACCTACAGTATATCCATCTACGAGGGAACATCAGGCATCGTCAGTCAACCATAGCCTACAAATTGTCAGATTTGTGTCATTGAAAGTCCTAGTTAGATTTATCAAACGTCATGGATTCTATCAAATCGCAAATGAAAACATTGTCTGAGGACTCGCAAGAAAATGTCAATTATGTCTTTTGGCGGTTCAAACTAAACTTGACACTGAAATCAAAGGGTCTGTTTTTAGTAGCGACTGGAGTTGAACAAAAGCCTCACGGACAAGATACTGATGAGATTGTCAAAAACTGAATCAAGCAAGATCTCGATGCTCAAACCTTCATAGGATTAAATGTCAATAGCAATATAGCCAAGAAGATTGCAAATTGTATGTACGTCAGCAAATCAAATGCTTGACCAACTCGAAACATTATATGATAAGAAGTCTGCCCTTATGGAAAAATACACTCAACTTTTGGTGTTAACCGTTAAAAAAACACCAAAGAAAAACCCTTAAAGTTGGGTGTGATTTCGGACCGCCAATTGAAGGTTAACCATCATTTGAAGGTTAACCTTCAATTGGTGATCCAAAAATCACACCCAACTTTAAGGGTTTTTCTTTGGTGTTTTTTTAACGGTTAACACCAACAGTTGAGTGTATTTTCCGTAAGGGTACAGTGCGGTCACCCATCCGAGTCAGTACCGCACCTAACATCGCTTGACATCGATGATCAAACGGACTAGTGGCGATCCTTTGATTCTGATGCTTCCTTGTTGCTTATACTCCTACATAACGTATCTTTATATCGTTCAAAAATCGTGTATTGATAATAACTGGTAAATATTAAAAATAATAATGCAATTACAATTAATGTACAATAATTATTAATATAAAATTCGTATATTTAATATAATATTAATATAATAACGTTAACAGCATGCATGAGAACGCCTAAAGACGCTACCTGACAAAATAAAGAATTTATTTAATGAATTAAAAAATAATTAAGAATCAAATTTAAAGAAACATAAATCTAAAAAAAAATATATTCTTTATGTATGTGTGTGCATATATGTTCACGGAGTAAATTATAGTACTATATTATCAATACTCGATTAATAATAATAATAAGGGCCGTCAATTGACACTTAACGAAGATTAACACAATAACATTTAAACGACACCCAACGATAAAGGGATCATGGCGACACTGATTAAATCGACATAGAACATTAAAGGTTAACACCCTGTTAACACCAAACCAACATCCAACGATGAGGATCAATCTCCAACCTACACTAAACATTAAGGCTTAATCCTCAACCTACACTTATCATTGAGAATAAACTCCCAATATACACTCATCATTGAGGATTAAACCCACAACTTACCTAAACCTTAATGGTCAACACTCAATCTACACCTAAATTTAAGAGTTGACACTTAACTTTGATGGCAAACACTAAACTTACGCCCAAATTTGAGTGTCAACTCGCGTAAGTTTAGTGTTAACACTTAACCCTTAGTCTGTAAACCTGGGTCGTTTTCGTCCGGGCGAAAATCAAATATAGTTGTAACTTTTGAACACGGGAAGGGAGGGCGCTATTATGCCTCCGTAAAAAAAATTATGCTCCCCGAGGACCCGCTTACCGACTTTCACCGTGCCATCCCCCCTCCGGCCGTCGCAGCAGACACTTGAATCCTTCTCCGGACGAAAACGACCCACCTTTACAGTCAACGTTAGTCAAAACCGTAAATAATTTTTTTTCGTTTTTCCGTTTTAAAGTATTCATTGTGTCCGTAAAAGTGTTACAAAAACATCTGACCGCGAAAAAAAATTACAAAAATGTTTTTGTTCAGTTTTTCGACAAAAATGGCGCAACGGTCGGGCGAGGAAGTTTCTCGATTTTTTACTTTTTGGTAATAAAAAAATGTTGTGACCCTTAACTATTGACTTCTTATTGATTTTATTACTAATTTTTTATTATTAAATATTTATTACTATTTTTACTACGAAATTTGGGGTAATTTATTGGCAATTTTTAGGTTCAAAACTTAAGCACTTTATTTCAAAATAATTGCATGCAATATTTTTTTTATGAAAGGTACGTTTTTCCCCTTCAATTTCCGTTTTGATTCATTTCGATATCTTTATTTGTCTTAAAGTTATGATTTTTTGAGTAAACAAATGATTTTACCCCTAGTTGCTCCATTCTTTTTAATACAAATTATGTGAAAAAATTAAATTGTTTATAATTTCATGATTGATACTTCAAATTGAAGGTTTGAATTACCTCCATGAATTTTTTCAGATTTTTTGTAACACTTTAACACTTTAAACAAACGTCAGGACGAAAACGACCCAGGTTTACAGACTAAAGATGCCAAAAAAACGTTTACAGACTAAGGGTTAACTTTGGGTGTTAACCATCGAAGTTAAGTGTACTTTTTCATAAGGGCCGACCCTAGCGAAAGTCGAATCGAACATCCGCCGAAAAACCTGACGGTTGCATCGAACGATCGATCATCCGATGCAATCCGATACCTGAACCTGGAGCGTTCAACTCCAGGTCGAACGAAAGCGCTGATACGAAGGTCAGCACAAAGCGCTGACACCGGGAAGTCAACGCCAACTCGGGAGCCTCCCCGAGTTAGTAACAGGCTGACAGTCCGACGGTACAAATACCGCCGAATTGTCAGACCGTGCGGGCAGTCAAGAACCAGAGAGCCAACCGCGCGCAACCGTATCGAATATTACGTATTATACGCCCGCAAGTCAGGGCAGTGAAGAATAACTCTTGTATCAATAACACAGGCCCACAAAAAAAAAGTATATTGCTCTGGGGTTGAGACCACATTACTCCTATGTATTTTGACCCTCTGAACACGAATCTGCAATAAAAAATAGGGGTCGCACAGTGGATTTCAGAGATAACCTCTAAAAACCGTAAAAAACCACGTTTTTTAGTGGTAAAGGCTTAAAAAAAAAGAATATGATTTGTCTCAGGTCAAAATCAACCAGAATTTTATTGGTAAACGCACAAACACACTTGTGTCAGTCTTTCCTGATGTTTAGACTATAAGAAAAACTGAAGACAACAGCAGGCTGAAGGCGAATCTGAAGATGGTTATACCTCTGAGAGCGGGAAAATTTGGCAATACTCGCACAGTTATTGTCTGTAAGTCCAGTTTGGTGATCAGAAGACTTTATACTGTAAGGGAATTTAGTGACTGAAAACCTTGCATGAGGCCTTAAATGAAGGTAATCTTATGAACGAGAACTAAATTGGTTTACGCTTGCGTATGCGTTTGTCATCGAACGACCTATGTAAAGGATTTCTACGTCGCTTTTTGCCTTTTTGTTGTGTTTCTCTTTTCAGCATCCAGCAATAGTCCGCCATCATATTCACGCCCCAGTTTTCTTGTCATCTACGTTCAAATTCCTTCATATCCTGATAAAATCTTTCGCCTTGCTCTTCACTGAAATCCCCGAGGTTTTGTGGAAATTCATCAAGGTGCGAATCAAGAAAGTGAAGCTTCAAATTCATTAAGCAACCTAAGTTTTTGAAGTTTTCTACCATATTTTCTACGATGCTCCTATAGTTTTCATCTCTGTTATTTCCCAAAAATTTTGTTGCGACATCTTTGAAGCTCAACCAGGCTGCCTTCTCTGTACCATATTTCGTAAGTGAAATTTTTCGTTTGACTTTTCAACATGACACAAGTGTGTTTGTGCGTTTACCAATAAAATTCTGGTTGGTCTTGACCTGAGACAAATCATATTCTTTTTTTTTTTAAGCCTTTACCACTAAAAAACGTGGTTTTTTACGGTTTTTTGAGGTTATCTCTGAAATCCACTGTGCGACCCTTATTTTTTATTGCAGATTCGTGTTCAGCGGGTCAAAATACATAGGAGTAATGTGGTCTCAACCCCAGAGCAATATACTTTTTTTGTGGGCCTGTGTAATTAATCATTTTATTAAACGGCAATTCTACACGAATCTCGCGAGTGTTGATCCTTCCTTCCTTCCGGCGGATCCAACGAACCCTGTGCCGGCCCTGAGTCAAGATACGGCACAACAACCCTCAACAGTCGATTCCACCCATTCGTCAGTCAAACGGAAAATGAGCAAGAACCAGCAAAGAAAAAATTAATTTGTTTTCTGAACATCTTAAAAAAGTTTTTGAACCACACCCACAAGAATCTTCAGAAAATCAAAAAAGAGAAATTTTAAACTATTTAGAAACACCGTTACAGATGGAAATGCCTATTCAAAAACTAAAAACAAAAGAAGTCCAAAAAGCAATACAAAATCTAAAGGGAAACAAGACGCCAGGATACGATTCGATTATTGGAAAGGTACTAAAAGAGTTACCGCAAAAGGTTTTAAGATTTATAACTATTGTCTTCAACGCTATGCTAAGATTAGAATACTTCCCGGTTCAATGGAAAGTGGCGCAAATTATATTAATACCAAAACCCAGAAAGTACCCGAAGAAGTAAAGTCGTACACACCGATAAGTCTTCTACCTATCCTGTCAAAAGTATTTGAAAAACTCATCTTAAAAAGAATTAAAACTGTCCTAGAAAGTAAAAGTATTATCCCAGAGCACCAGTTTGGATTTCGTGAGCATCACGCTACAATCGAGCAAGTACACAGAATCGTAAGAAAGATTAAAAATGCTCTTGAGGGAAAAATGTAGGTACTGCTCAGCGGTGTTCCTGGACGTATCGCAACCTTTTGACAAAGTGTGGCATCCAGGGTTGCTTTATAAAATTAAAAGGTCTCTCCCGCACAACTTCTATCAATTACTCAATATCTGTCAGACAGATATTTCTTTATAAAATACCAAGAAGAATTCTCAGACTTACATCCCATCTGGTGTACCACAAGGAAACATACTAGGCCCTTTGTTATATCTCTTATTTACTGCGGATTTACCTACAATGGAGCAGACAACGACAGGAACATTTGCTGATGACACGACTATTTTGGCTTCACATAAAGATCCGAAAGAAGCATCCAGGAAACTTCAAGAAAATATCACCGAAATCCAAAAGTGGTTTAAAACATGGCGTATAAAAGCCAACGAGCAAAAATCTTTCCACGTCACTTTTACATTAAATAAAGAGACATGCCCCCCGGTGACACTAAATAACAAAGTGATACCTCAAGCCGAAACAGCCAAATATCTAGGTATTCATCTGAAGATGTTTATATGCAAAAACGTTTAAATTAATGGGATAGATCCTTTTTTTCTCATTAAAAAAATATTTATTTTAATATTGTAAAAAACGTTTTTTTAACATTAAAAAAATGTGTTTTTAACATTAAATAAACGTTATTAGTTAACATTAAAAAATGTTTTATTAACATTAAATAATGTTGGAATGTGGGAGTTGATACAGTATATATTGTTATAATTACGTTTATTCACTTTACATAAGAAAATACAGCGAGATGTTTCTTTTAGAAACGGATATTGCACGAACACGTGAACAGGTGAACCGGGCAGTTACGAGCTTAGCGAACGTGTGTGAAGAAAGAGCGGAGAGAAAGGAAACGAAAGTATAGATATAGTAGATAGGGAAGATTCCGTTGTGTTAGACCGGCGATAAAGCGTTCGCATTGAAAACTAGAATTTCAGTATCTTTAACAAATAAATGTTTTATTAACATTAAATAAATGTTTTATCAACATTAAATAAATGTTTTGTTAACATTAAATATACGTTTTTTTTAATTGAATAAATAATTTATTAATATTAAATATATGATTTATTAACATTTTAAAAAATGCTTTGCTTCCTCATAGAGGAAGCTTTGTTTTCGTAAATTCGTATATGAACCTTTGATTGCGTATAAAGTTGGGTCTAATCAACCAAATTTAAAAAAATTATATATGAAATAGGGGTAGAAGAAACCAAAGAAAAGATTGTTTTTTGAGTTTTTGATGTCAATATGTTCAGAGTGTTCTAAAACGTCGAAATATTGCATTAAAAAAATGTCTGTATGTATGTATGTATGTATGTATGTGTGTATGTGCCAAATTTACCGACATTTCTATAACTCCAGAACTAATCAACCAAATATTAAAAAATTATATATGAAATACGGGTAGAAAAGACTGAAGAATATAATAGAATTATTAAAAATTGTTAATAATAAAGGAGTTACTGATTTCTGTAAAAAAAAAACAACCAAGTTTACTGAAATTTCTATAACTCAAGAACTGATTAAGGTGATGCTGGAGCCGTCTGTATAACCGACAAAATTACCATTTTCTATGTTATCGACCTATATCTGTCCTTGTATAGATAAGGATATAGACAAGGATAGCACCTAACATTGCACGCATACATACGCACGATACACATCGACACTATACTTTTATATTACGCTTCCAAATCTTGATTTGGGGGGTTTATCGATGTTTTTATTGTTGTGCAATTCAGGGGAACTTGTTTTCGCGTTCGTACCAATGGTATATCTCTTATATGAAATACATCTTGTGACGAGCTGACAGCTCGCCGCAACTCGAGACCGCCATATTGGGATAAAAGTAGATAAGGAAATCTGTACTTTCGTAATTTTTTCTCGTTTTCTATATAAAATCGGAGTTCCCCTGAATCATTAATGTATGTACTGCAATTCTGGAGAAGGATTTTTAATTCTGTCAAATTAATACGACGCTACGTGCCGACAAAAAAGTGCCGGTAAAACAGATGGCTCCAGCACTGAAGAATATAATAGACTTAATAAAAATTGTTAATAATAAAGGGGTTATCGATTTCTGTTTAAAAAAATCTACGTGATTGCTCTAATTTCTGCAAATTTTGAGATATCAAGCTGAATTTTTTTTTTTTTTTTTTTTTTTTTTTATAGATAGAGTATCATTGAAGGTAGGTTGGTGTCGAATTTAGCAAGGATCGGTGAAGGGATTACCGATTTCTGGCTATTTTTAGAAATGTCCGTGGTTGCTCTAATTTCCGTAAATTTTGAGATATCGAGCTTTTTTTTATGGATAGAGTATCATTAAAGGAAAATTGTTATTTCATTTAGCGAGGATCGGTGAAGAGATTACCGATTTCCGCTTAAAAAGTGTAGGGTAAACTCGGGTAAGATGGCCATACAGGAAAGTTGACCAACCCATGTTCATTCGATGTTTCATGGCGAGCTAGATTGGAAGAACGTAGGTTGGCCATCTTTTCTGTATGGCCATCTTACCCCAGTTTACCCTATAAGATGTACATTGAATTTTATATAGAGTATTATTGCTTCCTCATAGAGGAAGCTTTGTTTTCGTAAATTTCGTATATGAACCTTTGATTGCGTATAAAGTTGGATCTAGTCAACCAAATTTTAAAAAATTTATTTGAAATAGGGGTAGAAGAAACCAAAGAAAAGATTGTTTTTTGAGTTTTTGATGCTAATATGTTCAGAGTGTTCTAAAACGTCGAAATATCGCATTAAAAAAAATGTCCGCGCGCGCGCGTGTGTGTGTGTGTGTGTGCGTGCGTGCGTGTGTGTGTGTGTGTGTGTGTGTGTGTGTGTGTGTGTGTGTATGTGCGGATTTGATGTCCGTGGTCGCTCTAACTTTCGCAAATATTGAGATATCGGGCTGTTTTTTTTTTAATCGATAGAGTATCATTCAAGGAAGGTTGGTATTAAATTTAGCGACAATCAGTAAAGGGATTCTTTTTTAAAAATTTTTTGAATTTGTTTAGAAATGTCCGTGGTTGCTATAACGTTTGCAAATTTTGAAATATTGGGCTATTTCTAATTTTATTATATTCTTCAGTCTTTTCTACCCTTATTTCATATATAATACTTTAAGATTAGGTTGATTATCTAATAATCGGTATATCCAATAATCGGTAAAAGGATTTTTTCTTTATAAAATTTTGAATTTTTTGAGGATCGGTAAAGGGATTACCGATTTCTGCTTAAAAAGTGTATAAGATGTACATGTAATTTTATATAGAGTATCATTAAAATAAAGTTGATTTAAATTTTACGAGGGTCGGTGAAAGGGTTATCGATTTTTGCTTAAAAAATGTGTAAGTTATTTGATGGATACAATATTATTTAAGGAAGGTATTGAATTTGGCGATGATCAGTGAAGGAGTTACCGATTTCTGCTCAAAAAGTTACATGTATAAATTGTATATGTAATTTTATGTAGAGTATCATTAAAAGAAGGTTCATATTGAATTTGGCGATAATCGGTAAAAAGGTTCTTTCTTTATAAAATTTTGAATTTTTTTAGAAATTCCCGTGGTTGCTCTAACTTTTGTAAATTTTGAAATATTGGACTATTTCTAATTTTATTATATTCAAATATGTCATTAGACTCTTGAAAAGATTGTCAATCAATCAATTAATAGACGGCTATAAGAATCAGGCGCGGTACGTGGTGCGCAAGTACAGAAATTAATAGTTACAAAGTAATATATTAAAATTAAAATATATATGATATACATATACATATATTCCAAACTAATAGACTGCGCGCCGATTATTTGTCGGACTTTAAACACAACTATCGTTGAAGAATTAATACCCTTCCCTCCCCGAATTAAATCTACGCGATTTAATTATTAAAAAAACTGTAAAGAATTTATTGCGAAAAATATTACCTTAGCCAGGATTCGAACCTGAAACCTCCCTCATTCCGTGAAGGGCGTCGTACCAATTCGACTACCGAGGCATGTGGTAATATTTGCAATAACTGGTTAATAATAGTTAACGCATGTTTTCAGCCTGCGTAAATTCAAATATGCCGTCTATTAATTGATTGATTTATTATATTCTTCAGTCTTTTTTACCATTATTTCATATATAATTCTTTAAGATTTGGTTGATCAGTTGTTGAGTTAAAGGCATTTAAAATTTTGAAAAATTCAATATAAAGACAGAACCTTTTTACCGATTCTCGCCAAATTCAATACCAACCTTGTTTTAATGATGCTCTATATAAAATTACATGTATAACTAATACATGTAACTTTTTAAGCAAAAATCGGTAATTCCTTTACCGATCCTCGCCAAATTAAATACCTTTCTTAAATGATACTTTATCCATCAAATAACACACATTTTTTAAGCAGAAATCGTTACACATTTTTTAAGCAGAAATCGGTAACCCTTTCACCGACCCTCGTAAAATTTAAATCAACTTTATTTTAATGATACTCTATATAAAATTACATGTACATCTTATACACTTTTTAAGCAGAAATCGGTAATCCCTTCACCGATCCTCGCCAAATTAAATAACAATCTTCCTTTAATGATACTCTATCCATCAAATAACTTAGGGTAGATTGAGGCGAATCAGATTAATATAAGTTTTAAGACAATTTGCGTTAGTGTTTTATTTTAAACGAGCTATTTTATCGTCCTAATTAGTAATCCGATTTGCCTTGGTCTACCCTATACATTTTTTAGGTAGAAATCGGTAACCCTTTTACTAATCTTCGCCAAATTCAAAACACTCCCTTTAATGATACCTTATATATAAGATTACATGTATAACTTGTACACCCTTATGAAAAAGTACACTCAACTTTGATGGTTAACACCCAAAGTTAAGTGTTAACACTAAACTTACGCGAGTTGACACTCAAATTTGGGCGTAAGTTTAGTGTTTGCCATCAAAGTTAAGTGTCAACTCTTAAATTTAGGTGTAGATTGAGTGTTGACCATTAAGGTTTAGGTAAGTTGTGGGTTTAATCCTCAATGATGAGTGTATATTGGGAGTTTATTCTCAATGATAAGTGTAGGTTGGGGATTAAGCCTTAATGTTTAGTGTAGGTTGGAGATTGATCCTCATCGTTGGATGTTGGTTTGGTGTTAACAGGGTGTTCTATGTCGATTTAATCAGTGTCGCCATGATCCCTTTATCGTTGGGTGTCGTTTAAATGTTATTGTGTTAATCTTCGTTAAGTGTCAATTGACGGCCCTTATTATTATTATTAATCGAGTATTGATAATATAGTACTATAATTTACTCCGTGAACATATATGCACACACATACATAAAGACTAGATTTTTTTTAGATTTATGTTTCTTTAAATTTGATTCTTAATTATTTTTCAATTCATTAAATAAATTCTTTATTTTGTCCGGTAGCGTCTTTAGGCGTTCTCATGCATGCTGTTAACGTTATTATATTAATATTATATTATGTTAAATATACGAATTTTATATTAATAATTATTGTACATTAATTGTAATTGCATTATTATTTTTAATATTTACCAGTTATTATTAATGCACGATTTTTTAACGCTATAAAGATATGTTATATAGGAGTATAAGCAACAAGGAAGCGTCTGAATCAAAGGATCGCCACTAGTCCGTTCGATCATCGATGTCAAGCGATGTTAGGTGCGGTACTGACTCGGATGGGTGACCGCGCTGTACCCTTACGGAAAAATACACTCAAAACTGTTGGTGTTTAACCGTTAAGAAAACACCAAAGAAAAACCCTTAAAGTTGGATATGATTTTTGGATCACCAATTGAAGGTTAACCTTCTCTACCATATCTCTACCATAAGGGGTAGAGAGCTAATGCCGAGGAGATCTTTATAAGAAGGAAGGTGTATCCACAAAATCGTACACGTACGTATATGCTGTCTTGTAAAAGTTGTCAAACTGTTACTACGTTTACGCGAGCGTTACTTCTGTAATAACTTACGATAATTCACTCGTTTACACGGAGTAAAACATAGGTTAGGTTACTGGTTTTTTACAAAATTTTACATAAAACGCGAGATTCACTTATGTATGCAAGTTTAACGCTTATTGAGTTAATGTGTAATAATTTTCCTATTAATGTAAAAATAACACGATGTTATATGTTCGGTTTATACATATTATATGTGATTTCCGCTCAGTGCTGAATGTCATCTAGTCATACATATCAGGAATTTTCGATGGGCTTCTTCAGAAGATAGAATACGAAGAAAATCCTAATGATGACAATATCACAAAGATGTTAAGGTTAGATGCCACGAAATGGGCATGTACCGTCGGTCACGCGGAATGCAAGAGAAAAGCCGCCGTTAAATTGAGCGAACATCTCACGAGTCCTGATACCCACAAGTAATTTCTTACGATCTTCTTATGATCCCGATTATCTCATAATTTGTGTTTTTGTACATGTATTTGATACTTTGATATAGATGGAACGTGAAAAAGAGCAGGAAAAGGAAAGAGCGCTAGCGGCGAAGAAAAGATGCCGAAAAATCCCCGCAGTCAGAAAATGTGCAATCTGATGGCCCCGCGATTAAGAAGATTAAGAAAAATCCAGATGTAGATACAAGTTTCTTGCCAGATAGGGAAAGGGAAGAAGAGGAAAATAAACTTAGGGAAGAATTGAAGCAAGAATGGGTTAAAAAGTAGAACGCGTTGAAGGAAGAAGAAATTGAGATCACATTCAGTTATTGGGATGGATCTGGCCATCGTCGGAGTGTTATAATGAAGAAAGGTGAATGTATCAGTGATTTAGAGATACTCCAGTGTCACTTTTGGAGTAACATTGGCGTGATATATAATGTTCTGCTGCATAAATTTAATTTTCACATACAGATAATTCTATCTATCAGCTTCTTCAGAGAAGTTCTGAGGCGTGAATTCAGCGAACTTATAACAGTAATGGCAGATCAGTTAATGTATGTCAAGGAGGATCTTATATTACCGCACCATTAGACGTTTTACGATTTTATTGTAACTAAGGTAAATATACTAAATGATAAAACTTATGAAGCAATATCACAATGTTGGCAATGTTGGCATGTTATTTTAATGTATGTAATATTGCGATTAGGCACGAGGAAAGAGCGGGCCTCTGTTCACATTTGACGTTCACGATGATATTCGTGTTATGCACGATGCTTCTGTCGAAACCGAAGAATCACATGCTGGAAAAGTTTTACTTAGGTATTTATCACAATTAAAAGAATACTTTGTATAATTCTCTTTTATGTTATTTTAGATCATGGTACGAGAGGAACAAACACATTTTTCCAGCGAGTAGATGGGAACCTTTTGATCCAACGAAAAGTTACGACAAGTATACAGTGTCGGATAAAAATAGGAAGAAAGATATGCTACATTACGGCAGAAATGTAACTTTGAATCCAAGTACATAAGTAGATATAATTGTATGTAAATTGTATATTTCATGTACATATGACATATATGTATGCGGTTATTTATTTTACAGAGAAAATAAACCAGATTATCTTCAACATGCTGAAAAATTCAGGCCTCAGGATATTGTAAGAAATGAATCAATGGTAAATTTCGATGCTAATTAATGCTTTCCACACATTTTTAACATGATATCTAAAAATGTTCATTTTATATCTAGGTAGGTACAAGGTCAATTCTAAGTACATCAAGATCAGACTGCTGTTACGATGAAGCAAAAATGCAATGTGACATTCAAGCGTCAAGCGAGTATATAGATGTCATTAGGTGGAGCTCAGAAAACGTATGTGTGCGCGCGCCGAAGCTTTAGCCAATAAGAAAACTAGTTTCAAAGTTATGAAACCGCGTCTTTAATACTTGCCTACGTTATAATGTTGAATCCTGATAATAGGTACGAGTACCAAAGGTCTTGAGACATGTTTAGTTTATATTTTACAATTATATATGTATGTTGTTGATACGATAAAAATTCTTTAAATCTTATTTAAAGTTTACTTTAATTGATATTGTAAGATGTTACAGAAAAATTTATGGTAATTATTTAGTAATACGGACCACCCTCCGATGACCTTGACCTTGACATATGTTGTCAAGGTTACCCTCCTGAGTGACCTTCAGAAGTTTTTAGCCGGCGGTCATTATTCGTTAAAAAGTTATTAACAAAAAAAGGTTCGAAAATATAGCAGCTATTTTGAGTATTGAGAGGCATAAACGACTAATACTACGTTTTTTTTTTTTAAAGCAGAGAATACTTTATTTCGCGAGAAAGTCGCTGCTTTACCAAAACACAACATTTAAAGCAGTGAAAAAGATGTTTGTCATACCAGTTGAATCTCGTAGTGCAGAAGTGCTACTGCCGTTGATTGAAAAATACATTGCTCCTGGGTCAATAATCTACAGCGATTGTCGGAAAGCCTACGAGAAAATCGACAAAAGAACATACCAACATAGCGCGTAGTCAACCATTCTCAAAATTTTGTTGATCCAAATACGGGTGTCCATACCCAAAACATAGAACGTTTATGGAGAGATATTCGCGAAGGTATTCCACGATATGGTCGTAGAGAGTACCATTTTAATCATTATTTAGCGGAATTTATGTTTAAAACAGCATACGATTTTCATGAACGATTAGATGTTTTTTTCGAAATAATGTCTATTATGTATCTTATAAATAAATATAAATGAAAATATAAATGAATAAATATTATAGTAATTATTATCATTTCGTCCTGTAATTTCTTTTTTTGGTAAAGCAGCGATTTCTCGCGAAATAAAGTATTCTCTGCTTTAACAAAGACTTCAATTTATCAACAATTTACTGCTTTAAATGTTGTGTTTTGGTAAATCAGCGACTTTCTCGCGAAATAAAGTATTCTCTGCTTTAAAAAAAACACGTAATATTAGTCGTTTATGCCTCTCAATACTCAAAATAGCTGCTATATTTTCGAGCCTTTCTTTGTTAATAACTTTTTAACAAATAACGACCGCCGGCTAAAAACTTCTGAAGGTCACTCAGGAGGGTGACCTTGACAACATATGTCAAGGTCAAGGTCATCGGAGGGTGGTCCGTATTACTAAATAATTACCATATTTATTATCTTTTATTTAATCGAAATAACACAAAATGTTTATAATAAATCACTGTGTGGATCTTACAGTGCGGATATGGAAACAATTACGTATTTCATGACAAATATAAGCTAAATTATAAGGGTAAAATTAAGAAAATCAGTTGTGCTTATACCTATTATTCTACGTATGTACATTTATAGCTTCTTTCGTTCTCTTATGTTTGTGCAAATAACTATCGAGAACTGTCATCGATGATATTATTGGATGTAATAATAATACAGTAATATATGTAAGAGGTGGTAAAATTAACAGCTTTTCTAAAGAAATGCATCTTTGTACATATATGTGGTACAGATGTGAGAGTGTTATTAGTTATTTTACTTTATGTATTAGTATTGCACACTTATGATGAAACTTTGGACAGTTCATTATAATCAACAGCTGTAAATCGAGATTTTCTTAATTTAATAGTGATTACTGTAATGTAACCTGCAACATTTATCTATATATATAAGTACCGGACGTCTGTCTGTCTGTCTGTCTGACCGCGAACTACTCATTCGTTAGTGGACCGAATTTTTACCAAGGGTACATGAAATAGGAGTAGAATTTCCCGGGGAGTGCCATAAAGTGTATAGTTTTTTGCTACCGATTTTCTGGAAACCGATTTTTTTTATTTTTCTAATTTTTCGGGAAATAATCGACCGAATCTCAAAGAATTGTATATGAAACAGGGGTAGAATTTTCTGGGGAGTGCTATAAAGTGTATAATTTTTCGTTACCGATCTTTTTAGAAGCCGGTACCGAAATTTTTCCAATTTTTCCGGAAATAATTGACCGAATTTAAAAGAATTGTATATGAAGTAGAGGTAGAATTTCCCGGGGATTGCTATAAAGTGTATAATTTTTCGTTACCGATCTTTTGGGAAACCGGTATCAGAAATTTTTCCAATTTTTCGGGAAATAATTGACCGAATCTCAAAGAATTATATATGAAACAGGGATAGAATTTTCCGGGGAGTGCTATAAAGTGTATAATTTTTCGTTACCGATCTTTTTATAAGCCGGTACCGAAATTTTTCCAATTTTTCCGGAAATAATTGACCGAATTTAAAAGAATTGTATATAAAGTAGAGGTAGAGTTTCCCGGGGGTTGCTATAAAGTGTATAATTTTTCGTTACCGATCTTTTGGGAAACCGGTATCGGAAATTTTTACAATTTTTCGGGAAATAATTGACCGAATCTTAAAAAATTGTACATGAAACAGGGGTAGAATTTCCCGGGAAGTGCTATAAAGTGTATAATTTTTTTTACCGATTTTTTTGGAAACCGGTTACGAAATTTTTCCAATTTTTCAGAAAATAATTGAGTGAATCTCAAAGAATTATGAAACAGGGGTAGAATTTTCCGGGGAGTGCTGTAAAGTGTATAATTTTTCGTTACCAATCTTTTTGGAAGCCGGTTACGAAATTTTTCCAATTTTTCGGGAAATAATTGACCGAATCTTAAAGAATTGTACATGAAGTAGGGGTAGAAAAAACTAAAGAATATAATAGAATTAGAAAAATTGCTAAAAATAAAAAAATTTACGTGATTGCTCTAATTTCCACAAATTTGAAGATATCAAGCTGAATTTTTTAAATAATTTTTATTTTTATTTTTACTTTTTCGTTAACGATTTTTTGGAAACCGGTTTCAAAAAAATTGGTTATGAAAAATTATACACATCATGACGTCTGTCTGTATGTCTGTCTGTCTGACCGCGAACTACTCATTCGTTAATGGACCGAATCTTAAAGAATTATATATGAAACAGGGATAGAGTTTTCCGGGGATTGCCATAAAGTGTATAATTTTTTGTTACCGGTTTTTTCGAAGAAAATCGGTCCATTAATGAATGAGTAGTTCGCAGTCACACAGACAGACAGATGATACTTATATATATAGATATATAAAGATATATAAAGTAGGAGTAGAATTTTCCGGGGATTGCCATAAAGTATATAATTTTTGGTTACCGATTTTTTGGAAATCAGTTTGGAAATTATCAAATTTCAAGAAATAATAAGTATTAATTGACCGATTTTCTTGAAATCAGTGCCAAAATTTTTTTAATTTTTGAAGGATAAGTTTAATTTTTTATTAATGAATAATTTTTTATTAATGAATAATTTTTTATTAACGGATCGATTTTTTGGAAACCGGTGACAAAATTTTTCTAATTTTTGGTTGATGAAACTGTGGTACCAAAATATTACTAATTTTATGGGGATGGCTACTATGGAGTTGAAAATTAGGTTTCATGGGGTTCTATTGGTGCTCCTAATTAATGGGTGAATGTAGGGAGAGGGGAATAGATTTTGAGCCCGCGCGAAGCGGCATATTGTTATATTTCTGTACGGAAGTGTTTTCATTAAACTGAGATGAAATGTAATACATAAAGTTTGTACATACATATGTACTATGAGTAATACTTAAGGAGAGCTCCCTCCTCACCGATTTCGCTGAATTTAGGCTTAATCGACGCGTTTTTGCACAAAACGAACGAATCTGGCAGAAAAAAGTCCCGCTCTGCCCCGCGAAGCGAGATATTAACTGTTAAAGTTGACGACTATCAGGTTGTGAAACCTGACATACCGACGCAATGTAGCGACTGGTAGCGACCACGAACATGCCCTGCGGCCACATGCGCAAGCTCCGTAGCCGCACGCGCATGCAAAAGAAGGTCATGTGACAACTGTCTGCTTGGTAAGTAAACAATTTCAAATGTTTTATTCTCTTTTGTTTTAATCTTATGAGTCTAACAGTCAACAATGCGACTGCACGAGATTCTCGCTGTAACCCATAATAAAGAAAAATTAATTAGTTATTTAATCGAGCATCATTTAATTGCTAAAGAAATACAGTGTCCAAAATGTGATAATAAATTAATAATTGATACAAGTAAGCTCAGATTTCGATGCCGAAAAACATATTATGAAAAAAATTCCAGCAAAAAATATGTAAAAAAACAATGTAGGGGAGACCGGGGCTCGTTGGCACAAGAGGCAAGTTGGCAATGCGTCCCGTTTATGTATTTCTAGCGAAAAAAACAATGGAAAAGTAATCACAAAATATCTCTTTTATGACGTAGGTACTTTTCCCAAAGTTTTATTTTAATCAAACAAGTATTACAATAGAAAAAGAGAAAACTCTGATTCAAAAGGTGGCAAGTAAATTTTCGAGCGTTTCAAAATATCGTATTAATGTTCTTCAGCTTGAGAAGTAAGTCAAAGTGACGTATCATTAGTTAAAAGAAAAGTTTCTGTTACTATACGACATGTTATTTTGACTAACAACAGTAATTTATTATAATAAAATGACTGAAATAAAACGTATGTAGGGATGGGGTATATTGGCTCATATCAAGACATGCTTAGCTTGACTTGTTGCCGCGCGCGTGAGACCTGTTTGAGCATGTGATTTGCTACCTACAATACTGATAGAAGCTAGATATATATTTATATTAATATTTTTATGTTGAAGAAAGCTACATCTAAAATAGTTTACAATAGTTTTTTTGCAACAGCATTTTGCTATTCGATCATTACAAAATAACTTTAAAAGATACAATCTTTATCAAGAAGTACGTATCTGTTACCCGTTTTGTGTTTCTATTACGTTTTCATTAATTTAACATGGACTTTTGTCGCATAGCCAACTTACCCTACTATCGGGGCAAGTTAGCTACAATGCAGCATGTTCGTATTTCACTTATTACAAAGAAACTATACAGTATACAGGAGCGTTCCTGGCATGAAAATGTAAAGAATGGTTCTCTCTATCACATTAGTACTGTTTAATCATGATAATTAGTTGTATAAAAACTCAAATGCCAAAATTGTGAAAACGGTGCCAACGAGCCCCGGTCTCCCCTATGTTCCAAACAAGTGCAAAATGTGATACGTGGTTTAGCAAATCAAAGTTAAGTTTAGAAACCGTATGCCGATTAACAGCATACTTTATTATGTTACGGCTTCCGCGACATCAATTTTTGTGTACGGAATTACAACTTTCCGAGCCTTCGGTTATTGATTGGGTTTCCTTTTGCCGAGAAGTAAGTATAATTTGATACATTTAATACATTAAATATAAATATGTTAAATGTATATTTAGTAAATTTATTTAAAAATGATATAGGTTTGTATATACTGGGCCAAAAAAATTTTGACCAAACTTGGAGGCCCCAACAAAATTGTTGAAATAGACGAGGCTAAAATCGGCAAAAGAAAATACAACCGTGGCCGAATTATCGAAGGGAAATGGATCTTCGGTGGATACGAACGCGACTCAAGAAAAATATTTCTTGTTGCGGTTCCGGATCGTACAGAGAAAACTTTGCTGGAAATTATAAAAGAGTGGATTCTACCTGGGACGACGATAATGTCAGATTGTTGGAGGTCTTACAATTGTTTAAACAATGAAGGCTTCCAACATCTGACCGTTAATCATTCCATGAATTTCGTCGACCCAGATACTGGTAAGTATAAACTTTAAATAGTTTTACAAATGTTTGGGTTTAACTATAATATATTTAAGATTAAAAAATAAAGAAATGTTGCATAAATGTATTGGCAGTTTTTTTAATTTTTAGGAGTCCACACCCAGCATATAGAACGCGTTTGGAGAGAGGTAAGAGCTAATATCCCACGGTACGGAACACGTACTTCACACTTAGTGGGATATTTAGCAGAATATCTCTTCAAACGCGTTCATGATTACGAAGACCGTTTGAACAGTTTTTTCTGTACCATTGCGGAACTGTATCCACCGAAGATCCATGATGAAGCAGATATCTCAGAGCCGGAGGCTACAAGTGCTACAACTTAAAATGAATATTTGCTAAATCACGTATCACATTTTGCACTTGTTTGAAACATACTGTAGGGGGAAGAAGAATAATTATTACTACTCGTTACTTCTTTTCTAGATTAACACACTTTATTCTCCTTGTGCTTCCTTCCTTTCTTCCCGCCAACTGCCTACTGCCTGCTCTCCCTACTTCTGCACTACCAACCTAACATCTTACGATTATCGACTCTTCTACCATGCCAACTTAACATTCTTCAATCCTACCAACTCCTTACCAACATAATGCTCACAACTCGGCCATTCTGACATTAGCCCGACCTCGGGCTTACCAGGATATACATATAATAACTTTGCTTAAAATACTTAACACTAACCCAAAACGCTTACATCTATTTCGTTTATCACTTATCACTATAATATTCTTATATGGATAGACAAATCATTATTCAGACGGAAACCACATACGGTCTCAAATTTGCTGCTTCCCATGTACCCATATACGGCTTCTGAGTTATTTGGTGTCCTTCGATATCCTTAACTACATACCGATCATTGCGCAACGTCTTAGATATTTCGTACGGGCCTTTGAAGGTCGGAATCAGCTTTTTAGATACACCCGCCTTACTTTCAAAATTTCGCACCATCACACGATCTCCTACTTCATACTGATGCGGCTCTTTTCTTTTGCGATCAAAGTGATCTTTGGTATACTTTTGACTACTTTCAATTTCTTTCGCAGCGGTATCTCTAATCTTACTTAAATCTAGATTTTTATCATTTACATCATTTTCAATATATGCTCTTACATAGTCAGTCACTTTACCACGCTGTGTAACTCCAAACAGCAATTTACTCAGAATCTCTTTGGTAGTTTTGTGTATAGTATTATTTAAAGCATATTCCGTTTTCTTCTAACATTTTATACCAGTGATCACCCACTGAACTATCACTTATCTTTGCCAACATTGGAGTCACAACGCGATTTACACGCTCAATTTGTCCATTAGCTTGAGGGGAACCGGTCGCTATCTTAACATGCTTTATACCATTTTCTACAACAAACTCACTGAATTCACTAGATGTGAACGCTGTTCCCCTATCTGAGACGATAACACTTGGTTTACTGTAATACGCGAAGTACTGAGAGAGACAGACAATAACTTCTTTACTAGTAGTAGACTTAGTAGCATATAGTTTTACAAACTTAGTAAACGAATCAATTACTAAAAATATATATTGCTTAAACAAACGTTGCTTATCTACTGGACCATAATGGTCAATGTGTAACGTTGCAAAAGGAACATTCCCCTTTGGGATACAATGCAGAAATCCCTCCACTTTACCGCTACTCGGTGAGAATGCTATGCACTTAAGGCAATTTTGTATGTGATTCTCTATCTTTCTCTTCATATGTGGGAACCAATAGCTGCTTTTAATAATACTTCTTACTTTATCTAATCCTAAATGACCCATACTATCGTGGTATCTATATATCACATTAGATTCCATACTCTCAGGAACATAAAACAACACGGCGTCTCCCATCTTTCGATATACAATACCATTTCTTAGCTCAAAATTGCGATCCACCTTTTTCTCTAACTGTTCACGCAACTCTTTGATTTTAGCATCTTGACTTTGACAAACCGATAGATTAAACTCGAAGGAATTTTCTTCCACTATAAGAACATCAGTTACTCTACTTAGAGCATCTACATGTTTCATTTTATCTCCACTTCGATGTTCGATAGCATAATTATGCAACGGCAGATAGGAGGTATGAGAAGATAAATAGAGAACGCGCATGCGCGGAGGAAATAAATGTTGCTTCGGTGGGAACGAGAGAAGAAGAGCTGGGAGGCAATTTATTAGGAGTGGAGAGGAGCAGTGCCGAGGAATTTGGCAAATAAGGAAGAGGAATGGAGCGATTCGAGGGCACAGAAGTTATTTGAGTTAAATTAGGAATGAATGCAAAAGATCAGGAAGATTGGAAGAGAAAAAAAGAGGAGGGAGGGGCATATAGGGAGGTGTGATGAGTTTGGTAGGGCTGGGGATATAGGAAAGCATTAGTTAGATAGCAGGAGATTTGTTATTAGTCAAGTTTGTTATATGTATTGTAAGATGAGAGAGTTGCGTTAATATTTGAAGGTAAAGGTAAAGAATTATATATTAAGATGTGGTTGAAAAACAGGAAAATAGTTGTAATATTAAGGTAAAGGTAGGGATAAAGAAAAAGAGAGAACTATGTTTTGGAGTATAAGGTTTATAGAGAAAATTGCATTGATTTAGATTTCAAGTTTTATAAGTTTTAGGATGCAAGGAATGTTATTTTAGAGACAAAGCGAGATATGGGTCTAAAGGAGATTTGAGAAGAATTTAGAAATATATGAAATATATGGAATATTAATATTAGTTGTTGCGCGTTGTGATAGGAAGGTATGTGTGTGTGTATAGGTGAATAATGTCCGTTTCTTGGCTTACTGCTGAAGCGGACTAGGTTCAAGTATTTTTGAGTTTAGGTTGTGAGTTTAACGTGCAAATAATGGGTTTAGTCGTTTAGGATTTAAAGGATGGTTTTTCTAGAAGAAAAAGAAAGTACGGAATAAGGAATTAACAGTTGCACGCGTTAAGTTAAAAAAGTTGGTATGAGTGTGTCTAAGGTATATTGTAAACCAAGTCCATTTCGTGGCATTTTGTAGCTGAAATTAAATAAATCTATCTATTAAGTTCACTTCGGAAAAGTTTTCATGTTAATGAGACAACTACATCAAAAACATTTCTCGGTATACATGTAGAAAGCGATGACGTAGGGATACACTTAAACCAAAGAGAATATATTAAGGATTTATTAAGTAAACATGGAATGTTAGAATGTAAGCCTGTAAATACGCCAATTGTACCGGGAGAGGATAGGATATCTGATGAGTTAAAAGAAGAGTGTGATATTAACAAATATCAAGAACTAATTGGAGAGTTGTTATATTTAGCTAACCGAACAAGGCCAGATATAGCTTATATAACGTCTTACCTATCACAATACAACCATTGTCCTGAAAAACGACATTATTCTATAGGTAAAAGAGTTTTGCGATACTTGAGTGGAACTAAGCGGCTATCATATGATAAAGAGTTCGGAACATTAAAAGCGTATTCGGATGCAAGCTGGGGTAACGGTGAAAAAGGAAAGTCTTTTTCAGGAGGAGCTATTTTTATAGGTAATTCGCTTATATCGTGGCGATGTAACAAACAGCGAACAGTAGGAAGCTCTACATGCGAAGTAGAACTGTGCGCAATAGCTGAAGTAGTCAAGGATATGATGTGGATACGGAATATACTAAAGGAATTGAAATGTGAGGAATACCTTAGTACGCTGATTAATGTATTTAGCGATAACCAAGCTGCGATCCAATGGATAAATAATACTAGTTCATCTAAGAGAACTCGACACGTTAATTTAAAATACCACTTTGTACGCGATGAGATAGAGAGAGGCGATTTTAAAATATTATATATAAACACAGACAAAATGATTGCTGATTGCTTTACAAAAGCAGTGTCTAGAGAGAAACTTAATTGGAGTTGTAAACAAATGTCTATCATCTAATACTAATTAATGCGTTAAATGTGTAAGATCGATTTGTAGGAGGAGAATGTAAGATAATCCGTATGATAACAAACCGATCTAGATACAGTTACTTTTATGTTCACATTGGTCATGCGAAAGTTAACACAGAGTTTTTTGTTATACGGCGTTGGTACTCCTGTAAGGCGTCTGGCTTCGAGATCAGATAGAAGAGACTCGTCTTTGTACCGCACGCGATAAGTTTATTCACTCATATTTTCACATATTATACCCTTTGTACGTTTATAATTAAACAATAATTAATAGTAGCCGCAGTTCATTTTCGACCTCCAACAGAAATTTTGCTGTACGTCGCTTAGTTTTGCCCCCAGGAAAGGAAAAGTGACGCGAAGACAAATTTTCAAATTGGAAAATGCCGGGGCAAATTCGAAACTTTGCCTGATCGACACAATTTGATCCGGAACTTATTTCTTATTGTCTGAAACTAAATATACATTTGTTTATCGTGTATTTAGAAAGTACATAAATTTGGAATTAAGTAAAACAATCATTGGAAATAATGAGAACAAAAATTGTTGAACATTCAATTATTTTCATCTAAACTCATGTCTGAAAAACAATTTATATGCAAGTAAATTCGCGATTACACGTGCGCACACATTTGTCATGGGCCATACAGCTGCATCACAAGCATCGTTTATTATTGGGAGCCAATAAAACAGCATGTCGACTTTGCCCCGTCGACTTTGCCCAGAACGTCGTTTTTTTACTTTTGTTACTCCAAAAATATAAAAATTTTGAAAATATGCAAAAACTATTATCGGATTCGTATAAAGCATCGAATTTTCCATCAAAATCACTTACCGGTAGATTCGCAAAAGTAAAGCTCGATGAAAGAGTAGAAATTTTCGAGAGATCAGAAAAATTACTTTTTACTGTCAAAAACGCTTTAAAAATTACACTATAACTCAGAATGTCACCAAATTCCGTTGATAATACTGGCACATAAAGACGCATTTACAGTAGGAAAGGCAAGTTTCTACGATAGATTTAAATTGGCAAAAAGCCTAGTGTCAAATTTGCCCCGGTGTCGAGTTTGCCCCGGTCTCCCCTAATTTATTTATTAACACATTATATTTTTTCTTTTAACTTTAAATTTTATTTAATATTATTTTGCTGTTTTTGTCTCTCTTATAGCAAATTCATAGTTACATATGATTACATCCCAGTAAGCAAGGAACATGAAATTAACGTTTAGAAATATTGACTTTATGTGTATTTTTTAAACGTTTTTAAATAATATTATATACATATTTGAAAAATATTATTTCGTAATATAATTTTTTTGAATGTTGTTAAAATGTTTTAAAAACATTAAAGCAAATATTTTTCAAATGTTACTCTGACATTTATTTGAGGTCAATGCAATAGTTCAAAATTCCTTGTAATTTGGATCTAGAAATAACGTTGGTAATACATTAATTTTCTGTTGTTATAATTTTATTTTTTTATATTGTGCGCAACTCTTATCGCGATAGCCATCTACATTATCCTACATGTTACGCTCAGATACGAGCTGGAGAAGTAGTCACGAGTCTTCTTTTTGACGACGAGTTAGTTGAATAACAACGCTATTAGGCCAGTTAAATTAGACATTTGAGGTCGAAAGTGATGCGAACTTTTTTATTCCTTTTTAGGCGTGTTGGGGGTGTTTAGAAAAGCTTATTTCTGAGTTGTCGTGTTATTTGACCCAGAGCTTTTTGAGGGAGGGAGGGGAAACCAAAATTTTCGCGGTTTTTTGCATTTATCTCGTTTCGATTAATAGATAGCACTTTTTCGCTCCTGAGAAAGTTGTAGGGCTTGAAAAAACGAAGAAAATGAGCGGTGATTCGTTCCGATTCGTCAAAAATTGAGCCCAGGGGAGAGCCTCCGGAAGTCGCGCGTGTCGAGCCGAGCGTTCGGAACTCGGCGCGTTTACACAATTAATAATATTCTTCAATTCTGTATACTTTAATATTCAGAAATACTTGAAAATCTTTCTATCATTAATGTAATGCCGACAGAAAATAGTATGCATTGAGTTTTCAATGGAATATTACGAAAAATTATTATTAATATAATAACAATTAACACTCTCAATTTTTGACGAATCGGAACGAGTCACCGCTCATTTTCTTCGTTTTTTCAAGCCCTACAACTTTCTCAGGAGCGAAAAAGTGCTATCTATTAATCGAAACGAGATAAATGCAAAAAACCGCGAAAATTTTGGTTTCCCCTCCCCCCCTTAAAAAGCTCTGGGTCAAATAACACGACAACTCAGAAATAAGCTTTTCTAAACACCCCCAACACGCCTAAAAAGGAATAAAAAAGTTTGCATCACTTTCGAGCAAAAGCCTTTTTTTTGTCTAATTTGACTGGCCTATATGGTGATTGAAAGCGGAGACTTTGAACTGAACAGACGTGTTGAACGGACCGATCTGTACTTTTACTTAATAAAGCAGTTTTCTTCGTTAATTAACCTTTATTTTCACGAGTTTAGAAGTGCGCAAATGCGAGCGAGTGCTTTTTATTTACAGCATATTTATATAAGTAACTATTTAGACAATAAATATTGAGACATTTTATTACAATTGCATATTTATTGAAAATGTTGCCTATAATAGAAATAAAACATCAATAAGAACTTTAAATAAATGTAAAAATTAATATTACGGTAATCTTAATATAATATTGTAATAAAGTTGATAGTACGTTTAAATTTTTATCTAAAAAACATTACAGCAATGAAAAGAATAGAAAAACCTTAGCGCAATGTTATTTGCAACGTTATGGCATTCCTATTTCAACATTACTGAAATTTCGTAATCGTGGTCAAAGTATGTTCATAATGATGTTCTATACAACATTAAGAACTACATATTTAACAACATCACAAGTTCTGAAATATCGTTGCAATAACATTGTATTAATGATTTTTTGCTTACTGGGATATATCATATTTAAAAATAATCTTTGTGCTGTTATGGATCTAACGGATTGGAATATATTATAGGAGCACATCCACTATCAAGAAGCCTACAGTTATGAATAAATCGTCGGATGATAGTCCGAGAAAAAGGAAATTGCGAGACAAGCTTCAGAAATTAAAGGCACAAAATAAAGCAATGCGTGTAACAATCCGACGGCGTCGTATGGAAAAGAAGAAGAAAGTTACAAAAGTTGAAGAAGAAAACAAACACGACCAACTGAAAAAACTAGGCCATAAGTTATTGCCTGAAAAATTTAATAAGTCGACGCACAATTAAAATGTAAACGTGGCAGAAGATATCCTGAATTTAAGAAATTTGCTCTATCATTATTTTTTTTAAGTCCACGAAATTACTGGGAATTGAAAGAATCAATTGCATTACCTTTTGAACGTTCTCTATAGTTATTTATACACAAAAATGGAATATTGAGCCTCCCTGATAATCATCTCCGATAGAAAACGATTAAAAACGGCTATATCTGTATCATTTTTAATTGTATCTTATCGGTTCTATCGTTCCATATTTAGAAGACAGATAAAATATCAATCGAATCGGTTTCTATCGTTTTAGATCCGAATAAGGAAATAACTATACAAATTTTATAGTTATGAATCGTTTTCTATATGTACAATTATTACCCGTCTCAATCAATTGTATATACACGATATAGTATATATCGTTATTTATGGTAATAATGTTACCGTATGCATTAATACGGATATATAAGATTAAAATGATAGACATCTCATCGATATTTATATGACTTGACCGAACCAACACATCTATCGTTTCTTATCAGGATTTTCCGACATACAACTTATTATTTTCTGTACAGCAGCTAATCGGTTTGTTTTCTGTTGTATATTAATGATATAAATTGAATCGTTTGAAAGCCTTCTACTTTGTATATGTTTTTATAAGGTTAAAACGATAGACATCTCGTCGATATTTATACGACTTAACCGAACCGATACATCTATCGTTTCTTATCAGGATTTTCTGACATACAACTTATCATCTTCTTTACGGCAGCAAATCGGTTCGTTTTCTATCGTATATCAATGATATAAATTGAATCCGCATCAACCAAATCGGCGATTAGTTCGCGACAATGCCGCTAGGCCGCGCATGATGGAAAGCGCTTCTTGTATTTAAAATACATCCAGTCATAATACATAAGCAGACCCCCTGCGAGGCGAAACACAGAGAAATCCAGTATCGTAAAGGCTGATTTATAGAGGCCGTAACCGTTGATTTAAGCCGTAATCTTTAAGAAATTGACCAATCACAGTCGATTATTCTTCTCACATTCGACTGTGATTGGTCAATTTCTTAAAGATTACGGCTTAAATCGACGGTTACGGCCTCTATAGATCAGCCTTAACTGAAGGGATCTCTTCCTATAAGGACCTCCTGGCGGTAGCCGCCCCGGACACCGAACACCGAGCCCAGCGGCCTCCGACTCCTGGCGCTAGTTGCCCCGTTCCCGGCGTTCTTCAAAACGATAAAAACCGATTGAAAGAAATAAATCGGTATGAATCTGATTCCTTAATTCACGATTCGTAACGATTGAAATGGATTGACTAAAACTAATTCAAACGATTCATTAACCATATTAAAAACGATAGAAACTGATGTGCAGTTGATAAGACATTTACGATAGAATCCCAAGTATTTTGTAACGTGAGTTTCTGATGGAGTATCGTAAATAAACGATTCACTAACCATATTAAAAACGATAGAAACTGATGTGCAGCTGATAAGACATTTACAATAGGATCCCAAGTATTTTGTAACGTGAATTTCTGATAGAGTATCGTAAATAAACGATTCACTAACCATATTAAAAACGATAAGAAATTTTTTATCGTTTTCTATCGTTGGCGGTTATCAGGGCTGGTATAAATAATAAAATTTTTGAAGCACTTAAATTGAAATTAAATACGTTGCCTCTTATAGAACGTCATTGCATAATATGTGCAGACGAAATGAGCTTAAGGAGGTTGGTTAGTTCTCCGTGCGGGGAGGCGGCGCGCGGCAGGGAAAAAGCATATAGGTTAGATTTTCGTCGCGTGAAATAAACGAATTTTAGCAAATAAATATGTGGAATGCATTTAATTGCTGTTTCTTAAGGTTTAAAAAGAGTTGTTTGTACAATTGAAACCCAAATACGTTATTATCCACATTGAAATGTGGAAATAATAAATGTGGTCTTGTTTTATTTTTACAATTTCTTGATAACTATAAAGACGAATCATTTCAGTTTTCGAGAAAGTTCTTCCTAAATATGTAAAGAGTTATTTGCACCTATTTTCACTAAATTCTTATCATTTTTAATATGCTTTCGAGAGTTACATTACAGGTTAGGTAACATTTTTGCTGTGTCGCCCGTGTATAAGAGAGAGACAAGAGTATAACTTCAATAATTAATTACTCAACAACCATGCAGACGATTGTCTTCAACTTTGGCATGGACGACAGATTCCCATAGACGAATATTCTCCATAAATTTGAACTAATTCTTATCAAATTGAATTGACTAACCACCCTCCTTAAAAGCTCATTTATTTTATAATGTATCACAGGGTGAAATAATTGATTTCGAACCCTGGTAACCATCTCCGATAGAAAACGATTAAAAACGGCTACATCTGTATCGTTTTTAATCGTATCTTATCGGTTCTATCGTTGCATATTTAGAAGACAGATAAAACATTAATCGAATAGAATCGGTTTCTATCGTTTTAGATCTGAATAAGGAAATAACTATACAAATTTTATAGTTATGAATCGTTTTCTATATGTACAATTATTGCCCGTCTGAATCAATCGTATATACACGATATAGTATATATCGGTATTTATGGTAATAATTTTACCGTATGCATTAATACGGATATATAAGAATAAAATGATAGATATCTTATTGATATTTATATGACTTAACCGAACCAACACATCTATCGTTTCTTATCAGGATTTTCCGACGTACAACTTATCATCTTCTGTACAGCACCTAATCGGTTCGTTTTCTGTTGTATAACAATGATATAAATTGAATCGTTTAAAAGCCTTCTACTTTGTATATGTTTTTATAAGGTTAAAACGATAGATATCTCCGTCGATATTTATACGACTTAACCGAACCGATACATCTATCGTTTCTTATCAGGATTTTCTGACATACAACTTATCATCTTCTTTATGGCAGCAAATCGGTTCGTTTTCTATCGTATATCAATGATATAAATTGAATCCGCATCAACCAAATCGGCGATTAGTTCGCGACAATGCCGCTAGGCCGTGATGGAAAGCGCTTCTTGTATTTAAAATACATCCAGTCATAATACATAAGCAGACCCCTGCGAGGCGAAAAGCAGAGAAATCCAGTATCGTAACTGAAGAGATCTCTTTTTATAAAGACCTCCTGGCGGTAGCCGCCCCGGACACCGAACACCGAGCCCAGCGGCCTCCGACTCCTGGCGCTAATTGTCCCGTTCCCGGCGTTCTTCAAAACGATAAAAACTGATTGAAAGAAATAAATCGGTATGAATCTGATTCCTTAATTCACGATTCGTAACGATTGAAATGGATTGACTAAAACTAATTCAAACGATTCATTAACCATATTAAAAACGATAGAAACTGATGTGCAGTTAATAAGACATTTACGATAGAATCCCAAGTATTTTGCAACGTGAGTTTCTGATGGAGTATCGTAAATAAACGATTCACTAACCATATTAAAAACGATAGAAACTGATGTGCTGCTGATAAGACATTTACAATAGGATCCCAAGTATTTTGTAACATGAATTTCTGATAGAGTATCGTAAATAAACGATTCACTAACCATATTAAAAACGATAAGAAATTTTTTATCGTTTTCTATCGTTGGCGGTTATCAGGGAAGACATTGGTGATAAAAAACCATCTACACCTGCAAGAAGCGCTTTAGTTATTATGGCACGTAGTATTGCAGGTAATTGGAAAGTGCCCTTTTTTTGTTTTGTAGAGACTACATGCCATATCAACTTTAAAAAAAAAATTTTATATTTGATATAACAATTAAATTAAGAAATACAGGTGCTATGGTGCATTGGTTATGGACATGGGTCCGACTAATTTTATACAATTGTCCCGTGATTTAGGAATATCTACACAAAATTCAACTTTTTCAGTTAACGGAGAAAATCTAGTTTACATTTTTGACACTCCACATTTAATAAAAGCAACCCGAAATAATTTGTTAAAACATAATTTTGAATTTAATAATAAAGTAGCTTCGTGGGATCATATCAGACAGTTTTATATGCAAGACGTCAAACAATAGATAAGAGCAGCTCCTAAATTATCAAAAATTCATATGGACCTACATAACTTTATGAAAATGAAAGTTAAATATGCTGTACAAGCACTTAGTTAGTAACCATGTATGTGCAGGAATGTGTACACAGATGTCTGTCGGTCTTCTTCCGACTGAAGCCATTGGAACTATAGATTTAATTGATCATTTTGATAAATTGTTTGATATGTTAAATTCGTCTGCCGTAAATAATCCTAAAGAACGTGAAAAAGTTTTTACCGGAAGTGAAAAACAAATGCAGTTTTTGCAAGAAACGTCAGATTTTATAAAAAGTATTAAAGTAGTTAATAATAATAATAATGATAAATATGTAAAAATTAAATGCTTTGAATGCTGGCAGATAACAATTAATAGCATCATTCAGCTTTAGGAAACATTAAAGAATTATAATTTTCCATATCTCCGAACACGTAGATTAAATCAAGATTGTTCGAAAATTTTTTTGGTTCCGTTCGACAACAAGGCGGTAAATTTTAATCCTTACCTGACACCTATACAATTTAAGCGCGCCTTTAAAAAACTTTTTAGTATAACATTTTTAAAACATTCGGATACGCAAAATTGTGCTTCTGATTATGATGAAATGTTAAATCTTATTGGAACGTTAGATAATACCAAAGAGTCCACTGTTTCGGAATTTACTGCTTCATCATCAGCGCATAACATTTTAAATATTCCGACTCATGAATATCGTTCAATGAATCTGCCAGAAGAAAACGCGTTTAAATATGTTTGTGGATTTTTAATTAAAAGATGTACAGCAATACATTCATGTGATATATGTACAAAATATATGAATGATAATATGGCTGTCTTAGATGATACAACATTATATTGTTCTTTTCGCCTATATGAAAACGAAGAAGGGTTTGGGAAGTTAAACATACCAAGTAATGACTTTTGTTATTATATTCATAAATTAGAAGAAGTATTTGTAAAAAATTTTGAGAAGAATTGTTTTCAGAAAAATATTGGCAATTATTTATTCTAATTAACACAATATATAACTTTTGAACCGCCATGTCCAAATTTCTCTACTTCATTTTTGATAAAATTGTATCTTCGTATGCGTATATATTACACATTATCGCTGCATAATAAATCATGCAAACAGGTTATCACAAAAAATAGGAAACTTTTAAACGTTTCACATTTATAAATTTTCTTTTTAATTCTTACACTTTTTCTTATCTACGCAGTCTTCTTCTTATAATGTTTAATTGTCATGTTGAGTTATGTTTTACGGGCATATTTTAATATTATTGAGGCTACTGTTTTATTGATTCTTATTCTTATATAGGGGAGACCGGGGCGAAGTCAGCCCTATTTTTTCGGTGCCGATTTTTAACAACAAAATAAATCATTTTAGTGAAATATAATATACCATTGTAAAGAGTGAACCCTTGACTACAAAATTTATATAGGCATTTTTGGTCTACGTCGCTTTGTTCAATCGGTATAGAGTAAAAACGACAAAGGTGCAAAAATCGAAAAGTCAAAATTCCCGGGGCGGAGTCGTGTCTTCATTCTCGGACTGGATTTTAAATAAAGATACATAATTTTGATCATAAAAAATAATAGAATACACTTTATTCATTGTTTTTTAGTAGAAAAATGAAAAGCGGAAAATAATTTCAAGAAAATCAATTTTCTTTTTTGCTAACAGTTAAAGCATGTAAAAACAGAGTTTGACGAGCGCACGCACTCGTTGTGTGCCTTATGCTTGCACGAAATGCACTGTTTTTCATCGGCTCTGTTTTCTATTATCTCCGAGCATACGCAGCATATTATTTAGCTTTCTTGACTTCGTTTTGGCTTGGTCACGACTTCGCCCCGAACACAAGTTTTAGGTTTTGTCGCTTATAAAATAATAGAAATCAATGAAAATAAAAAAACTGCACTGAATTCGTGTTCAGCATGCATTACTCTTTAGAATCACTTACTTTGAGATTCGGAGAGACAATAATACTTAAGATATTATAAACTTTCGACGCGGAAGAAATTTTACTTTTGACCTGCGAAAACACGTTTGCTTCGATAAGAATCACAACATGGCACGTAACCTCCGTTGGTCACGTGGGCACTACAAGCCACTTACAGTATTAATAGCGAGTTCACACAACATACAGATTTCGAAATAATTGCAAAAACAACTCCGCCCCGGGGCCGACTTTGCCCCAGTCTCCCCTACCCGGGAAAAAAAGATTAGGGGAGACCGGGGCTAAACCGCCAGTTTTTTTTCGATGCCGATTTTTAACAACAAAATAAATAATTTTAGTTACATGTGGTATACCACTGTAAAGAGTGAACCTTTAGCTACAAAATTTATATAGGAAATTTTTATCTATGTTGCTCTGTTTAACCGGTATAGAGCAAAAACGACAACGGTGGAAAAATTGAAATCTCAAAAATGCCGGGGTTGAACCGCCACCCCCCCGGGGCTAATCCGCCACACTGCATTTTCAATACATATACGTAAATCTAATCCTGAAAAATGATAGGATACATTTTAATAATTGTTTTTTAAGAGAAAAATATAAAAATTTTTATCCGAAACATTTTTTTTACTTATTCCATAAAACAATTTAAGCACGTGAATACAGATCCTGACAAGCGCACGCATGTGTTATGTGCCCTACGCTCGCACGCAATGCACTGTTTCCCATATGCTCTGTTTATTGTCAACTTCTCTGAGCACACGCAGCACGTATTATCCAAGTCTTCGTCAGAATCCGACCGCTGCTGCTTCCTTGATTTCGATTTACGCCCACTGCTCGTCGAAGGCTGCGGTTCTGTTTGTGTGGCATTTTTTTCAAGTCGTTCAACGTGGTTCTCCGGACATCGAATTGTTTTGCGGCTGCGTAAGCGCTCATTTTATCTTTTCTCACCGCAAGAACTGCCTTCTTGAGTTGCTCCTTGTCGACGGGAGTCATTTTGCGACGAAACGTGCGTACCATTTCCCTCCTATACAAACTGACGCACGTGCGAGGGAAGACAGAATCACGCTCGAGGGAAACCTAACCTGAAATCGCCGTGAGCTGAAGTCGTGCGCCCAGCACGCCACAGTGACGAGACTGGCGGACCAGCCCCGGGCAGTGATGGCAGTTTTGAAGCCCAGCACCACGGTGCTGTTGGGGTGAGGGAACCCCACTACAAGCTCGCGCCGTGTCCGTGTGCGCTCCGCGCTCGGCTCTGCTTCGGGTCTTAGAGACGAGCAGACATATTATGTTCCTTCTCCTTTCCTCCTATTCAGCCACGAAAGCGACACGCGACGCGCTTCGCTTCTGTTACGCGTTGAATGCCTTTTCTAGATATATAGATATATCTAGATATTTAACAGATTTATTTTCTCATAATTCTCGTCAGTTGCTAAATGTTTCTGAAATACATTTAATGCTTTTCTACTGACTTTTTTTTATTTATTTAATATAAATGTCTTCGCAATAATTAATCGTTGTTGCAATATGACTCAAATACTGTAACATGTATGAAAATAAACATAAATTAATAAATAATATACATTATATGCAGGGATCGGCAAACAATTAATAATAAAATTATGATAACCGATTACTTAGTTGATTATTAATTGAGAAAAGCTATTTTTTGATTACTCGATTAATCAAGTAATAAGAATTTTTTGATTACTCGATCAATCAAGTAATCAGAATAAAAATTTTTGGTTACTGGATTAATCAATTGCTCGATTAATGAATAAACAGTGTAAAATATTTATCAACATTAAAACGAAACGATTAAATAAGATTAAATTAATAAAAATTAAAAGAGGAGCTTTATTAGACATAAAGATAACATTAAGTTAACCGTTCATTATTACGAGTGTCTTCCGCACTACCTATGAGGTGCCACTAATAGTGCGTTAGGTTTTTAACATGGACCTTTGCCTGTAGCCCTATTATACCACATTTTTTTATATATGTACATATATATAGATATAATTTCTGTATTTTCTACATCTATTTTTCATAGATGTGATGTCCAACACACTGAGTGTTCGACAATTTTTTAACACATCTATTATTATTTATAGATGTGATGTCCAACACACAGAGTGTCCGACAATGTTTTAACACATCTATTATTATTCATAGATGTGATGTCCAACACAGTGTCCGACAACTTTTTAATACATTATTAAATGTACAAACATGATAAATGCATTTTGATACATCATCATGTTTGTAATAAGAATAATACTGCCCATAAAATATTTTATTTTAAAAATTACTATGTTACATATTAGATGTGGAAGGAGTAGCAGTTTCATCAATATCTGCAGCACATAGTCTTAATTCTTAAATGACCTTTTTGCTTTTTGGGACATGCAGAATATAATATTTTTGTTGTCATTAGAGATATATGCTTTTCAGTAATTTGCATGGTTAAAGCAGTTTTTTTCTAGCTTTTAATGCTGACTTTACCACACAAGAAGCATTGCCATTATATACGAAAGTTTATTTCGTTTTTTGTTTTTATATCGGGTAAAAAGGAGAAGATTCTCTCTGAGTCGGCATTTGAATTTGGTAACGATCTATATAGCATTTAAAAATCTCTATCAAGTTAGCCCCCCCACCAACGCAAAAAAATCCGCACCTATTAAAAAATTTAGTGCTATTTATGTGCTAATTTGCTGCTCTAGTCCGGATTTTGTTGCTCAAGCCGTTTAGCAGGAAACGGCTATCAAAATGGGGGGGGGGGGCAGCTTGTCGTCAAGCTAGCCCCCCCCCCATAATAAAAAACCTATATAGAGTGCTCAAATCCAAAAAACAAATACACCAGAATTTGTTGTTTTTTTTTGTTGCTTTAAGATAGCGTAAACAAATTTTCGAAATATAAGGTTCTGTAAACAATGCCACTAATAAATACTGCATCTTTGACCGTTATCTACGACTTCGATGGCTAAAAACTAAGTGAAAGAATTTGTTGCTCGGCTCTTTTTGGTCTTAAAATATTCTATGGACCGTGCCCTACCAGAATATCCAACTTGCAATTTTGTTGCTCGACCCTAACTGCAAATAAACAAATTATTTATCTCCGCGTCGACCGTTATCCATACGATTTCAGTGGCTAAAAACTAAGTAAAAGAATTTGTTGCTCGGCTCTTTTTGTTATTTAAATATTCTATGGACCGTGCCCTACCGGAATATGCAACATATGATTTTGTTGCTCGCCCCTAACTGCAAATCATAGTCGTAGATAACGATCGACGCGGAGATAAATGATATTTAAATAACAAAAAGAGCCGAGCAGCAAATTCTTTTACTTAGTTTTTAGCCACCGAAATCGTATGGATAACGGTCGACGCGGAGATAAATAATTTGTTTATTTGCAGTTAGGGTCGAGCAACAAAATTGCAAGTTGGATATTCTGGTAGGGCACGGTCCATAGCATATTTTAAGACCAAAAAGAGCCGAGCAACAAATTCTTTCACTTAGTTTTTAGCCATCGAAGTCGTAGATAACGGTCAAAGATGCAGTATTTATTAGTGGCATTGTTTACAGAACCTTATATTTCGAAAATTTGTTTACGCTATCTTAAAGCAACAAAAAAAAAACAACAAATTCTGGTGTATGTGTTTTTTGGATTTGAGCACTCTATATAGGTTTTTTATTATGGGGGGGGGGGCTAGCTTGACGACAAGCTGCCCCCCCCCCCCATTTTGATAGCCGTTTCCTGCTAAACGGCTTGAGCAACAAAATCCGGACTAGAGCAGCAAATTAGCACATAAATAGCACTAAATTTTTTAATAGGTGCGGATTTTTTTGCGTTGGTGGGGGGGCTAACTTGATAGAGATTTTTAAATGCTATATAGATCGTTACCAAATTCAAATGCCGACTCAGAGAGAATCTTCTCCTTTTTACCCGATATAAAAACAAAAAACGAAATAAACTTTCGTATATAATTGGCAATGCTTCTTGTGTGGTAAAGTCAGCATTAAAAGCTAGAAAAAAACTGCTTTAACCATGCAAATTACTGAAAAGCATATATCTCTAATGACAACAAAAATATTATATTCTGCATGTCCCAAAAAGCAAAAAGATCATTTAAGAATTAAGACTATGTGCTGCAGATATTGATGAAACTGCTACTCCTTCCACATCTAATATGTAACATAGTAATTTTTAAAATAAAATATTTTATGGGCAGTATTATTCTTATTACAAACATGATGATGTATCAAAATGCATTTATCATGTTTGTACATTTAATAATGTATTAAAAAGTTGTCGGACACTGTGTTGGACATCACATCTATGAATAATAATAGATGTGTTAAAACATTGTCGGACACTCTGTGTGTTGGACATCACATCTATAAATAATAATAGATGTGTTAAAAAATTGTCGAACACTCAGTGTGTTGGACATCACATCTATGAAAAATAGATGTAGAAAATACAGAAATTATATCTATATATATGTACATATATAAAAAAATGTGGTATAATAGGGCTACAGGCAAAGGTCCATGTTAAAAACCTAACGCACTATTAGTGGCACCTCATAGGTAGTGCGGAAGACACTCGTAATAATGAACGGTTAACTTAATGTTATCTTTATGTCTAATAAAGCTCCTCTTTTAATTTTTATTAATTTAATCTTATTTAATCGTTTCGTTTTAATGTTGATAAATATTTTACACTGTTTATTCATTAATCGAGCAATTGATTAATCCAGTAACCAAAAATTTTTATTCTGATTACTTGATTGATCGAGTAATCAAAAAATTCTTATTACTTGATTAATCGAGTAATCAAAAAATAGCTTTTCTCAATTAATAATCAACTAAGTAATCGGTTATCATAATTTTATTATTAATTGTTTGCCGATCCCTGCATATAATGTATATTATTTATTAATTTATGTTTATTTTCATACATGTTACAGTATTTGAGTCATATTGCAACAACGATTAATTATTGCGAAGACATTTATATTAAATAAATAAAAAAAAGTCAGTAGAAAAGCATTAAATGTATTTCAGAAACATTTAGCAACTGACGAGAATTATGAGAAAATAAATCTGTTAAATATCTAGATATATCTATATATCTAGAAAAGGCATTCAACGCGTAACAGAAGCGAAGCGCGTCGCGTGTCGCTTTCGTGGCTGAATAGGAGGAAAGGAGAAGGAACATAATATGTCTGCTCGTCTCTAAGACCCGAAGCAGAGCCGAGCGCGGAGCGCACACGGACACGGCGCGAGCTTGTAGTGGGGTTCCCCCACCCCAACAGCACCGTGGTGCTGGGCTTCAAAACTGCCATCACTGGCCCCGGGTGCTTACTGGCGGATAAGCCCCAAACATAAGTTTCAGGTTTGATCGCCCACGAAATATTAGACATCAACGATAATGAAAAAACTACACTGGATTCGTGTTCAGCATGCATTACTCTTTATAATCACTTACTTTGAGATTCGGTGATACAATAATATTCAAGATATTACAAAATTTCCACGCGCAGAAAATTTCCCTTTTACCTTCCGAAAACACGTTTGCCTTCGTAAAAATCATAACACGGCAGGTAACCTGCCGAAACTCCATTGGTCACATGGGTACCATAAGCAGCGTTTACAATGTTAATAGCGAGTTTGCACGATATACAGGTTCCGAGATATTTGATTTGGCGGTTCAACCCCGTTGGCGGTTTAGCCCCGGTCTCCCCTATATATAATTATATATAAATACATATATGATTATATATGAATTTTGTCTCTATATGATCATATATAATTATATATAATCATATATAATCATATATGAACATATATAATGATATTATATAATCATATAGGGTTATATATACTTCCATATGAATTTTATATGGATCCATATATGAGTGCATATATGATCTATTATTGTTCACATATTGTTCATATCTAGTTATATTTAGAATTATACATGCCCATATATAATCATATATGGACCCATATATAATTTCATATAAGGACCAAATTTCATATATAATCACATATAATCATATATATTTATATATAATTATATATAATTATATATAATCTTTTTTTCCCGGGTAATGATAATGGATTGTGATGTATTCTTTAATTGCTTTAATTTCTTAATCTATTTCTTAATTTTATTTCTTACTTACCCAGTATTGTGTGTTTATTTATTGCATGTTTTGTTTGCTTGCAAATAACATTATATATAACTTTGCTCGTTTCTTTATTGCATTTTGTTTATTTTCAAATTATATTGTATAACTGTTGAGATTTAGCACAAATGAGGTTAATAATATAAGAATAACTGCCCTTATGAAAAAGTACACTCAACTTCGATGGTTAACACCCAAAGTTAAGTGTTAACACTAAACTTACGCGAGTTGACACTCAAATTTGGGCGTAAGTTTAGTGTTTGCCATCAAAGTTAAGTGTCAACTCTTAAATTTAGGTGTAGATTGAGTGTTGACCATTAAGGTTTAGGTAAGTTGTGGGTTTAATCATCGATGATGAGTGTATATTGGGAGTTTATTCTCAATGGTAAGTGTAGGTTGGGGATTAAGCCTTAATGTTTAGTGTAGGTTGGAGATTGATCCTCATCGTTGGATGTTGGTTTGGTGTTAACAGGGTGTTAACCTTTAATGTTCTATGTCGATTTAATCAGTGTCGCCATGATCCCTTTATTGTTGGGTGTCGTTTAAATGTTATTGTGTTAATCTTCGTTAAGTGTCAATTGACTGGCCCTTATTATTATTATTAATCGAGTATTGATAATATAGTACTATAATTTACTCCGTGAACATGTATGCACACACATACATAAAGAATAGATTTTTTTTAGATTTATGTTTCTTTACATTTGATTCTTAATTATTTTTCAATTTATTAAATAAATTCTTTATTTTGTCAGGTAGCGTCTTTAGGCGATCACCAATTGAAGGTTAACCTTCAAATGATGGTTAACCTTCAATTGGCGGTCCGAAATCACACCCAACTTTAAGGGTTTTTCTTTGGTGTTTTTTTAACGGTTAACACCAAAAGTTGAGTGTATTTTTCCATAAGGGTGTTAGCAAGTCGAAAAGACGATCGCTCGAGAGAGGCCGCATGCCGCACTGGAGCTCCCACCTACGCGCGCAACAAGTAGGGCCCCTTAATACTATTCTTGGTGACACACAGGTGTCGCCACGACAACGTCTTGAATATTTCTTGACACCTCCTCTTATTCACGACGTTATCTTCAAGATCTTGAGGTATGTTAAGATCTTCGTTCGTGTTAGACTCTTCGTAAGCAGATCAGCCACCTGCTTATCCGATGGGATGTAACCAACAGTTACGTTTCCTGCTTCTTGTTCGTGTCTGATTCGATGAAAGCGAACTCCTATATGTTTAGTTCTTCGGTGGAACTCCGGATTTTTCGACATCGCTATCGCTGCTTGATTGTCTACTTTCAACTCAGTTTCCCTTGTTTGTTTCAAACCGAGAGATTCCAGTAGTGGTCGTAACCACAAAAGTTCCTTCAACGCTTCCGATATCGCCATATATTCTGCTTCTGATGATGAGAGAGCAGTAACTCGTTGTAAACTTGATGACCAGGCTATCGGTCCTCCATGTAACGTGAAGATGTATCCAGATGTTGATTTTCTTTCCGTCACATCTCCAGCATGGTCGGAATCACAGTATCCAACCAATCCTTCATCTGTCTTTCCATTGTAACATAACGATAAACCAATCGTGCCTTTAAGATATCTCATGACATGTTTAACTGCTTTCCAATGTAATTCAGATGGATTATTCGAAAATCGAGCAAGTGTGTTCACGGCATACGATATGTCTGGCCTTGATACTAGTGCATTATAATTCAGGCTCCCCACAGCTTCTCGATAAGGAAATCTCTTCTCAATGATGTCCTCTTCATTCTTCAGCTCCGACAACTTGACAGAACAATCCATTGGTGATGTTGTCGTTTTACAATTCTCCATTCCAAATCGACATAGCATACGAGATATATATCCTTGTTGATTAATGCAGATTGTTTTCTTCTCTCGATCACGATTGATTTCCATGCCAACATAACATGACGGTTCGTGACATGTAATTTCAAATTTTCTTCTTAGTGAGGAAATAAAAGCCTTTAATAACTTCTTGTTTCTGCACGCCATGAGTCCATCATCAACATACAGACATAGTATCATTCAGTCCTCCGTATTGGCATCTTTTATAAAAATGCATGGGTCCGAATCCGATTGTGTCAGGCCATGTTCCTCCATAAATTCTTGAAAATAGATGTTCCAATTTCTGGATGCCTGTTTGAGCCCATAAAGACCTTTCTGTAAATGACAAACACGGTCAGTTCCATCTTCCTCCATATCCCTCGGGTTGTTTCATGTAGATATCTTCTTCGAGCGGACCATTGAGAAAGGATGTCTTTATATCAAATTGTATAATTTCCATGTCATACTTAGCTGCTGTTGCCAGAACAGTTCTCACGGATTCATAGCGAACCACCGGCGAGAAAGTCTCAAAATAGTCTACTCCTCTAGTTTGATTAAAACCACGAGCAACTAATCTCGCTTTATAACGTTCAACTGTTCCATCAGGTTTTAGTTTTGATTTAAACACCCATCGACACGAAACTATAGATCGATTCTTTGACAATTTTTCTAGCTTCCATGTTTGATTCTTCGTTAATGACAACATTTCTTCATCCATTGCCTTTTTCCAAAGATCAGCGTCTTCCCTAGAGATTGCATCTTCATAAGAAACTGGATCCATTGATGTCTTCATTGCTGCAATATATGCTGTTTTACTTGGTCTGCTTCTTAATTCCCTATCCGTTGTTGGGACTGGTTTCTGAAAATTCTTTGAGCCAATCGGTCGTCCTTTCTTCTTCTTTTTCAATAATGATTCCTCACTTGTGTCATTTATTTCCTGCACAAAAACATCATCATTGTTTATGTTCGTTTCAGTTTTATCATTACCTGAACAGGACGGCTCAATGAGTGATTCTTCAAATTCCTCCTCTGGCTCCGCAGATGATGATTCTTCAAGATCCTCTTCTGGCTCCGCAGATTCCTCCTCTAGATCAACAGATGGTATAAGAAATAATACTTGGTTATTTACATCCGCTATATCCTTTATTAAAACATCAGAAACCCTTTCCACGACCTTCTTTACAGGATCAAAAACTCGATAAATTTTATCAGTTAATCGATCGTATCCAACAAATATTGTCTTCCTGGCCTTAGGATCCATCTTGCGCCTCATTGTACCGGGAATATGTACAAAAGCCTTTGCACCGAAGACTCGAAGATGAGAAACATTCGGTTTCTTTCCATACCATTCAAAATATGGCGTCGTATTCATAATTCCTCGATTCGGCACTCGATTGCGAAGATATGCTGCTGTCCCAATGGCTTCAGTCCAAAGTAGACAATCCGTCCTTGATAAATCCGTGTTGAATAGCAATGATCGAGCAGTATCACATAACGTCCGGTTTTCTCGTTCTGCCATACCATTACATTGTTTTACGTTGGGCGGTGATAACTCGTGAATAATATTCATAGACTTGAGAACCTCTCTTACGCTTTCATTTACGTATTCCGTCCCGTTATCTGTTCTCAAAGAGATTGCTTTTCTCTTTGTTTCTTTCTCTGCATCTATGAAGAACTGTTTCAATATGCTTGATACTTCATCTTTCGTCTTCATAAAAAATACTCTGCGATAACCAGATGCTTCATCTTTCATCGTCAGAAAGTATTTGCATTTATTCCACGATATTATCCCAACATGACAGACATCTGAATGAAAACGTTGACCAGGCAAACAATCTCGTTTTCCTCGGGTAGGATGCGAATTAATTGTTTGTTTTTCAAGATGACATGAGTCACAGTCATTTCTTTCTGTGAAAATTACTTCAAGTCCATCTGCAAGATTGTTCTTTGACATTGCTCGTATCACTTTATCACTTACGTGACCAAGACGCTGGTGCCATAATCCAGTTGATTGAGCTACCTTCACAGAGATCGATGGTGGTCTGACTCGAATAAAAGGAACATATTGATTTCCAATCCTTTTTCCACCTAGTATCGTCCGTCGTCCATCCATTAGACGCATGATTCCATCTCCGTGATAAAAGCTATATCCTTTCGTCATTTCCATGAATGTGGTTGAAAACAGCGATTCACTACTCCCCAGGTAGCAAGCACTCGTCATTTTGACGTCAATTGACGTCAAAATGACGGACTTTTGACGTCAATTGACGTCAAAATGACGAGTGCTTGCTACCTGGGTCATGTCCTCTGAGTAGTATACATTCTCCCAGGTTTTTCCCATTGCTTGCCATTAACTGATTTGTCAATTTCATTTGTTACCGACATGAGTTGCCCATAAAGCTTTATCATTTGCAACATTTAACATTATCGGTGAGCTTGCGTAACGTTGAAAACCACTCCATATTTCTTGTCAGATGAATGCTTGCTCCTGAATCTGCAATAATTCGATCATCATTACTTGCCTTGAAAACAGATGATGCTGACAAACCGCTCTCACTCTTCTGATTTTTGGATACTTTCTATTCTTCAGATGCTTCCGCCTTTTCTGATTTTTCCGACTTCGACCAACAGTCTCGCCGCATGTGTTCCTTTTTACCACATTTGTGACATTTACCCTGAAACTTCTTTTCAGTTATTTTTGTTGACTTTGATCGAGCCTTAAATACTTCATGCGATGTATCATCCGTACGTTCAACAATACTTCGTTTCGCATTTGTGAGCTTCTCTAGGAAAGATTCTAATGACACATTGTCTGATAAAAGTGACCAACTCGTGACAAAATTATCAAACTCTTTCGGTAAACATCCAAGAATTTTTGCCATTAAAAGTTTTTCATTAAAACTTCTACCAAAATCCTCTGACTCTAACGCTTCGATTTTACGAGCAATTACCTTGAGTCCCGCTACGAATGTACCGACTGTGCTATCCGGCTTCCATGAATAGATAAAGAACTTACGTAGCAGTTCCAGCAGAACATTTAACGTTTTCGGCTCAAAAATAGTCTTAATCCTCTTCATAATATCCGCCGATGTTTCACAGTCACATACCTGATCAAACATCGTGTCGTCTAGCGTTGACCGAATGATCGAGCAAGCTTTGCTGTCCTTTACTCTCCAGTCCTCTATCTCCTTTCTGTTCGTGACAATTCTATTGTCGTTCTCACCTCTTCCGACTTGATTGTAATACCACCAGCGATCTTCCATATTCGATGACTTTCAAGAGCGTCTCGAATCTCAATCTTCCAGCGGCTATACGTTTCCTTCGAAAGCTTCGTTACTCGAATATCTCGAATTAAGCCTTCCTCAGCAGCAGCCATGACTCTCTATTATACAGTTGTTACTAGCGAACAGATATCACTTAGCAACATGAGCATGCAATTACCTTTACTGCTCGTTCTTTTTCAACCTCAAAAACGTGCAACTAGCCGTGTCAAATAGCTGAGCACACATAAGTCTCATAATCTGTTGAGATTTAGCACAAATGAGGTTAATAATATAAGAATAACTGTTAGCGAGTCGAAAAGACGATCGCTCGAGAGGGGCCGCATGCCGCACTGGAGCTCCCACCTACGCGCGCAACAAGTAGGGCCCCTTAATACTATTCTTGGTGACACACAGGTGTCGCCACGACAACGTCTTGAATATTTCTTGACAATAACTTATATTTAATAATATATTGTTGCGTTTTACATTTTACTTTTAATTAATGGCAATATGTATGTGCAATTTTTTCAGTTGCGTTAATATTGATATTATATGCTTTGATATTATGCGTTCATATTATACGTTGACATTATGCGTTACTATATATTAATGGGCATTAATAGACTTTTATACATTACGTTACTTAAATTTAATATTGTGTGTGTTACATAAATTCATGTATTCATGTGCGTTAGATATATATATATATACATATGTATGTATGTATGTGGTGTATGTGTATTTGTAAAGGCATAAATACTGTTAGTGATACATTTAATTAATTAATTTTTTTCTTTTTTTTAAGTTCTTACATGCCTCAAGGATGAATAATCAAAAGGTATACGAATGAAAAACTTGAAGAAGAAGTGGAGCTTATTAATATTACATTTTATATATTCCTTGTTTAGGCTCAGTCTCCAACCTACACTAGTCATTGAGGCTTAATTCCCAACCTACACTTCCCAGTAAGCAAGGAACATTAAATTAACGTTTAGAAATATTGACTTTATGTGTATTTTTTAAACGTTTTTTAATCATATTATACACATATTTGAAAAATATTATTTCGTAATATGATTTTTCTGAATGTTGTTAAAATATTTTAAAAACGTTATAGAAAATATTTTTCAAATGTTACTCTGACATTTATTTAAGATCAATGCAACAGTTCAAAATTCCTTGTAATTTGGACTTAGAAATAACGTTGGTAGTATATTAATTTTCTGTTCTTATAGTGTTATTGTTTTATATTGTGCGCAATGCTCATCGCGACAGCCATGATGTACATGATTATCCTACATACGATGCGTGAGTGCGTATACACGTATGTAAATCGAGCAGTGCGGAGTGCTCTTTATTTACAGCATATTTATATATAAGTAAGTAACTATTATATTCTAAAAGTTGCATATATTAATGATAAGAACTCAATTAACCATACGTGCTCTGAATAGTAGCTGGTGATGCAGGATTCATTTTCCTATTTACAAGAGAGATTTACAGAAGAGAGGAAATATCAAATCTATCTATGTTCTATAATAGACTTGTCTTTGGACATATCAAAAATATCATCAAGGTTCGTCAATGCTATTATTTCGATGGTACCAAACAGTGTGTAACTTTCTATAAAATAACCTCAAAATTTGGCGAAATATGGAAACGATAACGTATAAAGCTGGTACAATATGCATGGAGACAATTTGTTGAAGAAGTATTGTACGGCTTTAATACATCATCGTTTGCACATATCACTGAAAGAGTAATTTAGTATAAAATTAGTATAAAGTTGATAGACGTAACAAACGATCAGTATATAAATAAGACCAAAACTGACTTCTTATTCATTTCTATATTTTTTTCACATATTTGTGCTATCACACTTTAAAGTATATAAATATATTATTGTGAGCATATTTTATATGTACAGAGCAATGAATATATATCTTAACATACAGGATCAATTGTATCAAATTCAAGAAACCACCATTTGAAAAAATTTACCCTGGCTAAGATAAACATCAGTGAACAATATATCATAAGGAAAACGCTGTACAAGATATTAAGATTGGAGAACATCTTCCCTTAACTTCTATTGACAGTTTTCTTACTTTTGAGGAAATGCTAAAAAATAACCAAGAAGCTTGTACGCAAGTCGTAAGTAAAGCTGCTTATTATTATTAAATTATGTATATATTAAAGTTATAACCTTTTTCTTATCTAAACTATATTGAATTTGTCTTGTTTTAGAGGCTTTTAGACAACAATCCCTTGTAATACAGAGAAAGACTTAGAACATTCTATAATGGAATGGCTTAGATTTGCAAACACCCGTAAACAAAGAAAAAATTTTTAAAAGGTGAAAAGTAATATATGTATTTTAATACACAGAATGAATCACTGAAGATGTTACTAATATTTCTAAAATTGAACGAGAAATTCTTATTTTCCAGCAACTGTTTGGTAAAGATCCGGAAAGATTAATAATCCGTTTAAAAGGAAAGAATAAGAGATTGAAGAAAAATAGTAAAAGAGTTATATTGAACTAAAGCACCTATATCGCATTGCCTAAAGAAGAGTTAGAAGTCACCTTAATTTCCCTTATGCAAAGGCTGACTTCAAAAAGTTCCCCTCCTAGGATCAATACTTTCTGAGATGGCAGAGATAATTCGCAGAGATAATTGGCACACGAAATAAAACTCATAATAAAACTTATATATATGTATATGTATATATATTTTTTTATATAAATAAAACTACTTTTTTATGATAATTAGTGTAGTGCATATTTATTGAAAATAATACATATTGCCTGAAATAAAAACAAAATATCAATAACAACTTTAAATAAATGTCAGAATTAATATTACGGTAATCTTGATATAATATTGTAATAAAGTTGATAGTACGTTTAAATTTTTATCTCAAAAACATTACAGGAATGATAGAAAAATCTTAGCGCAATGTTATTTGTAACATTATGGCACTCCCATTTCAACATTACTGAAATTTCGGAATCGTGGTCAAAGTATCCCAGCGAAAACAACCTAGTCAAAGTGATGTCAAATTGCCATCAAATTGACGAGGGGTATGATGTCAAAAGGAGTGATCAAAATGATGGCAAATGATGGCATCATGACTGCAAAACATCCCATACCTTGATGGCGATTATGACTGTCATTTTGCTGTCTGTTTGATGTCAACGTGACATGTCTGTTTGATTTCAAAGTGACATCAAAATAATTCCCTCTACAATAATAAATGCAAAACTAAAATCAAATTAACGTTTCAAATCAACGTTTTTTAGAAAAAAAATTAAATATCTTTCGCTAATATATCTTTGTAGAAATCTGATTATAAATATGAGAAAATCTGCGCAATTTATTAAAAATTTTCATACATACGGATACTGAAATATTTTAAAAATCTTTATCCAATTATTTCTGAAAGTATCTGAGAAATTATATATATTTTTTAATAATTTTTTATAAGTCCCAATTCTTGTAAAATTTCTCAAAAATTTTTGATATTATTAAAGACCTTCATACAGTATAAGATCTTCAATAATACCATAATAAACGCGATCACGGAAGCTCCAAACGTTCGAAATATATATAAATCGAAATACACACTACAAAACAACGTCGGAGATCCCTTTTAAGAAAATAACTGAGTAGATCAAATTGTCTCATTATTACCCACATAGCAAAACATAATTCTGATCCAGTTTCTGTCTCAAAAAGAACATAAAATGTACTAGTGCATTTTGCCATCTCTGCACTGTATAATTTCTCGGAGGTATCACAAAAAATATTAGAGCCAAGATCTTACAAACTCGCCTTTTATCCTAGTGCGTAAGGATTTTTGCTTACAAGAAGGTACTGGCGCATGTATGCGCATGTTACTAGCGCTTGTTTGAGCGAAAATTTTCTAAGTCCCTTTACGACATGTTGCTTTCGCGCCGCGGTCGTTACCTCCGGCGCAGCCCGAGCAAATTTTTCTAAGTCCCTGTACGACATGGTGCTTTCGCGCCGCGGTCGTTACCTCCGGCGTAGCCCGAGCAAAAGTTTTCTAAGTTCCCTCGCGGCGTCTTGCTTTCGCGTCGCGGTCGTTACCTCCGGCGCAGCTTGAGCAAAAGTTTTCTAAGTCCCCTTGCAGCGTGTTGTTTTCGCGTCGCGGTCGTTACCTCCGGCGCAGCCCGAGTAAAAACATTCTAAGTTCTCTTGCGGCGTGTGGCTTTCGCCGGGATATTTTGCTGTGTGGGTAATGTAGTCATTTTAATGTTATTTTGATGCCCTTTTAATGTCAACGTGATTAATCGAGTTTTTCCCGCATAACACTCAATTATATTATCTAAAAATTTATTTCCACCTTTCCCTATAATGTTTCATCACGCACAACGTCAATCTACATGGTGTCAATTTTTCGTCATATTGGTCTATTCTTTTGACACAATGACGACAAACGACAGTTTTGACATCATATTGACGTCATTTTGACTGGGCTGTTTTCACTGGGATGTTCATAATGATGTTCTATACAACATTAAGAAATACATATTTAACAACATTACAAGTTCTAGAATATCGTTGCAATAACATTGTAATAATGATTTTTTGCTTACTGGATTATCATTGAGGATAAACTCCCGTTATACACTCATCATTGAGGGTTAAACCCACAACTTACCTAAACCTTAATGTCAATACTTTTTTGTAAGAGCAGAATTTGCGCATACGTTTCTCTTTTGAATAAATTTAAGAACCGAGCACCTCTGGTGTCAAACATAACCTCTAAAGAAGAAAAGTGAAGCGGCGGATATATGATCCGCGGCGTGACTGATACAACGCCCTTATGAAAAAGTACACTCAACTTCGATGGTTAACACCTAAAGTTAAGTGTTAACACTAAACTTACGTGAGTTGACACTCAAATTTGGGCGTAAGTTTAGTGTTTGCCATCAAAGTTAAGTGTCAACTCTTAAATTTAGGTGTAGATTCGAGTGTTGACCATTAAGGTTTAGGTAAGTTGTGGGTTTAATCCTCAATGATGAGTGTATATTGGGAGTTTATTCTCAATGGTAAGTGTAGGTTGGGGATTAAGCCTTAATGTTTAGTGTAGGTTGGAGATTGATCCTCATCGTTGGATGTTGGTTTGGTTAACAGGGTGAAGTATAACCATTAATGTTCTATGTCGATTTAATCAGTGTCGCCATGATCCCTTTATCGTTGGGTGTCGTTTAAATGTTATTGTGTTAATCTTCGTGTTAAGTGTCAATTGACGGCCCTTATTATTATTATTAATCGAGTATTGATAATATAGTACTATAATTTACTCCGTGAACATATATGCACACACATACATAAAGAATAGATTTTTTTTTAGATTTATGTTTCTTTAAATTTGATTCTTAATTATTTTTTAATTCTTTAAATAAATTCTTTATTTTGTCAGGTAATGTCTTTAGGCGTTCTCATGCATGCTGTTAACGTTTTATTATATTAATATTATATTATGTTAAATATACGAATTTTATATTAATAATTATTGTACATTAATTGTAATTGCATTATTATTTTTAATATTTACCAGTTATTATCAATGCACGATTTTTGAACGCTATAAAGATATGTTATATAGGAGTATAAGCAACAAGGAAGCGTCAGAATCAAAGGATCGCCACTAGTTCGTTCGATCATCGATGTCAAGCGATGTTAGGTGCGGTACTGACTCGGATGGATGACCGCGCTGTACCCTTACGGAAAAATACACTCAACTGTTGGTGTTAACCGTTAAAAAAACACCAAAGAAAAACCCTTAAAGTTGGGTGTGATTTTTGGATCACCAATTGAAGGTTAACCTTCAAATGATGGTTAACCTTCAATTAGCGGTCCGAAATCACACCCAACTTTAAGGGTTTTTCTTTGGTGTTTTTTTAACGGTTAACACCAAAAGTTGAGTGTATTTTTCCATAAGGGCGTTTACGCGAGCGTTACTTCTGTAGTAATTTACGATAATTCCTTTACATACAAACTTGCATTATAAGTATATTATATACACGTTTCAAATTCGCGTACTTTTCGCATGCGCATATGGCTACAGAGCATGCGCATGTATATAGCCACGGAGCTGTGACGGAGCACTTACATACAGTTTTTCGCCTTTTTAAACGAAACCGTGATCCAATAAACGTTTTAATTAGTTTATTCGGGACCAACAAACGATTCCGCATCGATTGAACCCGCTTTAAAATAAAAACTTTGAAATAAATATAAAGAATTCTATATTTATCGGCTATATTAACACTAAAAATTATTTTCGTGTTTACATAAAGCCTATTAACTAACAAATGTTTAAATTAGTCTAACAATCACCTACAAACGACTAACAAACGATTAATATAAAAAAAATGTTATAAGTCGAAGTTGTCCGGCTAACTTCATTGAGGTCTATTTTTAACTGTCTCCCTTAGAAAGAGAAAGAGTCAGTTTCCGAAACGCATCTAATTTTGGGGACCAGGCATTAAGCCTTGTTTCCACAATGCTAGAAATTGCTCCGAGAAAAAAAATTGTCTGCCAAATATATATTGAGGTCTGAAAAAACGATATTACCACAGTGGTATGTACGTAATATCGTTTCTTCGTCATTGTCGATAGTTGATAAAATGGGAAACATCCTTATTTAAAATTTAATATTGCAATATTAACAAAAAAAGAAATCGTTTACTTGTTAATTAATTTTTATTAAAATAGAGTAGTTTTCCAAACAATAAAATATATTTCGACACTTTATCCAAATGATTCTGGAGCGATTAGATTAAAAAAATTTTTTTTAGATTATATGTCTGCCAACTATACGCTTAATTGATTTTCATTGATTTTCTATTATTCTATGGTTTTCCAAAACTCTAAAAATTTTTTTTCCAAATTTCTCTAAATGATTTCCAAACGATTGGAAAAGATATTATAAGAAAAATTTTTAATTTGTTTGCCAACTATACGTTGGTCTGACGAAGCCTTTAAGGTTGGTTTATAATAGCCATAACCGTTAACTTAGGCTGGTGCCGTAGAGGCCGTTACCGTAATCTGTAAAGGGGCGGTTTATAATAGTCAGTACGCCTCTGTTACGGTCGCAGTCACACCGTAAAACGCATAACCTATAAAAGTCACATTTTTTTTATATAAATAAATTTAAATTGAAATAGTGAATTTGTCCAACACATTATCTTTCGCATGAAGGGACAGTTCCTTAGCAGTGGGCACATATTTCAAGAGGATCCAGACCGGAGTGACATCGATAAGATATATTTAACCAATTTCATTAATTGTATATATATTGAATATAATTAATTTCATATATTTAGTGTAATTAAGTTTAATATAATTAAGTATAAATTTAATATAATTAGTTTTGTAAAAAAGATCTAATAAAATGATTAGACTTAGATTCCCTGCTTAAAAAGGCCGATAGAAAACGATTAAATATCATAAGTATTCTCGAAAAATTGTATCGTAATCTATCTGGCCTATGTGATACAGTTTTCTTCTCCAAAGAGCATTTATCGTAATGAATATAATTCTATTGTATATATTCCTTAATATCAACAAAACAATAGAAGACGTATCGTATGGTATAATAACTTTCACCATTTATTATTTTTAATCCTACGAACACGAGAATAATTAAATACAAACTTAATATCATTTAACGATACACATATTCTACGAATGGTAACGTTTCTATACCACAGCCATTTAATAATATTCAATAATATTCTATCAGAATACGGTCTAACTGTGATAACTACGTAAATCAATCCGAAATTCACGATAAGATCTATCGTTTCTTGTGTGAGTATTATCACAGAGGTTTTGTAGTTTCTATTCAGATCCTCGCTTTCGCGGAGCAATCATTGTCTATGAAATCTATCCGCAGAGATTTTATACTCTTTTATCTGGATAATAATAAATTAGCTTTATAATAAATTACTACATTATTTTTTATAACATTCTATCAGAAGACTCAGAAACATAGATATTCATGTGAATCAATTTGATCGTCACAATAAAGTATATCATGCTTTATGTGAATTCTATCGTATACATATTCTATATCCTATTGCGTTTCCTGCACTCGCTTAGTTATCATATTATATACGAGTCGACCTATAGAGGTTCTATCGTTTTCTACCCGGACAATGCTACGCTCGTTTCTATAACAGTTTCCGGAACGATTACCTATTACACTCGATGAGAGCACAGTTGAACATTGGTACCTATGTAAACGAATCACAACTTCACGATAAAGTCTATCGTTCCCTATATGAGATTTATTATACACATCTCCTATATTCTATTCCCCTATATTTATATACGAGTCGACCTACAGAGGTTCTACCGTTTTCTACCCGGACAATGCTACGCTCGTTTCTATAACAGTTTCCGGAACGATTACCTATTACACTCGATGAGAGCACAGTTGAACATTGGTACCTATGTAAACGAATCACAACTTCACGATAAAGTCTATCGTTCCCTATACGAGACTTATTATACACATATATACTATATTCTATTTTACTATATTTATATACGAGTCGACCTACAGAGTTTCTATCGTTTTCTATTCGGAAAATGCTACTATGATTTCTTTAACGGTTTTCAGAACGATTACCTATTACATTCGATGAGAGCACAGTTGAACATTGGTACCTATGTAAACGAATCACAACTTCACGATAAAGTCTATCGTTCCCTATATGAGACTTATTATACACATATACTATATTCTATTTTACTATATTTATATACGAGTCGACCTACAGAGTTTCTATCGTTTTCTATTCGGAAAATGCTACTATGATTTCTTTAACGGTTTTCAGAACGATTACCTATTACATTCGATGAGAGCACAGTTGAACCTTAGTACCTATGTAAACGAATCACAACTTCACGATAAAGTCTATCGTTCCCTATATGAGATTTATTATACACATCACCTATATTCTATTCTCTTATATTTATATACGAGTCGACCTACAGAGGTTCTATCGTTTTCTACCCGGACAATGCTACGCTCGTTTCTATAACGGTTTCCGGAACGATTACCTATTACATTCGATGAGAGCACAGTTGAACATTGGTACCTATGTAAACGAATCACAACTTCACGATAAAGTCTATCGTTCTCTATATGAGACTTATTATACACATGTACTATATTCTATTTTACTATATTTATATACGAGTCGACCTACAGAGTTTCTATCGTTTTCTATTCGGAAAATGCTACTATGATTTCTTTAACGGTTTTCAGAACGATTATTTATTACATTCGATGAGAGCACAGTTGAACATTGGTACCTATGTAAACGAATCACAACTTCACGATAAAGTCTATCGTTCCCTATATGAGATTTATTATGCACATCTCCTATATTCTATTCTCCTATATTTATATACGAGTCGACCTACAGAGGTTCTATCGTTTTCTACCCGGACAATGCTACGCTCGTTTCTATAACGGTTTCCGGAACGATTACCTATTATATTCGATGAGAGCACAGTTGAACCTTAGTACCTACCCTGGTAACCATCTCCGATAGAAAACGATTAAAAACGGCTACATCTGTATCGTTTTTAATCGTATCTTATCGGTTCTATCGTTGCATACTCAAAAGACAGATAAAACATGAATCGAATCGAATCGGTTTCTATCGTTTTAGATCCGAATAAGGAAATAACTATACAAATTTTATAGTTATGAATCGTTTTCTATATGTACAATTATTGCCCGTCTGAATCAATCGTATATACACGATATAGTATATGTCGTTATTTATGGTAATAATTTTACCGTATGCATTAATACGGATATATAAGAATAAAATGATAGACATCTCATTGATATTTATATGACTTAACCGAACCAATACATCTATCGTTTCTTATCAGGATTTTCCGACATACAACTTATCATCTTCCTATACAGCAACTAATCGGTTCGTTTTCTGTTGTATATTAATGATATAAATTGAATCGTTTGAAAGCCTTCTACTTTGTATATGTTTTTATAAGGTTAAAACGATAGACATCTCGTCGATATTAATACGACTTAACCGAACCGATACATCTATCGTTTCTTATCAGGATTTTCTGACATACAACTTATCATCTTCTTTACGGCAGCAAATCGGTTCGTTTTCTATCGTATATCAATGATATAAATTGAATCCGCATCAACCAAATCGGCGATTAGTTCGCGACAATGCCGCTAGTCCGCGCATGATGAAAAGCGCTTCTTGTATTTAAAATACATCCAGTCATAATACATAAGCAGATCCCCTGCGAGGCGAAAAGCAGAGAAATCCAGTATCGTAACTGAAGGGATCTCTTCCTATAAGAACCTCCTGGCGGTAGCCGCCCCGGACTCCGAACACCGAGCCCAGCGGCCTCCTACTCCTGGCGCTAGTTGCCCCGTTCCCGGCGTTCTTCAAAATGATAAAAACCGATTGAAAGAAATAAATCGGTATGAATCTGATTCCTTAATTCACGATTCGTAAGGATTGAAATGGATTGACTAAAACTGATTCAAACGATTCATTAACCATATTAAAAACGATAGAAACTGATATGCAGTTGATAAGACATTTACGATAGAATCCCAAGTATTTTGTAACGTGAGTTTCTGATGGAGTATCGTAAATAAACGATTCACTAACCATATTAAAAACGATAAGAAATTTTTTATCGTTTTCTATCGTTTTCTATCGTTGGCGGTTATCAGGGTATGTAAACGAATCACAACTTCACGATAAAATCTATCGTTCCCTATATGAGATTTATTATACACATCTTCTATATTCTATTCTCCTATATTTATATACGAGTGAACGAGTCGACCAGGACTTGGTTAGAGGGCGTGTGAGTGTATGGACGTGTGTAATTGACGCTGTGATATTAGATCGTATTTAGATAGTTTTAGAGTAAAGTGCGTAGGATAGCAGCGTTTGAGAGTGAAAGGAGAGGCGGGAGAAGCTGTGTGAGTGAAGGCGTTGCATGGGATTGCGTTAAAGTTTAGATTTCGACTTTGTCTTTTGCAAGCGGCTTTGTACAGGTTAAGGCTACGAGTGGCTCACTGAGCGCGGGAAACGCCGGGAAAGTAGGCAAGGTAGGAAGGCGCAAACCCGACGGTACGGCCGATGGTAAACAGAGGAAGTTGGTAATGGAGGTAGGCAAAAGAGTTACTTTTAAATATACGAGTCGACCTACAGAGGTTCTATCGTTTTCTACCCGGACAATGCTACGCTCGTTTCTATAACTGTTTCCGGAACGATTACCTATTACATTCGATGAGAGCACAGTTGAACCTTAGTACTTATGTAAACGAATCACAACTTCACGATAAAGTCTATCGTTCCCTATATGAGACTTATTATACACATATATACTATATTCTATTTTACTATATTTATATACGAGTCGACCTACAGAGGTTCTATCGTTTTCTATTCGGAAAATGCTACTATGATTTCTTTAACGGTTTCCGGAACGATTACCTATTACATTCGATGAGAGCACAGTTGAACCTTAGTACCTATGTGAACGAATCTCAACTTCACGATAAAGTCTATCGTTCCCTATATGAGACTTATTATACACATCTACTGTATTCCATTTTACTATATTTATATACGAGTCGACCTACAGAGGTTCTATTGTTTTCTATCCGGAATATGCTACGATAATAGTTTCTACTATATAAAGGTTTCCGGAACGATTGCCTATTACATTCGATGAGAGCACAGTTGAACAATGGCACCTATGTGAACGAATCTCAACTTCACGATAAAGTCTATCGTTCCCTATATTTACCATGCACTTTTTTATATTCTATATTTAATATTTATCTTTTTCTATATTTAAATATAGAAAAACCGTAGATATTGAAGTTAAAAGTTAACACTTTACATCCTTGATTCTGTACGATATTCTTATACAAAAGACTGTCATATACATCTGACATACTTGTTTTCTGTAACGTACGTAGTATTTGTGCCAATTTATTCATTAAAGTATTTTTTTTAATAAATACCGTCTGTACGTCGTAATCTTTGAATGTTATTTTTTAAAGTGCTACATATCTGGCACCATATTTGCAATGTATAAAAAATTTTTACAAAATTTTTCTTAACCCTTTGTAACTCCGTGTAACAATACTGTTACAAACCGGCAAAGTGTCCATCAAAGTTCTAAATCATGAATTTAATGTTTAATGTTTAATGTTTAATGTTTAATGTTTAATGTTTAATGTTTAATGTTAAATGTTATTTTATTTTTGATACCATGAGTTACAAAGGGTTAAAATAGTTCTGTAGTAATCACAAATGTTTCACAAATTTTCTTTTATTAATTATAAAATCTTTCAGGAAATAATTTTAAAATATTTTTCCGTTTTACAGATATTTTAAGAATTACAAATTTAGGATTTACAAATATTTTAGAAAGAAGTTTTTTTTAGGTGATTTGGGAAGCACACAGAGATCGTACTTGAGTATTTTTTTCTTAGACACTTTTAATTAATTCGCACACACGTTTGTTCAGGCAGTAATGGTACGGTAACACATTTCGCATAGAAAACGATAGAATTATATTGAAGGCTTAATAGAAAACGGTAGAATAAGCATAACATACTGTCTAATTGATTCGCATATACATTTAATCAGTGAATATCCGTAATGGAACAGAAACCTATTTTGTATAGAGCACGATAGGATTATGTTGATGGTTCGATAGAAAAATATAGAACAAGCATTAGGTAGTGTTTGATTCGCATATACGTTCGAGCAGCAAGTATCAGTAATGGAAAGAAAAGATATTTCACATAGAGAACGATAGGATTACTTTTGAAGACTAGATAGAAAAAGATAGTGTGGACATAGAGTAGTGTCTGATTCGCATATAAATTCGTGCTGTGAGTAACCGTAATGGAACAAACACCCATTTCGCATAGAGAACGATAGGATGTTAACGGCTCGATAGAAAACGATAGAACAAGCATTAGGTAGTGCCTGATTGATTCGCATACACGTTCGAGCAGCGAGTATCAGTAATGGAAAAAAAAGATATTTCACATAGAGAACGATAGGATTACTTTTGAAGACTTAGATAGAAAAAGATAGTGTGGACATAGAGTAGTGTCTGATTCGCATATAAATTCGTGCTGTGAGTAACCGTAATGGAACAAACACCCATTTCGCATAGAGAACGATAGGATGTTAAGGGCTCGATAGAAAACGATAGAACAAGCATTAGGTAGTGCCTGATTGATTCGCATACACGTTCGAGCAGCGAGTATCAGTAATGGAAAGAAAAGATATTTCACATAGAGAACGATAGGATTACTTTTGAAGACTTAGATAGAAAAAGATAGTGTGGACATAGAGTAGTGTCTGATTCGCATATAAATTCGTGCTGTGAGTAACCTAATGGAACAAACACCCATTTCGCATAGAGAACGATAGGATGTTAACGGCTCGATAGAAAACGATAAAACAAGCATTAGGTAGTGCCTGATTGATTCGCATACACGTTCGATCAGTGAGTATTCTTAATGGAAATGAAAGATATTTCACATAGAGAACGATAAGATTACTTTTGAAGACTAGATAGAAAACGATAGTATAGGCATAGAGTAGTGTCTGATTCGCATATAAATTCGTGCTGTGAGTAACCGTAATGGAACAAACACCCATTTCGCATAGAGAACGATAGGATGTTAACGGCTCGATAGAAAACGATAGAATAAGCATAGGGTAGAGTCTGATTGATTCGCATACACGTTCAATCAGCGAGTATCCGTAATGGAAATGAAAGATATTTCACATAGAGAACGATAGGATTTTGTTGAAGACTGGATAGAAAACGATAGTGGGGGCATAGGGTAGTGTCTGATTGATTCGCATACACGTTCGATCAGTGAGTATTCTTAATGGAAATGAAAGATATTTCACATAGAGAACGATAGGATTGTGTTGAAGGCTCGATAGAAAACGATAAAATAAGCATAGAGTAGTCTCTGATTGATTCGCATACACGTTCGATCAGCGAGTATCCGTAATGGAAATGAAAGATATTTCACATAGAGAACGATAGGATTTTGTTGAAGACTGGATAGAAAACGATAGTGGGGGCATAGGGTAGTATTTGATTGATTCGCATACACGTTCGATCAGCGAGTATCCGTAATGGAAATGAAAGATATTTCACATAGAGAACGATAGGATTGTGTTGAAGGCTCGATAGAAAACGATAAAATAAGCATAGAGTAGTCTCTGATTGATTCGCATACACGTTCGATCAGCGAGTATCCGTAATGGAAATGAAAGATATTTCACATAGAGAACGATAGGATTACTTTTGAAAACTAGATAGAAAACGATAGTATAGGCATAGGGTAATATCTGATTGATGCTCATAGACGTTCATTCAGTGAATATCCGTATTTAGACAAAAAGAAATTTTATATAAAGAACAATAATATCCGAAACATTGTCATAGGAAACGATATGTTCTTATTCGTGATATTTTCATAACATTCGATACATAATGCTTCGTAAAACGCTGTTTGGTTTTCATTTTCAAGGTATGTGGAATATATCAAAAAGTTTACATTAATCTTCCATCGGCAATATGTTAAGTCACTTGTGAAAAGCACGGACCAAAAACACGATTAGTTTTAATAGAATTTTTTTTTATTGTTTTCTATATGCCTTTTTAAGCAGGGTTAGTAATAAAAATAGTAATTAGAAATTAATTCATAAAAATAATTAGGAATTAACTAAAAAATAGGAATTAATAATTAGAAACTAGTGAATAAAAATTATACTTAGATTAGCAAATAGAAACTAAAAATACTTAGATTAGCAAATAAAAATTGTACAAAACAAGTTTAGGATAAAATGATTTATTTTTATATTTATTTTTATATTAAATTGACATACATATTACTAATAAAACGATTTATTTTTATATCAAATTATATATGTATTACTCTGTATATTTGGCAATTATTTGCATGATTTCTACTTTGCAATGTATCAATTTTCTATTGTCTAAATTTTTCAAGTCATTTATTTGTACATTCATCACTATATCATGTACGTCAAAAGGTTATGTGTGATTCCTTTCTTTTGACTCCCTTGATGGATTTCACTCAATTTCACTTCTTTTCCGTTGCTTTTACTAGCTGTAGGCCGGTAAAGATAAAGTTGAGCCAACTTTTCGGTTACGGCCAAAAATAACAGATTATTGCCAACCATTATAAACGGTAGTACGGGTTTCCTATCTTCCAACTTTTACGGCACCAGCCTAGGGCTGCGGTCCACTTGACGCTACAAATGCTTCGAAGCATTCCTCTTCTCCTTTCTTTCAATGAAGAAAAAAGCAGAAAAAGAACGCTTCAAAGCATTTGTAGCGTCAAGTGGACCGCAGCCTAAGTTAACGGTTACGGCTATTATAAACCAACCTTTATAAACCCCTTTACAGATTACGGTAACGGCCTCTACGGCACCAGCCTAAGTTAACGGTTACGGCTATTATAAACCAACCTTTACGGCCAAAAATAACAGATTATTATTGCCAACCATTATAAACGGTAGTACGGGTTTCCTATCTTCCAACTTTTATGGCACCAGCCTAAGTTAACGGTTACGGCTATTATAAACCAACCTTTAGAGCATGTGCGTTTCAACAGACTGCGACAGGTCATTGGATGTAGAAGTTTGGAGGAAGAATTGTAAACTGGAAATCTTCCGCATCAAGGTAGCGCGACCAATAAGCGCACATTTCCATACGTCATCTTTATAGATTTAGTTTACTAACTAGAGTCCGCCTTCTTGGTTCGGTTAAGGCCTTCACACATAAAATCGCGTAAGGGCGTAAAACGTAAGCGTAAGAAAATCGACCAATCCTAATCAAGTATTGTGCTGTCCGTAATCCCAGTAAGGGAAAATACTCGATTGGGATTGATCGATTTTCTTACGCTTACGTTTTATGTCCTTACGGCATTTTATGTGTGAAGGCCTTTAGTTAGCTATTAGTTCTGTTGTCACGTAATAAAGACTGCAATTTTCCTTTATACCAAAGACAATACGTGTAAAGACATATACGTGCAAGGTTCTATCCGTGTAAGGTTTTATGTCACTTGAAACGGTCTTCTTTAAAATATAAATATACTCAGTTTACATATTGAAGCCTGCCTATCTGATCTTTATTATATACATAATCCACAACACCTAAAAAAAATCGGACCTCGATATTTCATTTAATTATTGAGATATTCGACCTGTTACGTTTGAAATTTAACACCCTGTATATAGATATATAGTATCATAGAATTAATTACATACTATTCATTATATTTTCGTTGTTAATAACTTTTTAATAAACAACGACCTCCAACTAAAACCTTCACAACATTACTCAAGGTGATGACCTTGACAACAACATATTTCAAAATTATGGAAATTGGGGGTGGCTTTCTACCAAATATTTACCAAAATCTTTGTTGTGACTCCGACAGTGATAATCGATGGGAGTCCGAAGAATAATTTTCTTTTACTTAAAACTCTTGAAAGTAGACATGTAGGCGGGAGCCATAGACGAAGCTCCTTCCCCGCGTAAAAAACTAATCTAACTCCAAGCCTATTCCGACCAAATTTTAATTTCAAGTTTTTAGAAATAGGCTTGGAATTAGATTAGTCTTTTTATGCGGGGGAGGGGCCATTGGTTTTATGCCGCAGGCGGAGCCCCTTCCCCGCTTACATGTGTACTTTCAAGTAAACAGGAATAGGTTACATATTCCCATAAATCTTCAAATAAATTCGCTTTGTGAGCATTTCAAGTTATCTAGAACGCGTCATAGACATTTCTCAAATGCACACATCCTCGCGTTGTGGACAATAAAAACGTCTACACACCGAAAAAATATCTCATTTCAGTATTTGGACGACCAGCACCGTTCACAACACGTTGTGGATATTTTTTTCGCTCACTGAGCAATTTCAGTTTTTGGACGTAACATATAGAATTAGTAAAAAGTTTCTTTCTATTTCTAGAACTATACCTATGTTTACATTGTACATGTCTCATATTACATTGTATTACATAATTACATAATATAATCCATGCAATGTATATATCTCACTGTTACGTTTGTAAGTGACAGAATATTTACAACTTCTTTATCTTCTTATCTAATCTAATGATTTACTATCATCTAAAAATAAAGTAGCGAAGTCATAATAGAAACAATTAACGATTTGATGGAAATTTTCCATAAATATCTGTAATAAAAATTAATTAATGAAATATATTGCTAAAAAAAATTAGGGAATCCCTTTCTCTCAATAAATTTTTGCCCATTTTTAAACTGTAATTACTCAGCGAATAATTAACGTAAAAAAAAGTTTAAAAAAGTTTTACAGGGCAAACTCTCTACTGTAAGGTGCTTTTGTTCAATTTTTACTCAGGTTAATATTCAAAGGCGTGATCAGCTTTGAATAAGAACGTATTTGAGATATCCAAAATCTTGAAATTTGCAGTCTTCCTCCACCTAACAAAAAAAATGGCGCACATAATCATATTGATACCATCTCAAAGTACAAAGTACTTTGCCCTTTCAAATGAAAAAAAACTTTGTCCTACACCGATTATTTAGCGAGATTATATCGCAATTTAAAGTAACTCCTGTTTTTTTATCATTTCAGCACGATACCGCCGGCATTTGCGTAACCTGATGTGCACTACGGAGAGGTTTGCTCGGTCGGATTTTGCACATCATGTATGTATGTGTATGTGTATGGAGTGTACACATATACACACATGTACACTCCATACACATACACATACACATACATACACAATGTGCAAAATCCGACCGAGTAATCTCCCCGTGATGCACATCAGATTACGCAAATGCCGACGGTATCGTGCTAAAAATATTTTTTAAAAAATGGGCACAGTAAGAACCTTGGCACATAGAAAAACTTAAGCAGTAAAACTTAAGCAGTAAAAAATCAACAGTATAGATTCGCTTAAGGCCTTGGCACATAGAAAAACTTAAGCAGTAAAACTTAAGCAGTAAGAAATCGACAGTATGAATTCGCTACCGCTTAGGGCCGTGCCTTAAGTTCTTGACTGTGATTGGCTGATTTGCTTACTGCTTAAGTTTTTCTATGCGCCAAGGCCTTAACAACTGTGCCGCAAACAACAACGTAGAACTACGTCAACTGTCCACTATTTCATGTTAAAGTATTCAGCGAAGGAAAGTATAGACGTAGGGCTACGTCAACTGTCACATACTATTATTCAGCGAAAGACAGTTGACGTATTATAGTAGGCCTACGTCTACTTTCCTTCGCTGAATACTTTAACATGAAATAGTGACAGTTGACGTAATTCTACGTTGTTGTTTGCGGCACAGTTGTTACTGTGCCCGTTTTTTTAGCTCATAAATTTTTCTTTATAAGAAATTTCTCAAATTATTAGCATATAATGAATTGGCTTCCTTCCAGGAAACTTTATAAGCTAAATAAAATAATGTGGAAGCAATATAAATTTCTTGCAGAAATCGGTAACCCCTTCCCCGATTCTCGCCAAAGTAAATACCAACCTTTCTTTAATGATATTCTATATAAGATTACATATATAACTTCACTTTTTTTAGACATAAATCGGTAACTTCTTCAATGATTGACGCCAAATTCAATACCGGTAGAGGAGACCGGGGCGAAGTCGTTTTTGCAATTATCTCGAAATCTGTATGTTGTGTGAACTCGCTATTAATACTGTAAGCGCGGCTTATGGTGCCCACGTGACCAACGGAGTTTAGTGCCATGTTGTGATTCTTATCGAAGCAAACGTGTTTTCGCAGGTCGAAAATAAAATTTCTGTCCCGACACGATTCGAATGGAGGGGTTACGTAGGGGCAAAGAAACCTCGTCACTGGCTTGATCTTCGCCTTTACTGAAATATGTAACTTGTACAAAAATATCCGCGCTTGTCGATTCGTGACCGTTACGCTCGCTGTTCTTAACCGTTCTTGCGCGCTCTCGGGGCGTGTGTCGCCGGTCCGCGCTCTCGTACTCTCTCTCTGGTACGCGCTCGCCTCGGGACGTAGCCCGCGATCGGTATATCACCGCGCGATATTCGAATCTGCACATTGCGCTCTAGCGCTAGCTCTAACAATTTCTTCCGCGTCGAAAGTTTGTAATATCTTAAGTATTATTATCTCTCCGAATCTCAAAGTATATAAGTGACTCTAAAGAGTGCATGCTGAACACGAATCCAGTGCAGTTTTTTTATTTCCATTGATTTCTATTATTTTATAAGCGACCAAACCTAAAACTTGTGTTCGAGGCGAAGTCGTTTCCAAGCCAAAACGAAGTCAAGAAAGCTAAATAATATGTGCTGCGTATGCTCGGAGATAATAGAAAACAGAGCCGATAAAAAACAGTACATTTCGTGCAGGCGTAAGGCACACAACGAGTGCGTGCGCTCGTCAGACTGTTTTTACATGCTTTAACTGTTAGCAAAAAAGAAAATTGATTTTCTTGAAATTATTTTCCGCTTTTCATTTTTCTACGAAAAAACAATGAATAAAGTGTATTCTATTATTTTTTATGATCAAAATTATGTATCTTTATTTAAAATCCAGCCCGAGAATGAAGACACGACTCCGCCCCGGGAATTTTGACTTTTCGATTTTTGCACCTTTGTCGTTTTTACTCTATACCGGTTGAACAAAGCGACGTAGACCAAAAATGCCTATATAAATTTTGTAGCCAAGGGTTCACTCTTTACAATGGTATATTATATTTTACTAAAATGATTTATTTTGTTGTTAAAAGTCGGCACCGAAAAATGACCGATTTCGCCCCGGTCTCCCCCCTACTTTAATGAGGTCTCCGATTCATTGAAATTTTAATATACTTAAGAAAATCGGTTAATAAAATAAATTTTTAATATAATAGTAAAGGCTCATAAGATTATAAATCATTTGAAGAAAGATGGAGCGTGGAGCCGTAACAAGGTGTTGGTGTTCATATATTCAATACTTTATTAAGTAAAGAAGAACGAATTGTAATGTACATACTGTACATATACATATATATTCCAACTTAATAGACTGCGCGCTGATTATTTGTCAGACTTGAAACACAGCTATCTTGGAAAATTAAATTCTTTACAGTTTTTTAAATAATTAAATCGTGTCGATTTAATTCCGGGGAGGGAAGGGTATTAATTTTCCAAGATAGCTGTGTTTTAAGTCCGACAAATAATCGGCGCGCAGTCTATTAAGTTGGAATATATGTATATGTACAGTATGTACATTACAATTCGTTCTTCTTTACTTAATAATGTATAGAATATATAAACACCAACACCTTGTTACGGCTCCACGCTTCATCTTTCTTCGAATAAATTTTTAATATACTTAAGAAAATCAGTTAATAAAATAAATTAGTAGTTTTTTCGTTGTGAACCAATTTTCATGAAACCAGTACTAAAATTTTTCCAGAAAACAAAGCTAAATCGTTAAAAAAAATTAAACCCATCGTCGCCATATCCTCGAAAAATTAGAATTTTGGAATCGGATCTCAGCGTTTTAAAACATTCTGAACACATAGGTATATCAAGAAAATCGGTTATAAAAAACAACCCAAATAAATTGCAGAAGCATTTAACTCACATTGAGAGCTTTCAAAAGTACTATAATAAAATATATTTTCCTTTAATACTTTTCGAGAAATATTAGTGTTGCATGTTTTCGTTGCAAGAAAACGTTGCAAGAAAACGTTGCAGTCGTGCACCCGAAGTTACCCCACTCCCCTCGGGAAAGACGTAGTTCTACGTCAAAACAGGGGTTACTTTAACTCTCTAGCTGCATACGTGGGTCTACAGCGTCCGTGTCGAAACAACATCTGCTTGTAACTTGAGAACCGGCAAGCCTGCCTATCTAGCTCTCCCCTTTAAAAAAAGTAAGTAGGGGAAGGAATCCAAGGACCCCCAAAGTCGCTTCGAAAGATAAACATATCGCTAAATGCCGAGCGAGTCAAATCTCGCACGGACGTCTCAGACCCAGGTATACACTCGACATAGTCTTTATCTGTCAGTAACAATGTTGCAATTATTTATGATAAATGTTGATTTTGGTCAAAACAATGTCCCTTTAAAAGATTTTCACAATAAATAGTTGCTTGTTTAGATAGTTTAGTTATTCCCAAAAAATAAAATTTAAGATCACGGCGGCCGAAGCTCGGTGGACTAATTTTTTTCAACATATTCTACATATTATATTACATAAAATTATAAAAAATTATTAATAGATATCACATATGCCATATTATACATAATTTTATCTTTAATTTTTATTTATCAACGATTTTTCCTACTTAAAAAGTACCATTTTTTACCCTCCTGAATAATTCAACTTTTTTGAAGATATCAATGTGCACTATTTTTTTCTTGAACACTTAGCTTTGAAGTAAAAAACCTTAAAAGAATTTTTTTCTACTGCATAGAAAAAAAATTACAAGATGGATTTTTTAAAAAATCCATCTTTTTTCTTTATTCTTATTCAAAGTTCATTAAAAATAAAATATTAAATAAACGATGTTTATCAAAATGACTATAAAATCACCAACTACAATGTTGACAGATGTTTTGTGAATTTTTTCAGATTTATTAAAATACTTTAAAGTAGAAAAAATAACGTCGCACGCGACAGACCCACGTATGCACTGTCAAGGTCCAAAAAAAGTATGCAATTGGAGGATTAAATTGCGATATCTCGCTAAATAATCGGCGTAGGACAGTTTTCTTTTCCTCTCCATTTGAAAGGGCAAAGTCCGTACTTTTAAGATGGTATGAATGATTATGTTCGCCAATTCTTTTGTTAGGCGGTAGAAGACTGCAAAGGACCCTGCCATAATTATACGTATTTTGGGTTTCGGTGAAATTAGCTGAAACTTTGGAAATAAATAGTTTATGTGATGCTGATCAAAAGTCACAAGGGTAATATTCATAAAAATCAACCGTTTAGATGCTATCATTGTTCAAAAATCAAAATAAAGTGTTATTTTAATACTATTGTGGGATAGTGAATTTCGGTGAAATTGGCTGAAACTTTGGAAATAGATCATTTATGTGATGCTGATCAAAAGTCATTATAAGCATGATCCCCAAAAATCAACCTCTTTTGGCCTCCATGAGCCGTTGCTCTTAATAACTATAGTATAACAGCAACAATATCACCAGGCCTATTGTGCAACTAAAAGTACTTGAGTAAGCGCGCGCGCGCGCGCGCGCGCGTGTGTGTGTGTGTGTGTGTGTGTGTGTGTGTGTGTGTGTGTGTGTGCGTGCGTGCGTGCGCGCGCGCGCATGTGTGGCGTGTGTGTGTGTTTGTGTGTCTGTATCTGTGTTTGTGTCTGACCTATAATACAATGTAAATAAAAATATATATGTATATTTTGTGTTATGTCTGTGTGACTGCGAATGTATTCGCGTGACTGTGCGTGCGCGTATGAGCGTGCGTATTTTACCGTCGGCATTGGCGTTATTCAATGTGCACCGCGGAAAGGTTGCGCAATCGGACTTTGCACATCATTTGGCCCTTAAAAGAGCCGATTTTTACATGTATGTTTGCACGCACGCGAATACATTCACACGCACACAGACATAACACAAAATATACATATATATTTTTATTTACATTGTATTATAGGTCAGACACACAAACACAGATACACACACACACACACACACACACACACACACACACACGCGCGCGCGCGCGCGCGCGCTTACTCAAGTACTTTTAGTTGCACAATAGGCCTGGTGATATTGTTGCTGTTATACTATAGTTATTAAGAGCAACGGCTCATGGAGGCCAAAAGAGGTTGATTTTTGGGGATCATGCTTATAATGACTTTTGATCAGCATCACATAAATGATCTATTTCCAAAGTTTCAGCCAATTTCACCGAAATTCACTATCCCACAATAGTATTAAAATAACACTTTATTTTGATTTTTGAACAATGATAGCATCTAAACGGTTGATTTTTATGAATATTACCCTTGTGACTTTTGATCAGCATCACATAAACTATTTATTTCCAAAGTTTCAGCTAATTTCACCGAAACCCAAAATACGTATAATTATGGCAGGGTCCTTTCAAGATTTTGGATATCTCAAATACGTCCTTATTCAAAGCTGACGCCTTTGAATATTAATCTGAGTGAAAATTGAACTAAAGCACCTTATAGTAGAGAGTTTGCCTTGTAAAACCCTTTTTTAAACTTTTTTTACGTCAATTATTCGCTGAGTAATTACAATTTAAAAAAGGGCAAAATTTACTGAGAAAAAGTGATCCCCTAATTTTTTTGAGCAATGTAAATAACAAATGTCAAGAAAATTGTGTTATAAAATCTTAAGTACGCTCGCATGTATGTATATATGTATAGTTTCTACACACATACACGCTTTATCCTTATAAGCTATTTGCAATATAGAAAAAATAGAAAAAGGAATAGAGTTATACCTGATATAAAACTAGCTAGCAGACTAAGGCTGACAGGAAACGTTGACATGTTCCTTCCACCAACCAAATACTCATCCTCGCCCGAGGACTTCTTTACGAAGCCAAAGTAAATACCGACGATGCCGCACATGACTAACATCGCAGCGAATATGGTGTAGTCTGGCGTACCGAAATTCTGCATAGACTCGATGATCTCCTGGACGGTGGGCATTTCTGGCGCCCATTTCGCTAGATCCAGATCGTTCAAGATGCCCTCTGAAGTCATCTTGTTTACAAAACTAAATCTAATTTGATATGCTGAAGGGATATTTTGCTTCCGAGATCTTGGAAAAGAAATGTACAAAACAAATATTTTGGTCTGGTGATGTTTAATCTAACGCTTAATGACGCTTCTATCAATATTACAGAAGTAGTAGCAGTTATGCTATTGTCTATCACGATGAATATGCGGGATGCTCACGATAAGATCGATGGAATATTTTTTGCAACTTGCGATTCGCTATATTATCCTGTCATGTTTAATTATAAAATTCAAATAATGTTGTAATTATTTATTAAAATTATAATCACAATTGTGTTAATATTTGACAAAACATTCAAATAAGCTTATTTTGGGATCAGTAAAACAAGATTAAAAGATATGACGAGATAAGAAATAAAATTTCAATGAAACTCTTAGATCGGCATTGTTTAAATAATTTCTAATTTTATCAATTTTAATAACACAATATTTCGAAAATTAAATTTTCACAACTGTTAATAATGCGAAGGTAATTAGGACGAATTAGTTTCCGCTCGAATCGGTAGCTAACGAGTATGACTAGCACACACCGAGAATGGTAAATCTATCGCGGAAGCCAAGAGACGACTACCTTGATAAAGATCACGCGAACTGTGGCGAAACCTGAGAGTCCGGAGCGTCGCGCCGCGATTACGCACATCACGATAGTGTCATTGTGACAATCTTCTAATTAAACTGACAATGAGCACAAAGTACGGAGTACAAAACGAACGACTCGGTATACCTCGCAAGTAGAAGACCGGCAAGTGGATAATATGACCTAAATTTAGTATAGTGATACAGATATATGTTTAGTTAAATTGAGAGCCGCGATTCCACCACGAACCTTTCAGTATGAAGGCAGTCTCTCATGTAAAAACATCTAAAAATATTCCATAATCGGAATATATAATAATAATAATAATACCCCAACGTGATCAATGCGTTACGTGATTTATGCAACTTCTAAATGAGTAGCATAAATTAATAATCAATTAAAAACTTCCAAATAATATCGCTACATTTTGTTACATCGCGTTAGAATAAAAATATTGTATTCCAAGGGTGAATATCGAAGAATAAAAGAAAAACATCGAATTATAATATTTTATTATAATTAGCAAATGCTGCATGTATCTCGCATAAATATATACCTTTTAGAAATATATGTATACCTTACATTAAACATATCGCGACAAACATATTGACATAATCTTCACCCTTCATAAAAGCGCGGTAATTCATTACCCAGTATGACTTTTCTCTCAATTCCCTTCTCTGTGATCACACCAGTTCGTATCACACCGCCACTGCTACCATCACGAGCCATGGCTAACGCAAGTGCTAAAGAAGTGTTAAAATCATTAGTATGTAAACTGTAAAATCTTAACAATCTTTCGGATACTTACTATTCTCTACCAGTTTGAGACACTCATTTTTCGACATATTGGGTTTGTATTGAGCATCCACATAACCATATACATATGTCGAGCCGGAACCCCCAATCGAGATCGGTTGTCTCACACACATACCACCTATGGGAATGCTGTAGACCTGACCACCTTTCTCCTTATCCCATCCTGCAACTAGGATCCCAGCCATTAGGGAATCTCGGTAGTTATAGCATATTTCACGGAATACATTGGCAGCAGTTTCTACCAAGGGCTGCATTCCAAGCTCCATCCTGAAAAGATAGTACATCTTATTATAAACGAATAGATGCAATAAATTTATAGGATGTCTTTTGATATCTTACTGATGCAATCCTAAGTGATAAGCTACAATGTCAGCAATTGCCTGAGTGTCTGCCGCTGAGCCAGACCGGCAGCAATAAATATAATCTGTTACTCTCGTCAATTTATCAGCAAAACGATTGGAGACATAAGCTCTAAAAAAATTATGTAAGTTTACATGAGGAATTGTGATAGATAAAAATTGCTTCGCCAAATAATTATACTTTACCCCGTTGTACCCCGAGAATCAGCACCTATCACCACGCCACCATTAAACTCACACGCCATGATTGACGTCTGCAAATAGAATGTAAGACAGCTTTAAACATTGCATCACTTAACGTAAAAAGAGTAACTGTGAATTCATAAATTAAGGTAAGGAAACATGTAATAAATCCGTAATCTTCTTTGCAGATCTTTGAATAAAATTTTCTAAGTGACAGAAGAGTGTGCAAATATGAACGACAAATATGTATCCTATTTATGAAAGCTATCAATCTTGTTATTTTGTTCAATTGTTTATTTATTTCTGAGTCATGTTTTTCCAGATACGACAATTCTCTTTCCTTTATATATATATATATATATATATATATATATATATATATATATATATATATATATAAATTTTTTATATATAATAATAGTAAACATAACATGTTTATTTCTATTCTTTACTTTCGAAAGTAGATGTATATTCACTAGTATTTACTGAATTCTATGCTTTCATTATGCACATATACTTCGAAGTATATGCAAAAAATATTTAAAAGTATCAGCAAAATCAACTTTTTAAAACAAATAAATATATTTCAATTATTTGATAAAATATTTCTGTTTAGTTAATCTCATAAAAATGTTGTTCCTCAGCTTTGACTTGTCAGATCTCGACTTTGCAATGTCATTATAACCTAAAATGTCATTTGTTCATTCCAGCAACTCACCCCTGTGCTCTGTTCTGAATTAAGCCAATCTGGTATCATATATTCTGAAACATTAACTGCGTGCGGTTGAAGAATATTGTTTACATAAGCCATTTTTGCGATTCCTGACAAATTTAACTGTCAATTTTTTCAAACTTTCAACTATAGTCACACTTTTTGTGTGATGACCTCTCTTCCTTCCTTCCTTTTTGATTGTTGGCTCCAATGGCTATGATGGAAGAATATACAAGAGGTGCTTTACCAGTTAACGACTCAAGTCGACAGTGTCGACACAAGTAGGGATCCTCCAGAGAGGGATCGGACTAAGCGGGTATCGTTTTCTATTGGTCGGCGGCCATTTGTCTCAAAACCGGAAACACAGAGAGAAAGAGCGAGCGAGTAATGCTGGGTCTACAATGCGAGTCGCAAAGTCGTGAGTCGAGAGAATTGACCAATCACAGTCGAATTTGAGGAGAATAATCGACTGTGATTGGTCAATTCTTGCGACTCACGACTTTGCGACTCGCATTGTAGACCCAGCATAAGAGAGACAGCCATACAGACTGGGCAGACTGGGCCACTGGGCTGCGATCAGTTATGGCGGTAATACATGAGAGAATGCGTGATTTCGTGCTTTTCTTCGCCGCTGATCCTCATTTCTACGACTATTTTTACCGATTTTTACGTGACTCTAAAGTGAGTGTGAATGCGTGAAAGTATTGATCTCGACCCGAGGCATCTATTAGGTAAGCATATAAAGGTGCCTTTTCATGCTGACGCTCGACGCTCATTTTCAGCGTCAAAATAGGTCACGTGATCAAAATTGACATGGCTACACTAGATGGTCGGTTGACGCCAGCGTCAACAACAAGAAGTTCGATTTTTCCAACTTCAAGCGTCAAGTCGTGTATATGCGTGTATCACAGTAGGATATTACCAGTTAGGTTAGGTAACTCACAAACAGCTAAAAAATGTGTTCCAGGGATAAATTCGCAATAAATTCTGAAAATGTAAGTTAATTTAATCATAAGTTTATATATGAATCGTAAGTTTATATATTAATCTGTTTTATATAAAATTTTATACGATTATATTACATTCGTTATTCAACAGAAATGCAAAAATACTTAGGATAAGTAATTATAAAGTTGAAAAATTCTATAAAGTTCAATTTTTCAAACTTCTATTAAAAATAAATTTGAATATTTATTAGTAATTTTCATTTTTAGCTTAATGTCGAAACTTGTGGTGTTTGTTTTGACAAAATTACTAATAATGAAATCTCCAAACATCCATGCTTCAAAGGATATAAACGTTTTTATCACGATGCAGAAACATCACAATTGTATCCTGTGACAAGTAAATAGAAATTTATTATTAATAACTATTATTTGTATGGATTAATAACCATGTATTTATTTATCTTCAATAAAAAATTTCTTGTAGATTTTCTGGAAAATTCAAGTGATGGTAATGATGGTAATGATGATGGTAATAATGATGATAATGATGATGAAGTTTTACAGTGTGTAGATGATTGTGAAATCGAAAAAAGTAAGTATAAACAATGATTTGCTTAATGTTGATACTATTAATACTATTGATACTTGTTAATAATTTTTTTATTATAACAGCTGTCAACATTAATAAAAGAATTAACAAAAAAAATCGCGGAAAAGTGAGTCTAAATTTTGATGATGAAGAATTATTAATTTTGGAAGTAAGTGCTCGAGAACCTCTTTGGAATTTTCAATTAAATGTACAGGAAAGAAATTCAAAAATTACAAATAAATTATGGGAAGAGGTGTCACTGGCATTGGGAAGTGAGTGTCACGCCTAATCTAAGGCCGGTATTCATAATCAGATCTTATTTCAAGACTGTCTTAAGTAATATCTTAAGATGCTAATACGGCTCTGTGATTGGTTAATGACATCTTAAAAAATTTAATTGAACTTTATAGAATTTTTCAACTTTATAATTACTTAGCCTAAGTTTTTTGCATTTCTGTTGAATAACGAATGTAATATAATCGTATAAAATTTTATATAAAACAGATTAATATATAAACTTACGATTCATATATAAACTTATGATTAAATTAACTTACATTTTCAGAATTTATTGCGAATTTATCCCTGGAACACATTTTTTAGCTGTTTGTGAGTTACCTAACCTAACTGGTAATATCCTACTGTGATACACGCATATACACGACTTGACGCTTGAAGTTGGAAAAATCGAACTTCTTGTTGTTGACGCTGGCGTCAACTAGAGACCCTCTAATAAGAGTCTGGCCACCTTGTCCCGCATTTTGATTGGTCCGCCATTTATGCGTGCTTCGGCGAACTTCGGAAGAATTCGTGCGTTCTCGTTCACTCACTCAGTTGAGATCGCACATCGCGCGAATATCATCGTGTATTCATCGTGTTTTAACCTTTCGCCCATTGTCATCGTGAAGCCACGTGTTGAAGCCTTTTGTCAGTGCTGGTCAATTCATATTTTTGATAATTTAAATATCATGATTTGGTGCTCAGCCCCATTTTGCAACAATTATACCGCCAAAGGCTATATTTGTAAAACATTTCCGAAAAACCCTGAACGTTGGGCACAATGGGTTGCAAATATGAATGTGAAGAACTGGATACCAACTGACCGCTCATATTTATGCGAGGTAAGTTTTTTTAAACTAAAAAAAGTGACTAAACACAGGTCATGTATATTAGATGTGTTTAATTGTAGGTTATAGAATAATATATAAAATAACGAAACTGACAAATTGTTTTAAGAACGTTCTATACTTTAGACTTATTTAACATACTAATTACAAATGTGTTATTGGAAGGTGCATTTTTCTCCAGAAATGTGGGAGCGAAGGAGTGATAAAAACCGAAGTTAAAGCCAAACGCAGTGCCAACAATTTTTGGATACTGGCTTACAGAGAAAACTGCATTTAGACAGACTGAAGATGAGGTGACAAATTTTTTCGTTATTATACTGTCGAAATAATAATTGTAGCTGTACGCAATCACTAATTATTTGCATTACGACAGTTACCTTTAACAAATTCAACGCAAAATGAACAAAATTTTGCTGAATCAGTCTTGAACGAAGAACAAAATGTTACAGACCAAGAGCACCAAACTGCTGCTAAGGTAAATATAACTGTACTTATTATTTTACTATCTATTATACTATTATATTATTATACTATAATTTTTTTAGTATGACGATGTACATTAACTTTGACGTTTCTTTTATGACCTAGAAACCAATTAAAATTTTGTTTTTAGTGTTGACATTAACGATAGACTAATATTTCTATTTATCAAAATATTTATGTTAACATACCATAAAAAATGTTAACTTATTCTTTTTTTTTCATTAACAGCAAGAGAGGGAAGAAAAATTAGAAAAAACGTATACGTGTATTTATCTTACAAAATTATATTTCTTTTTTATATGGAATACGAATATATGTTAACTCTTATAAAGTGTACATACATGGAAATAAATGTCTCAGGATTGTTTACGCGTCATGTTTACGATTCATTTACGCAATGTACCATTTAATCAGATGAGTATTAGATGATGATGTAATTTATTATACACTACAGACATAATTATATTGGCATAAAAATTTTTCTATTTATTATCACTCCCATACAATCTAATTAATTTGCTTTCTTTATAATAACACGCAAAAGTATTTGACAATATGACTTGGATGACCTTTAATGTTTCGTGGGCCATGTCGTATCCTGATTTTGCAGATTTGTTACTTTAGTACAAAAGATCTATACCTTGTAGATTTCATAAAACATTTCTCGATGTGAAAATATACATAATGTGTCATTATATGTATGTTGATGCGTGATATATACTCTATACTGTGATATAAATTAAAATATATATCTCTCTCAAAAACATATAGTTTTAACATGGATGGAATTATTAATTTTTTATTATTTATTAATGAAAGTTTATACAAAGGTTATGATCTTAGAAGATCGAAGTCGACAAAAATACGTTTAATCAGACCACGTATAAATTATTTGGTATTTTTTGATAATAATTATTTTAAAAAAAGATTTGTAATGTTAAAATACAGCTATTCATGAAGTGGTACGTCACGAAGAGGTAGGTTAAGTGTGCGCATGCGTCAACCGAGTGAGACGGTGAGCATATTGCTTTCTCACTCGTGTGATTCCACGCATAAATGGCGACCATCCAGTTGTGGCCAGACTCTTATTAGAGGGTCTCTAGCGTCAACCGACCATCTAGTGTAGCCATGTCAATTTTGATCACGTGACCTATTTTGACGCTGAAAATGAGCGTCGAGCGTCAGCATGAAAAGGCACCTTAACGCCGTAACTGATACGTTTCTTATATTATGCGTTGATGCCGTTGACCCATGTTATTTTACGCTATGCTGAAAAAATGTAAAGGAAAAAAACTACAGTCATAATTTGCATGTAGTTTATTAACATATTACATAACCTATACAATTATTTATAAATACGTATGTTTTATTTACAGAAAAAGAAGTATGACGGGTTGCAGTGCGGATTATTGTACGAACTCATCGAGCAAAGGCTTCCAAATGTGTAGATTCCCACAAGAAGAGAAAAGAAGAAAACTGTGGATCGCTAATGTTAACCGTGCAGACTGGGTTCCTGGAGTGAGTTCGACATTGTGTTCAGTAAGTATGGTACAAACATAATATATTTATTTGACTTATGTCCATTTTTACCAATATAGATTAATTTTAATCACGGTTTAATCTTTTTCTAGTTCTTAAAATTAGAGAAAGATAAAAGGTAAGTTAAGCCAAAGTCAAAGTTAATCTGCATTGGTAGAAATGGATATTAATGATAAGAAAAAGTTTTAAAATAAATTTTGTTTATTTAAAAGTTAATGTTCTTTGCATTTTTTATAAAAAAGATCACTATAAGTATTAATCACTACTTATCATTTTTACTATTAACTATTACTTATTATTTTTAAGGACTAAATAGAATTAACAAAAATAACAAAGTTTTAATACACAAAAATAATCTATATTTTATTGTTATTTCTTATTTTTCTAATTAAATTGCTCAATATTTTTTTCAGATTCATTTCTCAGATGAGATGTGGGAAAAAACACGGGGAGGTAAACGCCACTTGAAATCTACAGCAGTTCCAACTATTTTTGGTGATCGTCTGATACCAGTAAATACATCTGAAGAAGATGATGAATCAAGGAATATTCCTGCTCATGAAAATTTTAATGAAACATCCGCAAGAAGCACAGGAAGAAATACCCGTAAATAATGGTAAGATCTCATTACATTACAGTAGTACATTTATTAGTGGTAATATAAAAACAATTAAACTGATCTGTTCCAATTTGAAACAGGTAAAAACGTGGATTATTCCCGCGGAATTTGATCACGCCGAGGCGGAGTCGAGGCACTTGATTTACGAAGCGGACACCGATGCGGATCACAAGCTGACGAAGAACGAGATTTTGGAGAAATACGACATCTTCGTCGGATCTCAGGCGACGGACTTCGGAGAGGCGTTAGCGAGGCACGATAAGTTTTAACGAGGTGCAATCTCATAAGAAAAAGAAATTACTAACGAACAAATTACTTATAATACTTAAAGCTATTTAAGATCTCTACGAAAAAGAATATTTATCGACTTGCCTTAATAAATAGATGTGTTATATAAACTATAGATTTTCAGTACTTGCAGTGAATATCGGAACGCAGCCTTGGTCTGCTGAACGCGCCCAATGTAAAGGTGCCTTTTCATGTTGACGCTCGATTGGCTCGACGCTCATTTTCAGTGAGTAAAAATCTTCAGAAATAATATTTTTATTTATATGTATATTCGTAAAATATTATTACTTGAAGATATTACTTGAAAATAATTACGTATTTACGTATTACTTATTTTACGTATTTCGAAACCTATTTTTGATTGTATTGAGACGATCAACGACGATTCAGCGTCAACGCTGGATGTTGAATAAATTCAGCTTTATTTCTTGACGCTAGCGTCAAAGCGAAACCACGTGACCCTAGAAATAATATTTTTTACTTATTTATATTATATAAATCTCTCTCTCTCTCTCTCTATATATATATATATATATATATATATATATATATATATATATGCCATCGCACACAAAATTGCATAGCTTAGCATAAGCGTAACATAAGACCGCTAAACCAATGAGCGTCCAGCATGAATTCGCCATATTGATTTACATAAGATGCTCATTGGTCCAGCGATCTTATGCTACGCTTATGCTAAGCTATGCATTTTGTGTGCGATGGCCTTTATGCGTTGTGCAGAAGAGTGTGCTCCCCGCTTAAGGGTGCGGCCCCATAGATTGATTTTTTCAGCGTAACGCATATCGCGTAACCAATCAGACGTTTCGCATTTTCTGTTACGCATATTCACGCTTGTGATTGCAATCTGTAAGCATGCTTACGCGATACGCGTTAGAGCCACCGCACAAGACTCTCGTATGATCACGTAGCATAACGTAACGTGAGCCAACGCACAAGAAACGTATTGGTACGGCCATTACGGCGTTATTGTACGTTTCTTGTGCGCTGATCTACGTTACGTTACCATGCGAGAGCTTGTGCGGGAGGCTCTAATTATTAATTCTGACTGCAGACGAACCTTCGGGAACACTAGCGCCTTCTTCTTTTAACATGAATAACTAAAAATCTATTTTTCGGCTAATTACCGACTTTATAAATATTTAATTAAAATTATCTGGGTGACTCACAAATTTTTTTAATCACACTTCATAACTCTTCATACAAAATACAAACGATTCCATATAAAAACTTTTATTAATTTATCTATTTCGGCTAAATGCATGGTGTAAAAATAAATAATTAATTACAATTAAACGAATGACTCACAAACCTTTTCAATTGCACTTCAAAAGTCTTCATACGAAATACAAACGATTTCATATAGAGAGTCTTAAAAAAAACGTTCATTTCCGGTCAAGTACATACGAACCGGTATTCATATGGCTCCTGCACACAGGACGCGGCAGCGCGGTAATGCGGCAACGCGGCACCGCGGTAACTAATTACCATCTTGCCTTTCCGTTCTACTTCTGAAAGTAGTACGGAAAGGCAGATGGTGATTGGTCACCGCGTTGCCGCGTTGCCGCATTGCCGCGCTGCCGCGTCCTGTGTGCAGGAGCCAATAGTCGATTCTTATTTCAAGACCGTCTTAAGTGATGTCTTAAGATGCTAATACGGCCCTCTGATTGGCTGATGACGCCTTAAAGCCCATGTCACACTACGTATCGCGGACGCGGATCGGATTGAGATTGCGGATCGCGGATCGTAATCTAGCCAATCGTAGACGAGCAGCTCATCTGTGATTGGCTGAATTCCGATCCGCGATCCGTAATCCCAATCTGATCCGCGTCCGCGATACGTAGTGTGACACGGGCATAAGACTGTACTTAAGACGATCTTGGATATAAGACCCGACTATGAATACCGGCCTTAAATCAACGGTTACGGCCTCTATAAATCAGCCTTTAAGCTTCGGTGGAAACTAGACCGATGTCATAACAGGTTGGGTTGAACCGGCCCAGTCGAAAACGCTATATAGGAACTCTAGCTTTTCTTCGCTGCATGAAATTGCGGCTTTATTATTTAGAACTCTATTGTGTGTAGATGTCTGGCGCACTGGCGACACTGGCGTTGTTGTAAAATAAACGTGTTTCTTGAAGAAGTGAAGAAGAATATCAGGTAAAAAAGAAATTTTGAACATATTTTTCTTAAAAGTCGCACATTTATGAGAGAGTGCCTTATAAAAGAAACTTTCGCAAGTCTTAGCCTTTTTTAACCGTAAATAAATTCAATAATATTGATTTTACCGTTTATTAGAACTTACCGTTTATTATCTAACCTAACCTAAGTTCTAAAAATTTTTTGTAACTTTGTCTGTTTGTTCTGAAATAACCTAACTTAACCTGACTTATAAACTAAAGCGAATATTTTCATGTTTAGATAAAACAATGAGCAAACAACCAATTCGAACTTATCAAAGAAAAACTGCGAAAAAACCTTTCGTAAGTTCATTAGCATTGTCTGCCATATCCAGTGAAAAATATAATTCTGTGGAAAACAATCATTTCGATAAAAGTGGAACATATTCTTTAAATCATGATCCATTCGAAACAACATTCGACAGAATTGCTAAAGGAGCAGTGTAAGAAAAATTTGTAGTAAAGTAGATATTTTTAAGCATGTTTATATTTAATATGAATTTACTCATTGCTTTTGTGTTTTATATATGTGTGTTTAATGTGTGTGTGTGTGTGTGTGTGTGTGTGTGTGTGTGTGTGTGTGTGCGCGCGCGCGCGCGCTTGTGTGTGTGTGTATATGTGTGTGTATATAGATCTGTTCGTGTTGCCTCTACTTAGGATTTTCGTTTCTCTTTCTCCAACGTCCAATGTATATTTATCTTGTTTGAAGTGTAGGAATTTGTGGAAATTTGTGGAAATTTGTGGAAAGCAACACGAATAAATCTATATATTTTAATTAATCCATGTGGGTGTCTCCAAAACAATTGCTTATTCGAAAAAATGTTTTAAATAAGCTTACTTTATTTTGAGAGACATCTTATGGACACTATGTAAGTATAGGTGCCTGCAAGATTTCAAGGTGACCTTTGTGTTTTTTTAATGGAATTCTTTATTTTTTATTTTGTCACCTTTTTCTATTAATCAAATTGAACAACTTTTATCTGAAACATTTCTTTATTTGCCTAAGATTTTATGAGATGTTCAATGAAAATTTAGTAAATTTTTCAGTATTTAGCTTACAATCTCTATCTCTCTATATATATAAATGAATGTATGTATGTATGTTTGTCCGCTATGCAAATCTACAGTTTTCGAATTAAAACAACCAAATTTGGTATATTATCTCATGATACTCTAACTTAAACCGTAGAGGGTTTTGGGAAGAGGTCTGAGTCCGGGGACAAGGGGCCCCCATACAAAATTGTCTAAGAAAGGTTCTTTTTTTCAAAAAAAATTTTTTTTAGGGTAAATATTACTATTCGGGGAAGAGAAGGAAGAGCTTTTGAGCCCGCGCAAAGCGCGGGCGAAAAAGCTAATATCTCGATAATTGTTTGTTGGGGGGAAAAGTGACACAGAACTTTTTGATCTAATTTAGTTTCAAGAATGTGCTGTTGCAATAGTGCCTGAAAACAGAATTATTGTATAAGTTATGTTATAACATACATAAGTATTTACAAAAATAGGAGCACTTTTGCAACAGCATATTTTTGAGACCAAATCAGGTCAAAAAGTCCTGTGTCACTTTTCTCTGTGATAATCAATTATCGTAAGCTAAATATTGAAAAATTTATCGAATTTTTCTTGAATATCTAAAAAAAAATTAAGAAAATAAAAAATGTTTCAGATGATAATTGATTAATAAAAAAAGGTGATAAAATAAAAAAGTGTGCAAATTAGAAACTTGCATTGATTCCTCATCATTACAGATTGCTACCATTGCTCCTATTTTATTTCGCTCATAAAGCTTTCTCTATGAGGAAGCTTGTATTTTATTTGATGCATAATTATTAGTATTTATTAGTTTGGCTTCCTCATAGAGGAAGCTTTATGAACGAAATAAAATGGGAGCAATGGTAGCGATCTGTAATGATGAGAAAGCAATGTGCAATTAGTTTCTAATTTGCACACTTTTTTTATTTTAAATTTAACCTAGTTTTATAAATTGAAAAAGGATCAGCATAGTAGCACAAGTGGGGTTTTACAATTGCCGCAATGTCAAATTGATGTTGACTTTGGGAGTTCAGGCTACATGGTCCATATATGGACTTCGCATATGGACCTTTGATCGCGTATAAAGCTGGATCTAATCAACCAAATCTTAAAGAATATTTCATATATAATTCTTTTAAATTTGATTGATTAAACCCAACTTTATACGCAATCAAAGGTTCATATACGAAATTTACGAAAACAAAGCTTCCCCTATGAGGAAGCAATAGAGGGTTTTATTCTCTTATAAAATAAAATAAAATAAAAAAAAACAAAGATTACCTTAAAATCTCACAGACACCTCTATCTCTACCTATGCAAGATTTGTGTTCATCTTAAGATGACCCCTCAAAATAAAGTAAGTTCTGTTGGAAACATTTTTTCAAATAACGAATAATTTGGGAGATAACCGTGTAGATTAATTAAAATGGCCCACCCTGTAAAACATATAATATACATATTGAAAATTATGTATATGTATACTTACTCAATCTTGAATTTATTTTAACACAGTGTGCCTCCTATGCCATTGGATATAAACAAAAATGATTCATGGAAAGGCAGTAGTAGCGATAGTGATATTAATGATGTAACAAATATAAAATCTCTTAAACATACATCCGATCTTTTTATGTACAATAGTATATCTAGTCCAACATATGTTAGCCATAAAGTAGCTCATAAACGTAGAAAACAAAAAGGATGTGAGCCAGAAATTTCCACAGGAATATTACCTAAAAGAACAAGAGTGATGTCAATAAAAAATAAAACGCAGCCAGGAAAAGCACAGGTACCTACAATATATTTTCTATTTATATTTCTACAGTATATTTATAGGAATAAACAGTTAAATTTGTTTATAATAATATGTATTAATAAGCAGGAGCTGAAGAGACAAGTAAATAAGATACAAAAGAAAAAGATGCTAAAAGATAAGTTTAAGTCTAGTCGCGTGTGCAATGGGCAGGTATCTCATGTAAATTCTAACACTATGGATAATTTGAAAGAAGCCTCATATAAGAATGGTATTTCACATGACAATAACTATAAACATTTGCATCAAAATGTTTTAAAGATTGACAAGAGAATTACATTACAAAATAAATCAATTAGAACAAATGATTCCACAGATTTCAAACAAATAGCAAATTATCAACAAATCATCAAGCCATGTTTTGTTAAGCTAAATGCTTGCGCTGTTCAGAATTACACATTAAATCGTGAAGAGATTGCAGAAAACAAGCAAGATATACTGCACAGTATAAAATTCTTGTATACAGATACTTTACAGACTGACAAAGATGTTTCTAAAACACGGAATATTATTTCGCGCTCAGTCTCAACTGAATATAATGACTTTGGAAACTTTAAACACAAGTCAGTCAAACAATGCTCTGTAGCAATATGCGATAATATTGTTAAAGATTCGTACATATTGAAGAGTAAAAGAAACATGAAAAATACTATCAATATAAGTGACAAGTCAAATATATTGCATTTAGTTCCCCATAATCCATCTGAAATTATTTCAAATTGCAATCAAAGTATTGAGTTTGCACCATATGATATGAAAAAAATTAAAAATAGTTTTGTAAAAGTGGAAAGATTAAAAATAGATAATGGTACAGTATCTAATGAAAAAAAGCAAAATCTGGCTTCTAGCACTCCTATTGGCAAACGAGTGAAATCTTCCACCAATTTAATAAATTTTTCACCTATTAATTCGAATATTTATGACAAGTTACATTGGAGCCATGAATATTCATTAGTAACTGCAAAGGAAGATATTTCCAACATTGATCGGAAAGATTCTCGTTCTTTGATTACGATGTCAGAATGCTATAAACTCGATCCTGCAGAAATACAGGAGCAACAAACACAAGTTTTATTGTTATCCCAGAAATCCCAAATGTCTACAGATTCCGCTCTTGAGAACGAAATAACATCTTACAAGGACAATACTCATACAGTTACTCAGAAATATGAAACAAAATGTAATGTTGAAATTCCGTATTCCTTAAATATATCTGCTGCAAGTACTAATCAATCACGATCATTATTTGACGATACAGCATATAATCATTTAGCGAAAGGTACAAATAAAGATAACATAAAAGAAAGATGTTTTTCGGATGCGCTGGCATGTAAATTTGCAAAAATAAATAAGGCGGATTCATCCGCTGACTTATGTTTAGAACAAAAGCAATTATTAAGTGACAATGAGCAAGCTGATGCAAGCTCGCGATACATACCTTCCAAAGTATGTATAACATTCAGAGATTTAGATAATGATATGCATATGAGACAAAAATATGACAGTGAATTTCAAGAAAATTACAATACAAGAATAAATGCTGTAGAAACGGTTCACGAAAATCTTAAAGATGAAACTGTTGACATTAGTAAACATAGTGTACTCGGTAAAAGTCAAGATAATATGGTTGATGCTTGTCCCTTTACACGATTGCAAGATCCGATCAGAATAGGAAGAAGAATACAGTATCCTAAATGGCATCTTAGCATGTCAAATATTTCCAATAGTTTGAATAATGAAGCGACACAATCAAACAACGAAATATTTTGTTGTGTCGCAACTGATGAAGATTTTTCTAATGTTCAATCAGCATATAATTCCGAGCGTTCTAAAAATGCAATAAATTCGTCTTTTGATCATTCTGAATCATTCAATTGTACGACTCAATACAATAGTACAAATAAACAAATAGAGAAATCTGTTTTTTTAAAACCGGGCAAGTATTGGGCTAGATCTTTGTCAATATTGAACAATATAAACAATGGGTCTGATTTAGACAAGTTAAGTATTGGAAAAGGGAAAAAATGGAGGCACAGCGTTAGAAATATATTGGATATGCAGAAACGAGGTAATTTTTTATATTAGATAATTGTAATACTAACATGCTAAAGAATGTACATATGTATGCATGCATATCGTAATGCAAACATAAATTACATAAATTATTATAAGTAATCATTTCTTATACATCGATATCGATAAAACTATATCTTTTTTATAAAAATGATTTTTGTTTTACACGTAATTTTTCAGTTATTTTTGTAACAGACAATGCTTTCCATTTAAGTAACACAAACGTTATTCTTTCTTGACATTAAATGTAACGAAAGACAGAATGATACTTACTGTGTCGATTTGTGTTACTAAATGAAAGCACTCTGTGTACTTTCACCACATAGATAACATACGTACCTATACATACTTGATTATACATATTTATATACATACGTATACATACTTATTAAGAATAATGCAATAGCACTAATAGCACGCTCCGCGAACCCACCCTATATAAGTTTATATATTAAGTAAGATTCCGAATATTTATATTATTTAGCCTACAGTCCATTTGATGCTACAAATGCTTTGAAGTGTTCTTCTTTTTCTTCTTCATTAAGAGGAGAAGCAGAATGCTTTGAAGCATTTGTAATGTTAAGTGGACTGTAGCCTTAAACGAGAAACACAGACTTTTGCATAACGCATAATACGTAAGCATAAGAAAACTGATTGGTCTATTTCGTTATGCACATGTGTATGGACCAATCACTTTTCTTATGCTTACGCATTATGCGTTGTGCAGAAGTGTGTGTTTCTCGCCTTAATTTGCTTGAAAAACAACTGAAGGTAATTTATTAAACAACATTTTTATTTAGAGGCAATAACCAATAACATCTTATGAACAAATATAATAAGAAGTGTCTTGTGATTTATATATTTAATAGTAATTATGAAGGAGAGGGGCTTCCTCACCAATTTGGCTGAAACTTCACAATTTTGTGTATTTTGGTGCGTTAAACATGAATCTATAAGTTAATATTGTCGCTCTCAATTAGGAAAAAAGTTATTAAGTACTAAAGTTGACAGTTGCGTAGTTGGGATGTCTGTCATTTATTATACTTTGTATTTACATACTTTTTAATATGCCCATTATTTTCTGCTTTAAAAAAAGCATAATAACTCTATTTCTATTATCTAACCATTTATTCAATTTATCTATTGAATATATTATAGCATATTCAGTACAACAAAACTGCATATTTTCCAAAGAAAATAATAATTTATGTTTTTTGTTAAAGCAGAGAATAGTTGGACCAACCATATTCAGTACAACAAAACTGCATATTTTGCAAAGAAAATAATGCCATAATATATTGAATTAAATGATTAAAAAAGATAGTAGAAATAGTTATTATGCTTTTTTTAAAGCAGAAAATAATTGGCATATTAAAGAGTCTATAAATACAAAGTATAATAAATGACAGACATCTTAACCACGCAACTGTCAACTTTAGTACTTAATAACTTTTTTTCCTAATTGAGGGCGACATTTTCAACTTACACATTCATGTTTTACGCACCAAAATACACAAAATTGTGAAGTTTCAGCCAAATCGGTGAGGAAGCCCCTCTCCTTCATAATTAACACTTTTATAATAATGAGTTAAAAAAGAGTTTTGATAGTTGTATTTATAGTTTTCAGTAAATGAGTAGACTTTGTGGTATTTATAATCTGATAGTATTATACAGTATATACAAGGTGTAACAAAAAGATTGTCCGCTATTTTAAGGATGAATAGTACACATCAAAATAATGAAAAAAATTCCTATCAATATAGATTCGCAAATAATTTCCTACTGAGTTATGGGCATTACAACTTTTGAGCTTAAATTCGGTTTATTAACGAACAGAATACGTTTTAAGTTGTCAAAATACGTACAAAAATTAAAGAAAATGTTCAAAATGGCATCTTTGCATGAACAATACATTGTTCGATTCGTTCGGTTCGGTACCAATGTGTATAGGATGGATGTGCAGAAATACGTAATATTCCTGGTATCTTTGAACATATTAGGGCAAATATGAGAAGACGAACTGAACAATGTATTGTCATGCAAGGATGCCACTTTGAACATCTTTAATTTTTGTACGTATTTTGACAACTTCAAACGTATTCTGTTCGTTAATAAACCGAATTTGAGCTCAAAAGTTGTAATGCCCATAACTCAATAGAAAATCATTTGCGAATCTATATTAATAAAAATTTTTTTCATTATTTTTATATGTACTATTCACCCTTAAAGTAGCGGACAACTTTTTTGTTACGACAAAAAAGTCTGTATATAGTATGGCAGACAACTCGTAAAATTGTAACAATTATTATGTGCAGGAATTTTCCAAAGTTGCTTGAAAAAAGGCAAAAATGATACGGATCTATCTAGTGATAGATTCAATGCGTCAAACGTATCACCATTTGACAGTAACAGCTGTAAAGAATTCAATTTAACGAATTATGCTAGATTTTCTAAAAAAATCTCAGTGAGAGTTGTGCTTAATAATACAAACATCAAGCGTGATATCAAAGATACTCCATTTCTTGAAGCATTTGGAATAACAACAGAAAAATCTCCAAGCTTAAAACTATCATGTAAGTATTTTCACTCATATATTGCTATATTCTATCTGTTTTACGACACTACATATTTATATATTACACGGAATATTATATTAATTGATATGAATAAAACGAATATTACAGATCAAGAGGAATCATTGATACATGATGATCGAATTATCAATAGTTCCACAATTGCGAGAGACGTTGTCTTACAGAAATGTTCCCAAAACTGTTATATGTCTTTTGCGGATCGTTTCCCAGATTCGTATGTAAATCTGTATATATTTGTATAGTTGTATTAACACTATAATATATATAAACTGTAATATTAATTGTTCATATTGGCAGCTATTTGGAACATTGTTGCAAAATAGGCGAAGGTGTTTATGGAGAAGTTTTTCTTTATGAGTACGATGGTAAAAAATCTGTTATAAAAATTATTCCTATAGAAAACGAACAGTTAGTCAATGGTGAGCCACAAAAGAAATTCAGTGAAATATTGTCAGAAATTATGATTGCAAAGTGAGTCAACTCATCATGTGAGTCAATTGCATGCAGACATTGTTGATAAAAATCACTAAGGAGGATGTTTGCAGAGAATTGGATGATCTGAAATTAAATGCTACATACAAAACTAATGGATTCGTAGAAGTTAAAAATATCAGCTGTATTAAAGGAAAATATCCAGAGAAACTCGTAGAACTTTGGAATATTTATGATAATAACAAAACATCCGATAACGATTGTCCATCGATGTTTGATGAAAATCAATTATATATTGCTCTTGAACTCGGCCACGGTGGAGAAGATCTTGAAGCCTTTGTTTTCCAAACCGCGGAAGAGGCTTATGCTCTATTTTTACAGGTCTGTTATTTATAATTGCGGTAAGGTACAAATACACTTTTCGAAAATTATGTTTAATTATTTATCCATCAATATTTAAATTTTTATTTTTTACAGATAGCATTGGCATTAGCAATTGCAGAAAAGGCACTTGAATTTGAACATAGAGACTTGCATTGGGGTAATGTATTGGTATCAAGAACAAAAGAACCATATATATATTACAATCTTGACGGAAGAGAGGTCAAGTTTCCTAGCAAAGGTGTAAAGGTGTGTTCTACGAAAGACATTTCAAATACTATTACAACTTTGATGTATGACTTTAATGAATTTTTTTCAAGGTATCTATAATAGATTTTACACTATCGAGAATGCTATACCAAGGGTGCTGCATATATAATGATCTTGCACTAGATCCAGCTTTATTTACTGCTCATGGCGAATATCAATTTGAGATTTATCGTCTTATGCGTGACAAAATTCAGTAAGTTGCATATGTTTTATTTTTTTATCTTTTTTTTATACCGTATTTTCATTATGTGTGTAGGAATAATTGGCGAAAATTTGAACCATATACGAATGTTTTGTGGTTACATTACATCTTGGATAAAATGATTACGGTAGTAAGATACAAAAGGAAGAACTTGAAAGTACATAAACACACTGTTATCAAATTAAAAGACTTTAAAGATACAATTTTAAACTACGACAGTGCATACGACTTTGTAATCAATTCCGATAGCGTTGTGTATCTATGATGTAAACCCATATGAAAAAATGATAATCAAACTACAAAATTTTTTCGATATTCTGTAATATTTAACAAATATAATGATACATATAAATAATTGTCATATTATTACAACATTGAAGCCTTAAAATGTAGTATGTATGTACATGTACTCCGTCCAACGAGAGATTGAGAGTAAATCAGACGAAAACTCGTCCGTCTCGCGCAGGTCTCTTCCCACGGAAGGCCTAAAAAGTCCCCCTCCACATTACCGTACTGCTTGACATCTTGCCAGTGCAACTTCTACCTCAATAAAGTTAGCCGGACAACTTCGACTTAAAACTTTTTGAAGTGAAACTTCTTTAGGCACGGTAGTGAGTTCGATTCGTGACACGAAATCACGAATTTCGCGACATGAAAAGTGTAACGAAAATTCGACCAATAGGCGTACGGCGTTGGCGAGACGGCTCCTTCTTTTGGCACGGTAGTAAGTTCGATTTTGCGACACGAAAAAGTGACACAAATTTTCCGACACGAAAAGTTATGGCAAAGCCCTTTTGCCTTCAGAAGTTTCACTTCTAACGCGCGTGGCGATTTTTGAAGTGAAACTTCTTTAGGCACGGTAGTGAGTTCGATTCGCGACACGAAATCACGAATTTCGCGACATGAAAAGTGTAACGAAAATTCGACCAATAGGCGTACGGCGTTGGCGAGACGGCTCCTTCTTTTGGCACGGTAGTAAGTTCGATTTTGCGACACGAAAAAGTGACACGAATTTTCCGACACGAAAAGTTATGGCAAAGCCCTTTTGCCTTCAGAAGTTTCACTTCTAACGCGCGTGGCGATTTTTGAAGTGAAACTTCTTTAGGCACGGTAGTGAGTTCGATTCGCAACACGAAATCACGAATTTCGCGACATGAAAAGTGTAACGAAAATTCGACCAATAGGCGTACGGCGTTGGCGAGACGGCTCCTTCTTTTGGCACGGTAGTAAGTTTGATTTTGCGACACGAATTTTCCGACACGAAAAGTTATGGCAAAGCCCTTTTGCCTTCAGAAGTTTCACTTCTAACACGCGTGGCGATTTTTGAAGTGAAACTTCTTTAGGCACGGTAGTGAGTTCGATTCACGACACGAAATCACGAATTTCGCGACACAAAAAGTGTAACGAAAATTTGACTAATAGACGTACGGCATTGGCGAGACGGCTCTTTCTTTTGGCACGGTAGTAAGTTCGATTTTGCGACACGGAAAAGCGACACGAATTTCGCGACACGAAAAGTGTAACGAAAATTCGACCAATAGGCGTACGGGATTGGCGAGACGGCTTCTTCTTTTATATATAATGCAATTATATATGAATTTTGTCTCTATATAATCATATATAATTATATATTTTGAAGTGAAACTTCTTTAGGCACGGTAGTGAGTTGATTCACGACACGAAATCACGAATTTCGCGACACGATTTTTGCGACACGAAATCACGAATTTTGCGACACAAAAAGTGTAACGAAAATTCGACTAATAGACGTACGGCATTGGCGAGACGGCTCTTTCTTTTGGCACGGTAGTAAGTTCGATTTTGCGACACGGAAAAGCGACACGAATTTCGCGACACGAAAAGTGTAACGAAAATGCGATCAGGCGTACGGCACTGGCGAGACGGATATAGTGAGAACTGCATGTAACACAACATTTTCGAGTTGCGGGCGGCTTGAAGTGATTAATTCCGTTGTATTTTATTTTTATTATTTATTTTAATCCTTGCCTTGCGGCTTAGGATGACCTCCGTCACTCTTACATACATTAGATACATATAGAATCTCTCCATCACATTGGCGTTTTGAAGGGACGTGGGTAACCTTCGAAGGTACCCAACCCTGTACATTTCACTCTTCCTATCCCGACCTGGCCCTTAGCCTTATACATTCTCGATTCCTCCCTCCCCTGCTCGTTCCTTATCATTTTCCTCCCTTTTCTCCGCCTCTTTTCTAACCTTTTCAATCCATTTCATTACTTCTAGTCCTTTTCCTTCCTCTCCTAAAAATTCTTCTAGTTGTATCTCGCTTTTTGTCGCTTCACATTCTTTTAGTATGTTCTATGTTCTCCTCTTCTTTTTGGCAAATTCTGCATCTTCTATCCTCCTCCTCTCTCCAATGTTGACTGCCTTTCACCTCACTCCCGCATCTGTATCTGGCTATCAACATTCTATCCTTTTTCTTCTTCTTTCCTAGTAGATACTTTGGTAACTCCTCTGTTAAGATCTCTTTATAGTTACTATTGTACCTTGACTCGTTTATCTTTATCTATCTCTCCTGCTTCTCCTTTTCCTCTATTCTCCTTACGAGATTCTCCACCGCCTCCCGGTCCCCCGCCTCCATTTCTTTCCTTAGCTGCTCCTTCTCCATTCCTGCCCTCTCTATCAGTTCTCTTCTCTTCTTTTCCCAATTACTTTCTTCTTTCCTTGGTCTGCTCCTCTCTAGATCCTTTATACATGCTTGAACTATTTTCTTTCCTGACTGTCTCGCCTTCTCCTCATACTTCACCGCTCTTCTTATTGCCCTCACTTTTATTTCCTTTATTTTGGCTTCTTCTGATATTACATAATTCGGAGTTCTTCTATCCAATCCTAAAATCCATTTAACATACTTTCTTTTTATCACATATAATCTGCTTTCGTATAGCCACCCCCATATTTCAGCTCCGTATAATGCCACGCTTTCTACCAGTGCCTCGAACATTTTCATCCTTCTTCTAAAATCTTCTTTAAATATTCTCTCTCCTATGCTCCATGTTCTCTTCATCGCTATTGTAGCCTTCTTCATCCTATCTTTTATATGATTCTCCGCTCCCCCATTCTTCTGTAGTATATATCCCAGATACTTTATTTCTTTGACCTCCTCTATGTCTTCTCCCCATTTCCATTCCTTTTTCTTCCTTCTTCCCCTAGCTTTCTCGAACACCATTATTTTTTATTTCTCTGGACTCAAACTCAAACCCTTCCCTTCCAAATACCTCTTGAGCCTCCTCATCATTTCCTTCAATTCCGCCTCTCTCGTCGCCATTAACACTACGTCATCTGCGTATGATATTGTCCAGAATTTTTCTTTCCCTATCACCAGGCCTCCTGCTTGTCCTTTTTCCATTCCTTCCTCTAAATCCATGATGTATAAGTTGAATAGGTTTGGGCTCAACGGGCATCCTTGTCTTAGTCCCTTTTCTGTCCAAAATTCCTCTGTCTTTTTATCTCTTATCTTCACTACATTTTTCGTTTCTTTGTATGTCTCCATTATTCTTCGTCTCAAGTTATCTTCAATTCCTATCTTCCTCATTATTTTATTGAATTTCCTTCTATCCACTTTATTGAAAGCTGCCTTAAGATCAACAAAGAATGCGAAAACCTTTCCACTTTTCTTACTCAGCTCCTTATTCGCTACATAATTTACCGTGTATACTGCATCCATCGTTCCTCTGTTCCTTCTAAACCCGAATTGCACTTCCCTTAACTTGGCCTCCACCTCCTTCTCCAACCTCGCATTTAAGATACTTGCATATATTTTATACGCCGTATTCATTAAAGTAACTCCTCGGTAATTTTTTGGGTCGTTTCTCTCTCCTCTTTTATATATTGGACTAATCATGCCTTTATTCCAATCTCCCGGTATGCCCTCTCCTTTCCATATTCTGTTGATTAACTTCAGGAACTCTTCACCCACATCTTTTTGCATAAATCTCCACACCTCGTTCTCAATCCCGTTCTCTCCTGTTGCCTTTCCCATCTTCAGTTTCTTTATTACTTCAATCACCTCTTCCCTCGATATTTCTCCGACTCCCTTTGTTACCTCCACTCTCGTGCCATCTTCTTCTTCCTCCTCTTCTATGTCTAACACCACTCTTTCCTTTGTCCCTCCTAACATTTCCATGAAGTGGTCTCTCCACTCATCCATTTGTATCTCCTCGCTTATCCCCTCAGTTTTCTTTTTCCTGTATTTATTTATATACTTCCAAGCTTCCGCTTCGTTTTTAATGTTCCTTATCTTTTCTTCTTCCTCGCTTTCGTGCCTCATCATCTGCTCCTTACACCATTCCTTGTGCTCCTTTCTTTCCCTCACATATTCTTCTTTTCCGATCCTTCCCTTCTTCCAGTTCTCATCAATCTCCTCAATCTTCTTTTCCTTTCCTTCCATTCTTTATTATACCATTCTTTTCTTCCTAAATTCTCCTTCATGATATTATCCTTTTCTTATGCTTCGTGATTGCGCTCCTTACTTTCTCTTTCATCTCCCTCCAGATATCCTCTGTATCTATTTGTGTACTCGACCATCCTTCGCATTTCTCATGATATTCTTTCCTCCCTTCTTCTGTCCAGTCGTTTTTCTCTAATTCCATTTCTTTCTTCTTTCTCCCTGTCTCCATCACTCGTGGTCCTGTCAACTCCACCTCCAGCGGGACGTGATCCGATTCCGTTCTAATTCCTTCTTCAACCATATTAATTTCTTCTCCTGCTCTGTCATTCCCTAAGACATATAGTCTATAACCGATGATCCCAAGTCTCCTATATATAAGTCCATCCCCCATCCCTTCCGAAACTCCCATTTAATATCGCCCATCCTCTCTTCTATTTTATCTATTAATATACGTCCCTCTCTATTTACAACTTTATCTACCGACTTTCTGGTCTCACTTCTCTTTTCTTTCTCTTCCTTCTCATTTATCGGTCCTCCTCCGCTTCCCGTCCTCGCGTTAAAATCACCTCCTACTAGCAACCATTCTTCGTCCTCTTCTTGTACCTTCTCCCTTAGTGTTTCCATCGTATCTTCCATCTTTTGGCTGTACAACGTGATTATTCTCCATTTGTTTCCATTATACTCTAATCTGCTTTCTACCACTTCGTCGCTAATCTCCCTAACCTCTATAAGTTTCAAATTCTTGTTGACTGCTGTTATTATCCCTCCCTTTGCTCTTCCTTTCCTGTGCTCCCTTTTCGCTGGTACACAATTCCAAATGAATTTACCGGACAATTTATTTTTAATCTTCCTCCATTTATCTTCTTCCATCCATGTTTCTACTAGTCCTATCACGTCAAAATTCTCCAAATAATCCCATGTTTCCTCACATTTATTAGCTAGTCCCGCCACGTTCCAAAAGCATATCCTTAACCCTCTTTCTTTTTCCACCTTATTTTCCTCTTCTCCCTCCTCTCTCACTCCCTCTCTCTCCCTCTCCCTATCCTTTCTTTTCTCTACTCTTTCCGAAAAACATCTCTGCTTTCCAGCATTTCGGTTCTTTCATTCCATTTCCTTTCGCAATTGTCTATCCATATTCTTTGATACCCTACCGTTGCTTTCTTCCCCTTTTCTCTCTCTGCTTTTACTATACTCCATAGATGTTTTTGTATCTGCCTCTCTGTTGCCGTCAGATCGTCATCCATAAATATGTTTCTTGCCTTTTCTATCTCCTTCCTCTTTGCCATTATTTCTTTTTTATCTTCCCATCTATTGAATCTGACTAGCGTCATTTTGTATTCTCCTCGGCCAATTGCCTGCACTTCGTCCACTTCCACCTTCTTTTTGGTGATTTCTTCAAGGAATTTCTCCATCTTCTCTTTTCTTTCACCTCCATTTTCTACTTTCATTCCTTTTATAATTATATTGTTTTTCCTTCTTCTCCTTTCGGCTAATTCGGAGTTTCTTTCCATCTCCTTCATCTTCTTCATTAGTTCACTGCTCTCTACCTTTTCACCTCCTCTGTTCTCCACTTTCTCCTCCAGCTGTTTTATTCTATTTTCTAAACTCGCTTTTTGCTCTTCCCAAAGCAGTTCTCTCTTTCTATATTCCTCCCTCAGGTCGTGTATCTTTTTCATTATCTCTTCTTTATCCTTCTTTCTTTCTCTCTCTTGTTCATCCATTTTCACTAAAATCTCTTTTAGCATTCTTTCCACCTCCATGCCTTCTTCTTTCTTTTCCTCTCTCTTTATCTTGTTTGGCGGCGATCTTATCACCCTTTTTTCTTTGCTGAAATTTTCCAGTATTTCTTTTTCAGCTTTTTCAGCTATTTCTTTTTCTTCTTCCCTTCCTCTTTTCCTTACGTATTCTGTAATTGTTCCTTGGCTTCCTGTCCTATTCCTTATTTTTGGGGACACAAATGCCTTCTCATGTCATCTCTTCCATTATGGAAAAATATACTCAACTTTTGGTGTTAACCGTTAAAAAAACACCAAAAAAAAAAAAAAAAAAAAAAAAAAAACCCTTAAAGTTGGGTGTGATTTCGGACCGCCAATTGAAGGTTAATTATCATTTGAAGGTTAACCTTCAATTGGTGATCCAAAAATCACACCCAACTTTAAGGGTTTTTCTTTGGTGTTTTTTTAAGAGATTCTCATTGGGACGCCATATTTGAAGACAGACATTAGTCAAAAAAGTACCTCTGCTAGAGTTTATATTCGTCTTGAGATCTGAGAATTACTTTCATTCTTGTGGCTCTGGCTTGAAATTCTAGCCCAAGAACCGATCTTATAGACATTAATGCAGGAGGCCCCTCTCTCTTTTCATTTTTCTTTCTTACTTCTTTTTTTTTCATAATCGATATTACGTTTCAGTAAGCATTTGGACTCACATTTTCAATCAGTACTTAATCCAGACATCTTAATTCCGTCCTGTAAGATCTGGTTTTTTGTTTCAGTTTATTTATTTTCTATTCTATCTTCAGGACAGATTACTGATTTGGTTTGCTTTTATTTAAAATAATGTAACAACTTTTTAGTTACTCTCAATTTTTCTTTCACGTCAACATATTTTCTTTTTTTGTAGATAACTACACATAATACAGACAAAATTGACTTCAAAGAAACTCTCTTTCTGTCGCTCACCTATCTAAGAATTCTAGACAAACCTGCTGTGTTTGCCATTACTTTTTAAACATAATTAAATTACATAAAAATTAAATAATTAAAAATAAATATTAAAGGCAGAAAGTAAAAAAGGTTTTATATATATAGGCACCTATATACAGGCATTATACTAATTATAATTGTATTCAGCAGAAAGCTGCTTTGCAACTGTAGTTGTAAAATTCGTGAATTTGATTGGTGTATTACTCTTATAGTTTCGGCCAAAATTAAAAGCATACACCAATCACATTCACAAATTTTACAACAATTGCAAAGTAGTTTTCTCTGCTAAATACAGCTTTTTATTACTTGCGTTATATGTATGAGCTGCCATTTGCTACGCGTGCGCAAACAACCCGGCAACCGAGCAACGACTTGAATATTTTGTTGAGCACCGACGGCGCCTAACAGCAGTGCTGCAATTGGATATAAGTCCGTGATCGGAATTTCGGAAGGTTGTTAATAGACTAAAATAAGGTAGAGAATAATGTAAATCGCGAAAGGCTATATATTTTACAGTCTTTTACGTCTTGCGTTTTTCTATGTATGCTTTACTTTATGTCCACGCTATGATAGACGTCTCGTTCTTTGTCATCAGCCGAACGCTGCCCTTGCGGCAACCTAATGCAAAATATTAATTATGTAATATTTAATTGCGGATTGTACTGTAGTAAAGCCTCTTATTTAGTCAAATACATTTAGGAAACCTTTCCTCAATCTCCAAGAGATATTCTCCCATTTTTAAATAATCCCCCTCATCAATTCATCCGTCTTCTCCTCGCAACTTGCAAGTCTATGGATCTCCCCCCCCTTAGAAAGAGCCGAAGAGTTTAATCGGAGCATCATGTTAATCGGAGACGGTGAATCGGCCCATATCTGCAATGAGGAAATAATAATCAACATCGAGTCGAAATCGATTTATTCTGAATTGAAAAGTCATCGAAAGTGGTACCACATTTCAATCGAGATCGATGAATATTTCAATTACTTTTCGATATACGTTTTCGACGTCAATTAGACGTCGATTCAATGGGTCATTTCTCGCTGGGTCGTAGCCGGATCTCAAGCCCCTTACACAATGCCAGGCAACAGGCAATAGGAACAGGGAATAGAAATAAGAAATCATGTATAAATGCAGAATAAACAGTGACACAGGCAATAGACACCGAGTTTCCGTCATGTTGGAAATTCTGTGCCTATTGCCTGTTGCCAACCAATCATAGCATTCGAATTTTTTAGGTTGTAATTAACGATTTTTTGATTATTTCATGTTCTTATTGCCTGTTGCCTGGCATTGTGCAAGGGGCTTTATGGCTTCTGCCCACAGGACGCGGAAATGCCCCGCGGCAAGAAGCGACGCCAATAAACTTTTGGTTCTTATGGAGAAGCGACACGTTAAACTACCGCTTTTTTTCCGAATTAAAGATGCACCCTTTTACCTCGCACTTTTTATGTGACATGCTTCCTAAAAAAATCAGTGTTTTAAATAAATAATGTGTTTAAATACATGAGCATCTTCTATAAGACATTATTATAAACTAAAAACTAACTAAAATTATGAACTAACGTTGCAATTAAATTAATAAACATGCATACTGTAATATAAAACAGGTACTTGTCGAATATTCAAAGTCACATTCAAAGTCATAATTATACTTTGATGTATCCAGGGTCGTTGCGCAGGTTTTTCAAAACGTGTAAAAGCTGCGCCGACATCGGTAAGCGGAACAGAATACGGTCCCAGGGACCGTATTCTCGAGCCTGCCCTAATGATTTTCGTATGCGACTTTCTATTTGAAAAGCATTGAATTTCGCATGCGAGTTTCATGAAAACGATTCGAGAATAGGGCTCCAGATGTATCTGTGTAGAGCTCATCCGATGTGATGTATATGTATGTGGTAGTAGCCTACCAAACGCCATCTACCGGGGGAAAGCTTTTAGCAAATCATGGGATCAGTTCGTGTACGTTAGCTTGGATCCCCAGGGGTGTCTGTCGACTCTTACCACAGAAAGTTAATACTCTGCGAAGCAGGTATAAACGGAGGCCCTGGAGGAAGAGCACACTCCGTCTCAAAAGATGGTTATGTCAGGGGCCCTAGTAGTAGTGAGCACGCCCTGACTGGTGAGCTTGAACGCTGGAGAAACCCCGCTGAGCTGCCCTAGATATAGGGGTCGATGTCGAATCTTCCTTACGAGCGAGGGTACCAGCGATGCGCCGCGTAGCGAGCGCGCGCCGAACTCTCTCGCCGCGCGAGCCCATGCTGCCGCCCGCGCCGCGCGCCTCCCGTCGTACAGTCCGTGTTACTTGTCGCGCGCTCGTGGCGGACAGCTGACCGCCACATTGTTATTCAAGAAGTGATGAGTCGTTACAAGTTTCATAAAATTTTAATATATTTAAACATTTTATTTTGACGTAAAACTACGTCTTTGTCGACAGTAAGTAGGGGGTAACATTGGCCGCATTCAGGAAACACAACTGTTGAGTGAGCGGTCAGTGATTCTTTAATATGATTGGTTCTTACCTTTGGTTCGTCTCCGGATCTAAATGTAAGAACCAATCATAATGAGCGCTCACTCAACAGTTGTGTTTCCTGAACGCGGCCATTGGAAGCACAGATGCAATGAAAACATGTCACTTTGAACATTTATATCTTCGAAACTAATAATCGTAGAGTAGTGATTAATACGTCATTAGATAGCTTAAAGGCTGATTTATAGAGGCCATAAACGTTGATTCAAGCCGTAATCTTTAAGAAATTGACCAATCACAGTCGAATGTGAGAAGAATAATCGACTATTGGTCAATTTCTTAAAGATTACGGCTTCAATCAACAGTTACGGTCTCTATAAATCAGCCTTTAGAGTCCTAAATAATCAGAGAGGCGCAAACTGCGATTCGCTTGCTGATTGGCTGACCGCGCCACCAATCACAACCAAGAGTGTTGGGCCTGTAGCTGCCCGCAGCTAATTCCGTGTTCCGTAAACGGGATTTTTCTTCGCGTAAACGGGATTTTGTAGTAACTTACGATAATTTACTCCGCGTAAACGAGTGAATTATCGTAAGTTACACTCGCGTAAACGTAGTATGTGTCAGATATACAGAGGTTACGTTGCTCGCAAGATCAGCTGCGGGCTCAATGGGAACCATGGAGGGGGTAGAGATTGCGCCTCTCTGATTATTTAGGACTCTAGATAGCTTATATAGTCCCATTTCCTCTTGAAAGTTTCAAAAATCTCAAAAAGCTTCCTAAATGAGGAAGCCTACAATTATATTTTAATTCTGTACACTTTATACATGTTTTTATATTTACATTAAACAGATAAAGACAGAATAATTGGATTACATGAAAAAAAGGCTCATAAAAGAATCAAAGAATTTTCTAAGATATTTCAAATTTTGTCAATGATATTTTTTAAATATAAAATATGAAATATTTTGTAACATATTGACTTTTCGATGACTTTACTCAACAAATATTTTTGGCGCCCTCTATCTCTGGTATTTGTTGAATCACCGCAAAAGCGCATATACGAAAATTGTAGAGAATTGAGTCCTCTAGAAGTTTCATTTAAACATTTTTTTTATAAAACCAACATGGGGCAATATAATTGTCAATAAAAATGTTCAAATTGACGGCACTTTTTTTGTTGGAACTTTTTTTCCTTGACAGCTATTAAACAATTTTTCAAACAAAAGTTGTAGCAAATATTTTTTCCTACAAAACAAAAAAATGGAAAAATCCGACCAATAGGAGCCGAGATATCCAAATTTACCCGTATTTTCAAGATGGCGGCCAACGCACAGGGAAATTTTGTTGGAACTTTGTGAATTTGGGCATTTCCTATAATCCTCTACTCACCTTCAAAAAATTGGCTTGTCAATCCGTTTTGTAGATATTCGGTGTTTTTCGAGCTAATTTTACTGTACTACTGTATCTAGCTAAATTTTTAGAATTTTCAGCAAACCGTTCTTTCGGTGTTCTTTCAATGAGAATAACGAGTTACGGTAACGATAAGTTACTTTTTTGAATGAGTAACGAGTAACGGTAACGAGTTTTACGGTAACTACGTTACTTTTTTGAATGAGTAACGAGTAACGGTAACGAGTTACTTTTCTCAATGAGAATAACGAGTTACGGTAACGATGAGTTACTTCTTTCAATGAGTAACGAGTAATGGTAACGAGTTACTTCTTTCAATAAGAATAACGAGTTATATACGGTAACGATGAATTACACTTTTTCAATGAGTAGCGAGTTACTTTTAAAACGTAACTTTCCCTGATTATATTATTAATTAATATACCCTGATATTATATTATTAATTAATTATTTATTTATTTGAAATAAACTCAGTCTCAAAAAAGCGGCACACTAAAAATGTAAGAAAAATTTACCAAATTTCAAATGATCATAACTTGGTAAATAATAAAGATAAAAATATTTTAAAAAATGTAAAATAAAGCTTAAAATGTCTACTTTAAGAATATTTGAATGACAATAATGCTTAGTCATTTTTTTCAAAATAGCGGATGACAAAGTGAGAAAATGCAAAATTGATGATCAGAGGTCCAAGTTTGGGACGGTGCACGGAGTGAATCAGGTATCGCAGCCCAGTGGGACAAAATGCACCTGAACGTATAGAGCGTTATCTTGAAAATGCTTCTTTACCGAGCTCGATGCAATAATTGTTCGCTGAGTTATGCAAATTAAAAAAAAGACAGTTTTTTAATACAATTTGGAATAACTCAGCGAATATAATTATCGCATCGAGCTCGGTGAAGAAGCATTTTCAAGATAACACTCTATACTTTCAGGTGCATTTTGTCCCATTAGGCGGCGATACCTGATTCACGTCGTGTACCGTCACAAACTCGGATCTTTATTTATCAACTATGCATGCTCTCCCTTTGTCATTCGCCATTTTGAAAACATCGTTGCAAACAATTTCGATTTAAATTTCAAAAAGTAGGGTTTCAAAGCTATTAAATTGTTTTTAAAATTTTGTTCTAGAAGCAAAAAGATAATAAATAGTAAGGGAGGACAGAGAGAGAGAGAGAGAGGGGAGGGAGGGAGAGAGGGGGAGGGAGGGAGGGAGGGAGAGGGAGAGGGAGAGGGAGAGGAGACAGAAAGGAGAAAAGAAAGGAGAGAGGAGGAAGGCGGGAGACCAAAAAGGACTACAGACGAAGAGATCGCGAAGAAAATGGAGGAGAACCTAATGGAGGAGAAATTAATGAATACGGACGAGGACGAGCCCTGGTAAAAATTACCGTTAGAAACGGATAGAACGTGCATTCTATCCGTTTCTGACTGTTTTACTATGCGTTTCTTTCCCTGCAATTACGGATAGAAACAGATGAAAAGTGTTGCAGATTCTATAAGACTGTGTACGCAAAGACGGTGGGAAAGGCTAACTGCATCTAACTGATTCCTAACGGAACGGAACTTATCCGGATCTATGCGCAAACGTAATTACGAATCCTATCCGTTTCTATACGCAACCAGTTTTGAATGTCTATCCGCATCTGATTGCGGAACCTGACAGAATATCTATCTGCATTTATACGGAACGGAACTTATCCGAATCTATGCGCAAACGTAATTACGAATCCTATCCGTTTCTATACGCAACCAGTTTTGAATGTCTATCCGTATCTGATTGCGTAACCTGACAGAATATCTATCTGCATTTATCGACGTAACGTTTACTTGTCCGCTCTATCTGTTTCTTACTGAAAATGCGTATACGCTTTCTATCCGTTTCTTACTGCAAATACGTATACATATTCTATCCGTTTTTTTACAGAAAAACAGATAGAATATTTATCTGCATTTGCATGTAATTGTGGCTTGCTCGCTCTATCCGTTTCTAAGTGCAAATGCGTATGCGCATCTTATCCGATTGTTACTGCAAAAATACATGCACACACATATTATTACTTTTTTTAGGAGGACATATTAGTATATAATGCAATTAAGCATTTTATTTTCTGTTTTAATGAAATACGAAAGCCAACAAAAGCAGAGGTGGATATCGATGGTAATAATCTAAATGTTGATATAAAATATTGCGTACAGATGCAGATGGATGCGATATCCGCAATTACGGATAGATACCGTCAGCATCTGATGCGTACAGAATGCGGACAGAAACAGACAGGATTCGTATCCGTAGTTGCAGACAAATTCCTATAGGTCGACATTGCGTACAGATGCAGATGGATGCGGTATCCGCAATTACGGATAGATACCGTCAGCATCTGATGCGTACAGACTGCGGATAGAAACATACAGGATTCGTATCCGTAGTTGCAGACAAATTCCTATAGGTCGACATTGCGTACAGATGCAGATGGATGCGGTATCCGCAATTACGGATAGATACCGTCAGCATCTGATGCGTACAGAATGCGGACAGAAACATATAGGATTCGTATCCGTAGTTGCAGACAAATTCCTATAGGTCGACATTGTGTACAGATGCAGATGGATGCGGTATCCGCAATTACGGATAGATACCGTCAGCATCTGATGCGTACAGAATGCGGACAGAAACAGACAAGTTTTTCTATTGCAAAAGCTTATAGATGCTGTATGCCGATAGATTTCCATTAGATACAGTAACACGCCGTTACATTTTCTGTCTGTATTTGCAGATACAATAGTGCTGCTTACAGAAACGGATAGGGCTAGAATTTTCTTTTCAAGCTTGCAGTTACAGCGGATAGGATTCCGTTACATACCGTCAGAAATTCTATCTGTTTCTAACTGTTTCTAACGGTAATTTTTACCAGGGAGGACCATAGGAAGAAAGGAGAGTAAGAGGGATGTAGGATGGAAAGGAGAGAGGAAGGGAGATAGAGAGAGAAGTGGCAGGGGAAGGGGAAGGGGGGAGGAAATGGAAATAAGATGGAGGTATAACTCAGTTTGTTTTCAGAGCAAAAGTAGAGTAAGAAGGAGGGAAGGCGGCGAGCGAGAGGAGGGAGAGAGATGGAAGGAAAAGGGAAGAGCAGTGGCGGAAAGGAGAGAAGCAGAGAGGTGGCTGAAGCAAGGGAGGGGAAAGAGATGGCCGGATGGAAGACGAAGGGAGAGAAAACGAAATGTAAGGTCGCTATGGCCAGGGGATCGATTACGGTTCTTGAAAATTACAAAAGTAAACAGATTTACTAAATTTCGACCAATGAAATCATACATACTCTAGTGAATTTTCTCATTTTTGTAATTTTCACCTCGTTTCAAGAATCGTAATAAACCCCCAGGACGTGATAAGAGGCATGATTGTACAGGGTTGGGTACGTCCCTGCAAAACGCCAATTTGTACAGGGTTGGGTACGTCCCTGCAAAACGCCAATTTGTACAGAGTTGGGTACGTCCCTTTAAAACGCCCTTTAAGACCCCTTGGGGTGAATAAAGTATCTATTCAATTCAATTCAATGATTGTAAATGAAAATTTTTAATTGATCTTTTATGGAGTTACAATTCTCATCCACCACTACCCTAATCTTCATACTTAACCTTATTAATCTTTTTGGAACAACGGCTTAACGTCTCTTCCGAAAGACTGAGTCCACTTTTTTTCGCACAAGAGTGAATTTCTCGCGCGAGGGGCGCAGTTATCAGAATATTAAAATTTTATGTTTATGTGCTCAAGTGGACTTGAACCTGGTTAGCCAGATTACGAATCTGGCGCTCTATCACTAGACCACACTGTCACCAAATTATGGTTGTAATTCTTCTAAAAATGAACCGCATTGAGCTTTACTAGTTGGAATTGCATTTTAGTGTGTGTGTGTGTGTGTGTGTGTGTGTTTATATACCACAAGAATAAGGGCCCCGTGGTTTGTCAGCTCCACAGTATTTCAAGACTCCAAACCCTCCTTGTGATGTGTGTGTGTGTGTGCGTGTGCGCGCGTGCGCGTGCGCGTACGTGTATATTAAAAATGGGTATGGGCTCCCCGTAAACACATACACACGCACACACACACGCAAACGCACATGCACATGCCGCAAGAAAGGTTTGGAGTCTTAAAATACTGTGGAGCTGACAAACCACGGGGCCCTTATTCTTGTGGTATATAAACACACACACACACACACACACACACACAATAAAATGCAATTCCAACCAGTAAAGCTCAATGCGGTTCATTTTTAAAAGAATTACAACCATAATTTGGTGACAGTGTGGTCTAGTGATAGAGCGCCAGATTCGTAATCTGGCTAACCAGGTTCGAGTCCACTTGAGCACATAAACATAAAATTTTAATATTCTGATAACTGCGCTCCTCGCGCGAGAAATTTACTCTTGTGCGAAGAAAAGTGGACTCCGTCTTTCGGAAGAGATGTTAAGCCGTTGTTCCAAAAAGGTTAAGTGTGAAGATGAGGGTAGTGATGGATGAGAATTGTAACCCCATAAAAGATCGATTAAAAACTTCCATTTACAACCATAATTTGAGCTAATAACAGTGGTATCTTAAAACGCAATTTATCTTATATTTTATTGATTGCGAAAAATGAAGAACTTGAATTGAATTTTGCCTTTATTTTCCTGGCCTTCAAAATGATGCAAATTAGTAGTAGTAGTAGTAGAATTTTTTATTGTATATCCCCGTAGGGTTTACAATCTTAATCATTTGGCGTTTTGCAGGGACGTACCCAACCCTTTACATCCAATTCTTTCCCTCCCTTCACGTCCTGACCATGCGCGGCCTCACAAGTAATAACACCCTCCTATCGTCTTCCGTCCGTCCCTCATCCCTGGCCTCTGCTGCTTCCGGCATCTCTCCTCGTCCTTTCCATCCATCTCTGCTCCTCCCCTTCCATCTGACGTACTCCCTCCTTTGGCTCGTCACCTTCTCTCCTTCTCGCTCTGCTCAATCTCCCTCCTACTCTCCTTCCTTCCTGCCTTCCTCTTCCTCGTCCGTGTCCATTAAAAGTTCCTCCTCCATCCTCTTCACGATCTCTTCCTCTGCGGTCCTTTTTGCTCCATAACCCTCCTTCTCTCTCCCTTCTCTCCTTTCTTTCTCTACTCTTTCTACTCTCCGTTTATCCTCCTCGCTTCCCAACTTAACCAATATAGTCACCCATTCTCCTCTCTGACCTACTACTTTCACCTCCTTCACCTCTACCCTCACCTTTAAGCCCTCCTCAAACATCTCCTTTCCTTGCGTTCGACTCCTTCCTTCCCTCTTACACTGCCCTTACTCTCGATCATTCGATCCATCTGATCTTTTGACTTTCGATTACCATCGATCTGTCGCGATGACTCGCTGCTCCGTTCCGCACCTGCTGCGCCACCATCGATCATCCCTCCGTCTCGCGTCAGCTCGATCGATCGCCCGATCGATACTCCATGCTGCCAACTCGCTCACTTCCCTTATCGTGTAACCTGGCTTGATACCTCCGTTCCTTCAATCCCGCCCTTCTCCCTAACTTTAATTTTCGCTTGCCTCTTCACCAACGTTTCCCGCCTCCTCCGGACCACCGTCCGCTTCACCTCTGCTTCACCTCCAATCTCCCGTCTTCCTTTCGCACTTCCCTATCTACTCCCTTCATCCAGCACCTTCCTCACATCTCAAATCTCTTCCTTCACCTCCTTTCCTCTACTACCACTTATCCGCCTGTTCCCCCGCCGAGGGCTACGGGGGAACTCCAAAATGATGCAAATTATTGAATAGAGAATATGGTGCAGGTTATGCAAATTATAGAGAATAAATAACGCAGCTATTGAAATTATGAAAGAATCAAACGAACCGCAGGACCTTCTAATAGCCCCTTAGGCCTTGCTGAATCAACCTTGTTGCAAATTCGAAATTGAATATCTCGGAACTTAAATATCCTAGAACAAAATTTCAAAAACAATTTAAAAGCTTTGAAACCCTACTTTTTGAAATTTAAATCGAAATTGTTCGCGACGATGTTTTCAAAATGGCGAATGACAAAGGGAGAGCATGCAAAGTTGATAAATAAAGATCCGAGTTTGTGACGGTGCACGACGTGAATCAGGTATCGCGGCCCAATGGGACAAAATGCACCTGAAAGTATAGAGTATTATCTTGAAAATGCTTCTTCACCGAGCTCGATGCGATAATTATTCGCTGAGTTATTCCAAATTGAATTAAAAAACTGTCTTTTTTTTTAATTTGCATAACTCAGCGAACAATTATTGCATCGAGCTCGGTAAAGAAGCATTTTCAAGATAACGCTCTATACTTTCAGGTGCATTTTGTCCTACTGGGCTGCGATACCTGATTCACTCCGTGCACCGTCCCAAACTTGGATCTCTGATCATCAATTTTGCATTTTCTCACTTTGTCATCCGCTATTTTGAAAAAAATGACTAAGCATTATTGTCATTCAAATATTCTCAAAGTAGACATTTTAAGCTTTATTTTACATTTTTTAAAATATTTTTATCTTTATTATTTACCAAATTATGATCATTTGAAATTTGGTAAATTTTTCCTACATTTTTAGTGTACCGCTTTTTTATTATAAAATATTCTTAAAATATATATTGGGACAACTTTGCCGAGTAATTAAGAGCCTCCGCACAAGACTCTGTTATAGTAATGTAGCATAACGTAACGTAGATCAACGCACAAAAAACGTATAAAGCGGGAAGCACAGACCTTTGCATAACGTGTAATGCATAAGCATAAGAAAATTGATTGGTCTATTTCCTTATGTACATGTATATGGACCAATCAATTTTCTTATGCTTACGCATTATGCGTTGTGCAGAAGTGTGTGCTCCCCGCTTAACGCCGTAAAGCCCCTTGCACAATGCGGCAATAGGAACAAGGAATAGAAATCAGAAATCATGTATAAATGCAGAATAAACAGTGATACAGACAATAGACACAGAGTTTCCGTCACGTTGGAAATTCTGTGCCTATTGCCTGTTGCCAACCAATCGAATAGCATTCGAATTTTTTAGGTTGTAATTAATGATTTTTTGGTTATTTCCTGTTCCTATTGCCTGTTGCCTGGCATTGTGCAAGGGGCTTAACCGATACGTTTCTTGTGCGTTGACCCACGTTACGTTAGGGCCCGGACACACACTTTTTCGTAACAGTAACAGTACAGTTTTGACCAATCGCGTTGCTTGAATCGGGAACGTACGACCGAATCGAGCAACGCGATTGGTCGAAACTTTACTGTTACTGTTACGAAAAAGTGTGTGTACGGGGCTTTACGCTGCATTACTATACGAGAGTTGACGAGAGTAGAGTTCTAAAAAAGTAGGTATAGAGCTCTAAAAAAGTAGGTATTCTCGTCCGCCATTTTTGAACCAAACACATGTGAAACATAACCTTTTCAGGAACCTTTTCGTAAACGTCAATACGCATTTCGGTCTCGTATTTTCTGCTTCTAAAATGACTGGCTGCGTTGCAATTAATTGCAGTAATAGAAGCGAAAAAGGGTTTCGACATTTTCCAATTCCAACAAATGTGGCGCGACGAAAAAAGTGGCTTTAAAATCTTTGCCGTGAACAGTGGATATCAACCAAGTCAGGTTGTGTCTGTAAAGTACGTCCAACGCTGTAAAAGCAAAGCATTATTTGTGCCTCATCAAATTGAAAATTAATTGTTTTCCTTATTACAGGTACACTTTGAGAATTCACAGTTCGAAAGTAGACGTGCCGACGGTTGGAGGAAATTGAAGCCAAATGCGGTTCCTACTTTATTTCATGTTCCTAATCCACCTCCCAGGATTGATTCACCTCCAAGGAAGTCGCTATACAAAGTAAATAAATTTCTTGCAAACTTTGCATAATTATAATTTATTTTACTGAATTTTTTTGTTCGAATTTTGTCAAATGTTCAGAATGTGGTAATCGTAGATCTCGAGCTATACCGACTTTGGAATCGAGCTTGTGCTTTTCATCAATCTTTCTTCTTTTCTCTTATATATTATAAATTCTTGAATATATGCAACATATTTGATAACATATCAATGGTTTTCGGAAGCTACGAGATGAAGTTCCTGCCACGTATGAACCCTTTGAAACTGCTTGTTACTCTGTAATAAATATTATAAATAGTCTATAAATATGTATTGTATGAAATAAAGAATTGTTTTCAAAAACCAATTCCTCTGGAGATATTGTGAGCATGAGTTTTTATTAATCAATGTACATTATTATTATTATGCAGTTACAGTGTTATTTTTGGAATAACAATCTTTTGGAAAATGAAATTTATTTCATACAGTTCAAAATTATTTTATTTGATACAGTTTGTACAAAGTACAATTGAATAAATTATTTGACATTGTACTATTGTAAATATTCAGCAATTTTCGGATAATAAAAGAACATTTTAAAAATAGAATGTAACCGTTTCAGCTGATTCTTCAGGTAGAGAGATTTTCGGCCAACAAGCTTTCAATTTTTTTATCTGTGTAATACTCTTTAAGCTTAGGGCCGTAAAATGTGTGGAAGAAAAGGTCTTTTGTTTACTAATTTAATACTCTATTTATCATATTTAATATACTTCCTTCCACTCATTTTAGGACCCTAAGCTTCAAGAATATTACACAGATAAAAGAATTGCAAGCTTGTTGGCCGAAAATCTCTACCTGAAGAATCAGCTGAAACGGTTACATCCTATTTTTAAAATGTTCTTTTATTATCCGAAAGTTGCTGAATATTTACACACAGTACAATGTCAGATAATTTATTTAATTATACTTTGTACAAAATGTATCAAATAAAATAATTTTGAACTGTATGAAATGAATTTCATTTTCCAAAAGATTGTTACTCCAAAAATAACACTGTAACTGCATAATAATAATAATGTACATTGATTAATAAAAACTCATGCTCACAATATCTCCAGAGGAATTGGTTTTTGAAAACAATTCTATATTTCATACAATACATATTTATAGACTATTTATAATATTTGGTTACATGTCTAAATATCCCGGACATAATATCCCGCGACAAAATATCCCGGTCTTATTATCCCCGCGACAAAACATCCCGCGACAATATATCCCATGACAAAATATCCCCCGGCAAAATATCCCCGTGCAAAAAAAACCCGTGTCAAAATATCCCATGACAAAATATCCCAAGGATGCAGAAATATATTCATATTTAAACACAAAAGCTTATAATTTATCAATGAAATACAAATATAAATACACATTAATCATAGGAATACAAATATAAATCATAGGAATACACATGATGACAGGCATTCCAGATTTTTCGCAGTAGAAAATATTAGCGTTCGTTTTTTCCCGCCGCTGTCGTACATCAAAAAACTTTCCCCTTTATTTGTAACTTTGAAATGTTCTGGTATTTCAAGATCCTCTACATTGCTTGGGGTCGTTAATTGAGGATTTGCGCGTGTCCTCGTCCGTTGTACCGTTCGATGTAAGGACGAAACACTTGGTAATTCAGCAGCAGCCGCATCGGTTATATTTGAAATTCCGGCGGACACAATCGCACCTGTGCTCTCTGAGGACTTTCCGGCTCGTTTCTTCATTTTTGCTATGGCCAGTCGCGACTCAACAAATCCAACGTTTGGGCCATGATTGTGATCAGTCATTTTCAGAACTGTTAACTCGATTTTTTTTACTTATTCTTTAATTGACAATTTCTTTACCTACCACATAATTCCGATCATTTTCTAAGTTTTCACCCAAATTGAGAGTTGGTCTAGCCCAATGAAATAAACGGTTTTTCAAATCATTTGAATACATTCGGTCCTCAAAGTGATCACTGCAAACTTTATAGGTGGAATATACATGCTCCGGTGTTTTTTTCAAGAGATCCTCGCGACGACGCGCAACTGCCCACTGTTTTAACCTAAAATTATTAAACTTTTATATTATTTATGATTTAAAGGAAGAAAATAGTCCTGTTACATGTACGAAGTTTTGACATGTACATATGTACACAAACCTTTCATCCTTAGAGAAACGAAAAAAATGGCAATTTGTATTTGGGCTCCTATTTTGGCAGCCTCGAACGCTGCAAATGTGATAGCATTTGCTTTTATTCATTTTGGCGACACTTATTTGCACTAATTAACCAATTTTTAACTTTTACGATACTATTTCACCGCTGAAAATTTGAGCGCTGTAGCGTCACACCGATTTCGCACTACCACATATACAAAAATCCTCTGATTGGTCTTGTCACAAGCAAATGGCGATGCGCAGTACGGATCGGCGCAAACCACGAAAAAGGGTAAGAGTGAGCATACTGGTTATACTGTGCTCTGAGTATGCTCCGATACGCGTGCAATTTCAAGTGAGAAGGCATTTGTGTCCCCGTGTGTACATATCTTTATATTGGGTGCTTTCCAGTTAATGACGCAAGTCAACACAAGCGTCACTCTGGGAGTTTTCCAGCAAGTGACACAAGCCGACACAAACGTCGTTCTTTCTTTTTTGGCAATGAGTAACAAAGACAAAACGATACTTGTATCAACTTGTGTCGCTTGCTGGAAAGCTTCCTCTATCTTTGTTGTTCACTAATAAATGTTGAAAAGAGACAGAATGATGCTGTCTAGAGTCCCTCTAATTAAAATCCTAAATAATTAGAGAGGCGCAAACTGCGATTCGCTTGTTGATTGGCTGACTGCGCCACCAATCACAACCAAGAGTGTTGGGCCCGCAGCTGCCTGCAGCTGATTCCGTGTTCCGTAAACGGGATTTTTCTTCGCGTAAACGGGATTTTGTAGTAACTTACGATAATTTACTCCGCGTAAACGTAGTAATACAGTAGAAGTTACGTTGCTCGCAAGATCAGCTGCGACCGCCGTAGAGTTAGCAGACAAATTGAATATTTTTGAATTATTCTTTTTCATATAATTTGGGAATCATTTAGGGAAGTTTAGGAAAATTGTTTAAACATTTGGATAATAATATTTTTCTGTTATTAACAAAATTTTATCGAGCGTCAATTTAGCAGATAGCGATTATGTTTAATGTTTACTATGAATGGAATCGATTGGAAATCATTTGGGGATGACATCTTCATTGTAATTTTTATTTGGGAAAAGTCGCGTTTTTGTAATTTAAATAAATCTTTGTATTAAAAATAAAAATAAAAATAAATTTAGGTCTCTGTTCTTTTTCGCTGCACTTCTGCACTAGTGCAACAAGTTAACTTATTGCTGCAGCGAAAAAGAACAGACCATTATCGGCAGTAGTGTGAAAATTACATATTTTTCGGAGGAGCAGCGGAGGAGTAAAACTATGTTGATAAAAGAGACGCATTCGAATTAATTTATCCTAAATATGAGAATTAATTTTTATCTTTACTTCACTCAGTGTTTTTAAGTGATACAAGTTTGATCGCATTGAGAGCGCTTTATGGGAAACACATGTTCAACCGAAAATGGATTTTGAATGTTTGAAATTATTAATATAAATAATACATTAATGATATAAATATTATAAAATTTATCCTGTTCAACGTTATTTTAGCTTTAAAGCACAAGATTCGTTGCCCTAATTTAATCAATCAAGTGCTTAATTCATTTGAAGTCTATAGTAATATCCAGCACAGAGTATGATACTACGTTTACGCGAGCGTTACTTCTGTAGTAACTTACGATAATTCCTTCGCGTAAACGGGATTTTCCTTCGCGTAAACGGGATTTTGTAGTAACTTACGATAATTTACTCCGCGTAAACGAGTGATATATCGTAAGTTACTACAGAAGTAACGCTCGCGTAAACGTAGTATGAGGTCATTAATTGCTTTTAGTGCAATCAAATTTGTATGATCCTAAATAGAAAAAATAATTAATAGTAGTTAATTAGTAGTAGTTAATTTAACTATAATGTAATTATTATTATTATTATTATTATTATTATTATTATCATTATTAGAATAATAAATATTTTTATTATTAAACACAATAATGATTCCCACACCTCCGTCTTTTAGTAAATATTTAAAACTATATTGTTTTATTGTAATAATAATAATAATTATTATAATTATTATCAGAATAATGAATTTTATTATATTTTTTATGCAAAAAAGCTGTTTCATGTTTAATCAGTATACATAGATATACACTGGGGGCCTATTACGTATCTTTTCACGAGGTGAAAATGCGAAAAGTGAACAGATTTACTAGATTTCGACCAATGAAATCGTAGATACTCTAGTGAATTCTCTCATTTTTCGCATTTTCACCTCGTGAAAAGATACGTAATAGGCCCCCTGTTGATAATATAAATAATATGAAGATGCATGAGACCTAATGCATTTTTTATTTTTGTTTTTAATACAAAGATTTATTTAAATTACAAAAAAGCGACTTTTCCCAAATAAAAATTACAATAAAGATGTCATGTTCAAATGATTTCTAATCGATCTATTCATAGTAAACATAAAACTTTGGCCGGTCTTCATAATCAGATCTTATTTCAAGACCGTCTTAAGTAATATCTTAAGATGCTAATACGGCTCTGTGATTGGTTAATGACATCTTAAGATTGTACTTAAGATGGTCTTAAATATAAGAACCGACTATGAATACCGGCCATAGTCGCTATCTGCTAAATTGACGCTCGATAAAATTTTGTTAATAACAGAAAAAAATTATTACCCAAATGTTTAAACAATTTTCCTAAACTTCCCTAAATGATTCCCAAATTATATGAAAAAGAATAATTCAAAAAAATTCAATTTGTCTGCTAATGCTGGGTATACAATGCGAGTCGCAAAGTCGTGAGTCGCAAGAATTGATCAGTCACAGTCGATTATTCTCCTCAAATTCGACTGTGATTGGTCAATTCTTGCGACTCACGACTTTGCGACTCGCATTGTAGACCCAGCATAAAGCGGGGAGCACACACTTCTGCACAACGCATAATGCGTAAGCATAAGAAAACTGATTGGTCTATTTCCTTATGCATATGTGTATGGACCAATCAACTTTCTTATGCTTACGTATTATGCGTTGTGCAGAAGTGTGTGCTCCCCGCTTCTCTACGGCGGTTCAGCTGCGGGCTCAATAGGAACCATGGAGAGGGGTAGAGAATGTGCCTCTCTGATTATTTAGGATTCTAGCGTAAAGAGCATGCTCTGTTCTTGTTCAACTTTCTGTAAGTAACAAAGATAGAACGACGCTCGAGCGTTAAGGGCCGGTCTACAATGAGTGTCACAAGTCGTGAGTCGTAAGAATTGACCAATTACAGTTCATTATTCTTCGACCGCAAGAAGAATAATAGACTTGTGATTGGTCAATTTTTACGATTCACGACTTATGACACCCATTGTAGACCGGCCCTAACAGCATGGTTCTGGAACGCAACCCAGCAGAAGAAGACTGAATGCGAATGAAACGTAACCTACAATGAAAGTATCTCAACCGTCTCAACTTATTTTTTAGAAGTCTATTATCGCGAATTATAAAAGAAAAATGGAATGCACTGAGGAAGATTGGTCTGTAGAATGTTCCGATGATGAGAAATATGAGGTGGATGAAAAGGTGAAATATCTAACTTATTTGACGTCAAGATTCAGTTAAATCATTATCTATAATCTTGTATATAATTTTGAAAAAGATTTTTATTATATAATTTATTATACATATCTCATTGATTATATTTTGACAACTTGCTGATAAATATGTGTCTTAGCTTACATTTAAAACTTTATCATGTTAATTTTTGACAAGTATCTTTATATTTGTCTGTTTGCATAGCATAAATGGAATATAAAGGCTGAAGACATAGTTTCATTGATTGAAGGTTTAGAAGTAAACAATTGTGTTCTGGAACTCGAATGGAAGTGTCCTGGCAGACGAGGACCTTCTCCTGTTCCTTCGAACAACCTACAACAAGAGCTCGAGTCTCCGGAATACAAGTCAGCATCGATTTTTAATTATCCATATTCAATTTTTTATATTGATAATATTTTTACAGAACTGAAGAAAAGTCGGACTTTGATTTCATGGATGAGATGTCATCGCCGAGATTACCTGTTCGGAGAATTGGTGAAAGTACTCCAAAAGGTAGTGCCAAAAAAAAGATCGCCAGTTTTAATGGAGTAATATCTACAATGTTAAGACATCGTAGATTAGAGCAACAAGAAATAAATTCAAGTCCAAAGAAGAATGAATCTCCTAGGTTAAAGCCACACTCTACTTAAAAATACGTTTATTTCCAGTTTGCAATAATATATATACATATATACAAATTGAACCAGTAGAAAACTTAAGATAAAGTTTAATATAAACATAAAGATACTGTATGAACAGAAAGTTCTGTCTGTGTGTGTGTGTGTGTGTATGTGTGTGTATATGTGTGCGTATGTATGTGTGTATGTGTGTACGTACGTGCGTATGTTCGTGTGTGTATGTGTATTAGACTGCTCTATATGTATACTGTAATAATAATTTCTAATATTTTTACTGGGAGTTCTATTAAAGAATGAGATGTTAGATCTATTTAAAAATATCCTCAGTTCATCCTAATATTTCCATACTACAGTAATTGTTATATTCCATACTACATGAATTGATATATTCAGATATTCATCAAAATATTTATATTTTTCTGTCAACATTTGTAAGAGAATGTAAAGATATACAATAATATAAATAAAATATCAAAAAGGTTTCTAGTGTTTCTACAGTTAAAATAGCCGGTGTATTTTATTTTATAATTTAAAAAAATATATGAATAGCATCCAGTATACGCGCCCAAAGAAAAACAGCAACACTTAGTAGCAACGCTTTCATCATCTTATTTTAAAAAATAATTTTATTAAAATATTATTTCCTTTCCTCAATTACATTGATTTTATTAATGTCACCAGAAGATATCTTTTAAATAAAATAATTTAATGTATTTTTTTATAAAAAAAAGAGAATATTATAAAAGAACAAATTTAAATAAATATATAAAAAATTTAAGTGTTGACCTTTCGCAAAAAATTATATTAGAGTTCGGATATTTTGAACCACCTTAAGCCTTTTTCAATGTAACTTGAAAACTATTAAAGATAACTGAACTTTGTTTACGCTGAGTTGTACTGCCAAATGTTTGTTGCAACGTGTTTCTAATTTCGTTTATTTATAGCGAGTTTAATGTTATAGCAAAATTTTTGAAGATAAATTTTTGTCGGGAAATTTGAACTATGTCGGGCAAGGTAAACCACTTCATTAATCTTGCAAAAAAATATCTTTTATCATATTTTAAGGCGTTAATAATAAGTATTTAAGGCTCCTGGGCTCTTTCCCGACATCTCATGAGACGTCAGAAACGAGAAATGTTGAGAATTGACACGTTGAGAATTCTTGCGTAGTATTTTCAAATAAAAAGATATTTGCTTAAAATAACACTACAGATCACTTCAGCACACTTCGAAAATACTCCGAGTTGAAGTTAAGTCTACCCCCAGTCAGAAACGTTTGGTTGATACGACGTCGAATCAACGTCGAAAACCAAATGTCGAAATTCTGGTCGATTCGACGTCGAAAGCGTATAAAATATCAACGACTATTCAACTATCATTTCGACGTCGTTTCAACGTCGAAGTAAGGTCGAAATTTGATTGAAATAATATACTTTATTTTATACTTTTTTAAGGTAAAAAATACTAAAAAATGAGGAGTGCAAACAATCTTGTTTTTCATCATTTTAATTTATTAAGCAGTAAAAACTTAGTTATATTATTACCATTGCACATACATTTGTGTTTCACATTGGCTGTGTTCAGCAGAACGCAACACTTTTCAACCGTTTCATGATTCTCTGCTGAACGATTTTAAATGCACTCAAAGTCTCAACACGTTCACTCAGCAGTCGCCATAATTTTCAGCTAATTAAAAGTACGCTGTATCTTCAAGCAAAACGTTATCAGTAAAAACTGCCTCCAGTGTAACATCGCTGAGAATAATAAATATAAATATACATATAAAAATATTATTTATAACGCAATAGATACAGTGGAAACGCACAGAAAGTTACAAAATGGTATGTATATATAAATATTAATATAAGAAAATAAAGAAATATATTATAATTATAGTTTAGATAAACTCAAGTTAGCACGCATATAACATAGAATAATAGGTTAAATCGTTAAATGTATACAAAATATGTAATACTTTGATGCATTATACTTATTAATTAAATGTAATGTACTAACTCAAATTGTAATATTACTATAATAAAATGTACATACCTTCTAATGATGTTTGTGGCACATCTTGTAATATTATCATGTATTCCTACTATCCCTTGTTAATTTCCTTCAAAATAATTATTGAAAAAGTTTACATAAGTGCATAATAAGTACATGACATTTTTTAATTAATAAGTATAATATATGCATCAAAGTATTACATTTTATATACATTTCGGGGGTCTGTATACGTACGAGTTTGGCTCGCAAGTCCGGCTCGGCGAGCCGGACTTGAACGTTTTTTCACCACACACGAAAAGAAAATGTGCGAATTTGGCTCATTTGACGCCGAGCCTGGCTCCCCGGGAAAAAATATTCATATCTGATCATATATGATCATATATGAATGGCCATATATGGTCAGATATGGAAATTGGCCAGATCTGAGGATATATGATCTGGTATTATTGTATATGTTAATATCTGATCAGGTATGATCAGGTACGAACTATATATTTATCAGGTATAGACATATTTTTTAAGTAAGTTTCAAAAAATTGTTATATATTTTCAAAAGTTATTTTTTAAGAGTGTGCCACTTTATTATAAAGGTAGACTCCACGATACAACTAATACAAAAATTGTGCCGCTCCATAGTGCGAAACAGCTAGTGTCGTGTCTTTTGATACCGTTCTTATAACACTGTTTGTCAAATTTTAAATACGAGAAACAGATCCCATCGAATGCCATCTATCGAATACTTTTGAGATGCAACATCTGATCTGATCATATATAATCTTATATGACTATATAGTTTCATATATGATTATATATGCTCTATATATGGGTATGTAAAACTTATATCTGTTCATATCTCATTTATATATGTTGATATACTGTCAGATATGAATATTTTTCCCGGACATTTTATTCGCGGATATAAAAGTCCGGGAAAAATATTCATATCTGACAGTATATCAACATATATAAATGAGATATGAACAGATATAAGTTTTACATGCCCATGTATAGAGCATATATAATCATATATGGTTATCTACCGCCATATATGATCAGATCTTGTGTCATGCATAATGTACGATGTGATCATATATGGCGATAGATAACCATATATGATTATATATGCTCTATACATGGGCATGTAAAATTTATATCTGTTCATATTTCATTTATATATGTTCATATACTGTCAGATATGAATATTTTTCCCGGACATTTTATATCATTATATCCCAATCTCGTCATATATAGACAGATCTGATCATGTTTCATATCATTTCCGGCCGTATATGAACATATACAATCATATACAGCATCGTGTCTTGTCATATATGATCATATACAGTGTCGATACAGTTATGTATGGCCACATATAATTATATCTGATAATACATGGCCGAACATTCTTTATATACGACCATGTGAGGCCAGATACGATTATGTATAGTGTCATATCTGCTACACATAATAATATGTCTGACCATATATGAACTTATATGATCAGATCTTGTGTCATGTATAATGTACGATCTGATCATATATGGCGATAGATAACCATATATGATTATATATGCTTTATATATGGGCATGTAAAACTTATATCTGTTCATATCTCATTCATATATGATCATATATATATCATATATGTTTATATATGTTCATATATTGTCAGATATATATGAATATTTTTTCCCGGGTCGTAATATCCCATCCACGAACGAGTAGAAGCTGAGCCGAGCCGGACTTGCGAGCCAAACTCGTACATGTATAAACCCCCTTAACTTATCATTCTATGTTATATGCGTGCTAACCCGAATTTATTCTAAATTATAATGATATATTTCTTTATTTTCTTATATTAATATTTGTACATACCACGTAGTCCATACATTTATACATCGCGTAGTCCATACCACAGTCCATACTATATGTCGATTAGAGGCCTAGATAATCAGAGAAGCGACATTGAGGGCACGCTTGCTGATTGGTTGACCGCGGCACCAATCAAAACCGAGGCTATCGGGCCCGCAGCTGATTCCGTTACTGCGTTCGGCAATACAAATCTGAGGCGTCGGAGTGCTCTTTTATCTCGCAAATCGTTCGGCATTATAGGCAATGCCGAACGATTTGCGAGGTAAAAGAGCACTCCGACGCCTCAGATTTGTGTTGCCGAACGCAGTACGTGTGCACGTGTACAAAGTAACGTGTTACATCAAGTTAGGTGAGTGAAAAAGGTTAATATATATTTAATATATTATTAAGAAAATAATTGTAGATATTCGTGAAGTTTTTGGGACATCGTAAATATATGCATTTTGTGTGGATGAGGGTTATATCATACAATAACCAGTAATATTTCTGTTTACTTGTAACCATGGTGTTAGAAGACAGGTGTAACATTGCGCATAATGGCGGCCGGAGAATACGACAGCCAATCAAATGTTTATCCAAAATGTGGCGCCACATTTAAATGCAGCATTAGTCAGTTTGTGACAAAAATGCAAACAAAAATAAAAAATTTGTAAATATAATACGAAACTTCACAAATTAATAAAAAAAATATAACACATAATATACTAATGATAAAAAAAACAATCTTTACATTAATAAGTAAAGGTAGATTAAATATTGCAAATAAGAAATTAGAAAACGTTATTAATAAGGAAGTATACAGAAGATTGATTTACAAGGATAAACATATTGCGACGTTATTTTTCAAATTATATTGGCCAATCGTTGTCGCAATAAACGCTTTTCTTTTCTGTTAATCAATATTGGTGAAACTAAACTTCTACCAGTTTTTGATAAACATATGATTTAATTAAATACAGGAATCTTTATTGAAATCGACGCCATTGGCAATTATCGTAACAATTATATCACGACGTTTCGACCCGGGGGATTGGGTCCTTCTCAAGTGTCTAACAACAAAAACAGTAACGCCGGAAAAAATTAAACAAAATGAAAGGTCCAGCAACATATGGAAATACAATGAGATGTCCTACCTATACAAAAAATGGAGCTCCGCACTCGCATGAACATCTCAGAATATGAAGATTTTGACCGAAAAAGTCATATGTCAAAGCTAAACGAGAAATCTTTTCGTTAAGAGGCGTCATTAGGTAAAAATGGGGTGTATACAGATAGATAGTTACATATTCAATTCCGTGGAGCACCTTGATGCACGTTTCATAGTGTTCGGAGACGAGGACCGGTCGGAAGCACGCACACGACTGTCAAAATTAAGCAATGTAGTGAGGTTAAAAGAATAAACAAGCGGGTTTATATACTGGAGATGACTTTGTCGTAAATAGGATTTAAATTTTCGGTGTCCTTTTGTAGGTTGATAGTATTCGCTTGATTTTTAATAAAAAACATTTCTGCTATTTCGCGCTTCTTAACGTTCTTTTCTTTATGTAGTATGTCTACTTCTGACCATTTGAAGTCGTGTCGATGAGACGCGCGGTGCTTGCTTACTACCGAACGGCATCCCTCGTCTTTTTTAATGTCATTCTGGTGCTCATTAATCCGCGTTTTTCAAATATCTCTTCGTTTGCCCGATATACGATGCGTCACAGTTACCGCAGTTAATTCTATATACTAGTTCAGTTTCACGGTCCTTATTAAGTTTATCTTTTCCTTTCTTAATTAATATATCGAGCTTTTTTGGGATGGTGTACACGGTATCAAGGCCCACTTTATTCAGTGAAAACCGTATATCCTCGCTGAGACCCCTGACAAAAGGTATGGCCAAGTATCTACGAGCATCAAACGCATTGGTGTGTTCATTGTTATCATTATCCCGATGGTAACGGAGCTGTTTTAATCTGGTATTAATACGTCTATTGATTAAGTTGTCAGGGAAGGAATTGTTAAGAAGAATTGTTTTTACAATTTTGATATTCTCTCGGTGGAAGCGTTCGTCAGAGAGTAAGATCGCACGGTCTATGAGACTATTTATAGTGTTACTCTTGTACTTAAGAGGGTGACTCGAGTAAAAATTGATGTACCTACCAGAGAAAGTGGGTTTTCGGTACCAATTAGTTAATAAACTGTTTCCTTCCCTGATAACAATTGTATCCAAGAAAGGAAGAGAATCATTGTTCTCCACTTCATGCGCGAATTTAAGGCGGGGGTGGTAGCCGTTGAAAGTATCGAGTATATTACCTAGCTCACCTCGGGGTACTACAGCGAAGATATCATCCACATATCGAAAAAAGATCGCAATGGTGAAACCGAGTGCATTCAAACAATGAGTCTCCAGATCGTCCATGACGATGTCGGCGAGGACTGAGGAAAGGGGGGAACCCATCGGGCTACCAAAAATTTGCTCGTATACTTGGCCGTTAAAAGAAAAGCTAATGGAGCTCAGGACAAGGTCAATAGCATGTAAAAATTGTTGTAAGCTAAGTTTAGTGTTCACGGAGATCTCATTCCATCTGTTTTCTATAGCCTTGAAGACCAACTCTTTCGGAATGTTAGTGTAAAGAGCCGCGACATCGAGTGATACTAAGATTTGGTCGTCGTTAATCGTTAAATTCTTTATCTTTTTCGCGAATGACCAACTATCTTTGATGTGAGAATTAGGTCGGCGTACAGATTCGTATAAAATGGAATGTAAATAGCTAGCAACGTTGTAAAGAGGACTCCCGACGGCTGATACGATTATGCGTAGAGGAAAACCGGACTTATGAATTTTTGGTAGCCCGTAACATCGTGGGAGGTTACCGTTTGTGCACTTTAATTTATAAAACGTGGGATCATCAACAATGTCGTTATCATGCCAAAATTTCACGAGTTCGTCAAGTTTAGTGGTTATCTTTCTTATCGGATCCTTATTCAATTTTTTATATGTGGATTCGTCATTAAGAAGGTCAATCATCCGGTTAGTATAATCGCTTTTATCCATAAGAACCGTGACCTGGCCTTTGTCCGCTTTAGTCACAAAAACATCATTGTTATCACGCAGAAATCTTTTACAAGTCCTAAATTCATTTAAAATAAAGCGATCAATATAACTAATGTGTTCGGGCTTATTTAAAAAGATCTGCAGAGAATTTGCGATGGAGCTACGTATCGGATTGATTACATTATGTGGTATTCTACGACTATTGGCTTCGAGGTTTTTTATAATATCTACAGCTGTGCGTGTTCGATCTCCTTTATCAGAGTGAACAATAGGTAGGCCGAACTTTTCGCCAAGACTTAAAAATCGCAACACATTGTCGGGAATAGTTTTATAGCTGATGTTAATAGACCATTTTGTTCTGTCGTTGTTGAAAAACGAGTCGTAAAGATTATGTTTATTAAATAATCTATTGAACTTATTAATGGAGTTACTTTTAGCAATGTTGTCGTATTTTTTGATTACTCGTCTATTATCATCATAAAACTTATCCAGAAGGCGCGCTGGTAAGCGAGCAGCGAGGCGTTCTTGAATGTGCTTAATCTCTGAGTTCAAAAATTTTAGATGGTGGTTTAAGTCTCTAATCTCAAGGCTTAGCATGGTTCTTTGGTAATGGTACATCTAAAATTTTTGAACTCAGAGATTAAGCACATTCAAGAACGCCTCGCTGCTCGCTTACCAGCGCGCCTTCTGGATAAGTTTTATGATGATAATAGACGAGTAATCAAAAAATACGACAACATTGCTAAAAGTAACTCCATTAATAAGTTCAATAGATTATTTAATAAACATAATCTTTACGACTCGTTTTTCAACAACGACAGAACAAAATGGTCTATTAACATCAGCTATAAAACTATTCCCGACAATGTGTTGCGATTTTTAAGTCTTGGCGAAAAGTTCGGCCTACCTATTGTTCACTCTGATAAAGGAGATCGAACACGCACAGCTGTAGATATTATAAAAAACCTCGAAGCCAATAGTCGTAGAATACCACATAATGTAATCAATCCGATACGTAGCTCCATCGCAAATTCTCTGCAGATCTTTTTAAATAAGCCCGAACACATTAGTTATATTGATCGCTTTATTTTAAATGAATTTAGGACTTGTAAAAGATTTCTGCGTGATAACAATGATGTTTTTGTGACTAAAGCGGACAAAGGCCAGGTCACGGTTCTTATGGATAAAAGCGATTATACTAATCGGATGATTGACCTTCTTAATGACGAATCCACATATAAAAAATTGAATAAGGATCCGATAAGAAAGATAACCACTAAACTTGACGAACTCGTGAAATTTTGGCATGATAACGACATTGTTGATGATCCCACGTTTTATAAATTAAAGTGCACAAACGGTAACCTCCCACGATGTTACGGGCTACCAAAAATTCATAAGTCCGGTTTTCCTCTACGCATAATCGTATCAGCCGTCGGGAGTCCTCTTTACAACGTTGCTAGCTATTTACATTCCATTTTATACGAATCTGTACGCCGACCTAATTCTCACATCAAAGATAGTTGGTCATTCGCGAAAAAGATAAAGAATTTAACGATTAACGACGACCAAATCTTAGTATCACTCGATGTCGCGGCTCTTTACACTAACATTCCGAAAGAGTTGGTCTTCAAGGCTATAGAAAACAGATGGAATGAGATCTCCGTGAACACTAAACTTAGCTTACAACAATTTTTACATGCTATTGACCTTGTCCTGAGCTCCACTAGCTTTTCTTTTAACGGCCAAGTATACGAGCAAATTTTTGGTAGCCCGATGGGTTCCCCCCTTTCCTCAGTCCTCGCCGACATCGTCATGGACGATCTGGAGACTCATTGTTTGAATGCACTCGGTTTCACCATTGCGATCTTTTTTCGATATGTGGATGATATCTTCGCTGTAGTACCCCGAGGTGAGCTAGGTAATATACTCGATACTTTCAACGGCTACCACCCCCGCCTTAAATTCACGCATGAAGTGGAGAACAATGATTCTCTTCCTTTCTTGGATACAATTGTTATCAGGGAAGGAAACAGTTTATTAACTAATTGGTACCGAAAACCCACTTTCTCTGGTAGGTACATCAATTTTTACTCGAGTCACCCTCTTAAGTACAAGAGTAACACTATAAATAGTCTCATAGACCGTGCGATCTTACTCTCTGACGAACGCTTCCACCGAGAGAATATCAAAATTGTAAAAACAATTCTTCTTAACAATTCCTTCCCTGACAACTTAATCAATAGACGTATTAATACCAGATTAAAACAGCTCCGTTACCATCGGGATAATGATAACAATGAACACACCAATGCGTTTGATGCTCGTAGATACTTGGCCATACCTTTTGTCAGGGGTCTCAGCGAGGATATACGGTTTTCACTGAATAAAGTGGGCCTTGATACCGTGTACACCATCCCAAAAAAGCTCGATATATTAATTAAGAAAGGAAAAGATAAACTTAATAAGGACCGTGAAACTGAACTAGTATATAGAATTAACTGCGGTAACTGTGACGCATCGTATATCGGGCAAACGAAGAGATATTTGAAAACGCGGATTAATGAGCACCAGAATGACATTAAAAAAGACGAGGGATGCCGTTCGGTAGTAAGCAAGCACCGCGCGTCTCATCGACACGACTTTAAATGGTCAGAAGTAGACATACTACATAAAGAAAAGAACGTTAAGAAGCGCGAAATAGCAGAAATGTTTTTTATTAAAAATCAAGCGAATACTATCAACCTACAAAAAGACACCGAAAATTTAAATCCTATTTACGACAAAGTCATCTCCAGTATATAAACCCGCTTGTTTATTCTTTTAACCTCACTACATTGCTTAATTTTGACAGTCGTGTGCGTGCTTCCGACCGGTCCTCGTCTCCGAACACTATGAAACGTGCATCAAGGTGCTCCACGGAATTGAATATGTAACTATCTATCTGTATACACCCCATTTTTACCTAATGACGCCTCTTAACGAAAAGATTTCTCGTTTAGCTTTGACATATGACTTTTTCGGTCAAAATCTTCATATTCTGAGATGTTCATGCGAGTGCGGAGCTCCATTTTTTGTATAGGTAGGACATCTCATTGTATTTCCATATGTTGCTGGACTTTTCATTTTGTTTAATTTTTTCCGGCGTTACTGTTTTTGTTGTTAGACACTTGAGAAGGACCCAATCCCCCGGGTCGAAACGTCGTGATATAATTGTTACGATAATTGCCAATTGCGTCGATTTCAATAAAGATTCCTGTTTTGAACTAACATTGGCGGATTAACTCATTCTCTGATTTAATTAAATGTCTGTAAACAACAATGATAACTAATAAAAATATTTCAATTTTTCTTTATACCTTCTCCACTTTCTCCTCTTATATTTATCAAATTTTCTGTTAATGGCGGGATATTTATAAGAATATTTTCATCAGTTATTTGATCAAATGAATTCATGGGATCTGGACTGTGCACATGTGCCATAGTAATTAAAGAGTTACAAGTATTATCTCCTTCGGTATTTTTACCCACTGAAAGAACGTGTTCCGAATGTTTTCCCAAAATGTACCATTATGATTCGTACGATTCTTACAACTTTTTACACAGCACGTTGGCATAGCTTCTCCGCAAAAATAGAATATCTAATATCTAAACACAATATAACCTTTAACTATACTTCACAATAATATGGGAGGAGCCATATTGCTTTTGGCATCTTGGATAAACTTCTGATTGGTCAAAGAAAATGACGACTGCGCATCCTCGAAACTGTTACACCTGTCTTCTAACACCATGATTTTACCCTTAAATTCACTACAAATTTGGGACAACTTGGCAACCAAGGAATTTTTAAAATATACAAAGGACATTTTACAAACAACGTGATAAAAATTACCAAGCAGATTGGTAAATTTTGAAAAATTATTGAAATTTTCTAGATATATTTTAGTAAAATTAATCAAACCTATTTTATATTTTAATGTAATAGATATTAATATTTTTTATTATGGTAGATATTAATCAGAATAGCTCGCATAAAATTCTTGGTGGTACATGTTGTCCCACAACTACTATGATTTTAGGGTAAATTTTAAGAGAAAATTCTCTCCGTGTAGTTATAGATTTTAATTATGTACTTATTTAGTGGTTCTTTATTTAATTATTTTTAAAGGCAAACTTACCTGCCAAGGTTTTTAATTTATCAGAGTTCTAATTTAAATATTATTTACTTTTCAATAATTATTTTAAAAAATTCTTATTATGGTCGGTTTTAGACCGTTGGGGCCCTAAGCATTATACCCGACTATAAATTTATATTCTTTTAATAATAATTATGGTAGGTATTTGTTCCTCTATTATTGCTTGTATACATTTATACACTTATTTCAGTTTGTACTGAGGAGATCATGCCGAAAGATATCCCATTTTATATGTTGTCCAATAAGGCCAAAAGAAAGAGAATTGAAGATGAAGAATGCAATTCAACCGATTCCTCAAATGACAATGCCATCGACAGACATATTATCGAGCCTGATTTCTCTAACTATCAACATTCAGAGGGTTTTCTATGCAACGAATCTGAACATTCTGAACTTTCTGAACATTCTGAACTTTCTGACCAATGTGACCACCTAATTCTTCGAGCTCTTCTCAATCTAGTGAAAAATCAGTTTCCTCGAAATTGATGACTCTTAAATTTCTTCGTTGGGCTTTAAAGCATAATGTAACTCATGCAGCAATTTCTGACTTGTTAGCAGGTCTTGTTGTTAGCAGGTCTTGTTGTTAGCAGGTCTGAAAGAGAACCACGAGTGTTTTGCCGATGATGAATCAGAACCCAGATTCCCCACAAGTGCGCGAACGTTACTTCAGACGGACGTAAAATTGATAAAGAAAATCGTCGAACCAGGATATTATATGCATATCGGATTGAAAAAAACAATTATTAAAAATTGCTCCTAAGTATTTAAAAAATGTACCTACTTTTAAGTTATTGGTGAATATTGACGGATTACCTCTATTTAAAAGTTCATCTGCTCAAGTATATCCCATTTTATGCAGTGTAGTATCCATACCTGAACTGCGTAAGAAAGTTTTTCCTATAGGCATATATTATGGCGAAGAGAAACCTAACGATTTGAATAAGTATTTGCAAAATTTTATTGAAGAAATTAATAATCTTATCGAGCATGGCCTCCATTTTGGGAATCACACTGTATTATTAGACGGTACTTATTTTGTTTGTGACGCACCCGCGAAGAGTTACATAATGGGAACGGTATCGCACACAGGTTTCAGTTCCTGTACTAGGTGCACTGTTCGCGGTGTCACCTCTGACAATCGACGAATCTTCGTTGATTTGGAAAGTCCTACTCGCACTTATGAGGATTTTGTAGAATGGAGAGATGGTGATTTTCGCCGTCGAGCCACTCTACTGATCAATATTGTTGGTTTAGATTTTGTGCATCACTTCATTCTTGATTATTTACTAGGGCTTCAATATACGATCGAATTTGACGCTATCCGGATACCCGATTATTCGGACAGCGAAAACAAGTGACGCTTCAAAACCGCAATATTCGGGTTATTCGCGGATCTGCAGATACCCGAACATTTGAAGCGTCGGATCCGGATCCGCGGATCCGAATCTACGTTCGCGGTGAAGTCGACAGAAGTCGCCTAGCAACCTAGAAAAGTTTACAATCAACAAATGTTCAGAACTATTCGAAAAATATTTTAGATAAACGGGAACTGCGACATTTCGTACAGCATATCACCCTATTCTCTTTAAATACTCGGCTCTCAGGCGGTATTAATTTATTTAAAAATCATACAACATTGCTAGTGTCGGGAACTCTTTAGAAAATGTTTCAGTATGTTCAGAACTATTCGAAAAATATTTTAGATAAACCGGAACTGCGACATTTCGTACAGCATATCAATGCTCGCGATATACAAAGGTTGACTATATATGACTATATACAGTTGTGTTCAGGATTTTCACCGCGATCGATCACCGCGATCGATACCGCAGCCGCCATCCCTGAGCCGCCCCTTGAACGAGGCGACTTCGCGCCGCCCCCCCGCATCACCCTTGACCGCGCGGTCTCTCGCGGCGCGGTATCGATCCGTTCACGCCAGGATCCCGTGATCCTGCGAAACGCGCCTATTGGCCCTCTCAATTGTCGCGTCACCGAATGCTCCGAGAACGGGCCCGCGAGAGCGCGATCCCATCAGTAGCAATTGAAGGGCGGTTCAAGCGGTGCTGCAGCCGACGTGCACCCGTCTCGTTAATTCTACTCCGGTTCACGCGGTCGAGCCTCGCCGTCGTGTTTCCGTGAAACTCAGCAGTTCGTTCCACGCGGATTTACGCCCCGTCGTGCATCCGAACAGAAATTGTTGTGCCATCCGTGCACTCGCGAATCGTGTCTCACAGACACTCGCAACCGCGCTATTCACACGCTCGTTCCGCTCTCACTGAGCGGCGACGGACCTTAACGCCTCCGGGCGTCAGCAGCTTCACCCTCGCTGCACGCGAGTGGTGACCATCCTCAGCATTGCGTCATCGCGCCTCAGTATCAATTGCGTATAAGAAACGATTTTGTGCAACCCGAATAAACGATTGTTGTGCATGATCAACTAAAAGCAGTGTCCGCTCATTCTCCGCACTCCGGATCCCTGTCGGGGTCGACTCGGCCTCCTCTTACGCCAATTGGCGAAGCCGGAGTTACGCCCGGCAACCAAATTCGCCAACAAGTTGAATTGATGCTGCAAACCCTTAAGTTTATGAATGTAAGACAGAGGCTAACGTACAATGTATGCACTTTTATTTTTAAGATAGTAAGAGGCAATGCCTAAACATTTAAGTAATAGGATAGAAATAGTAGGAGATGTGAGTGGACGGCAAACGAGGCAGGCTGAGAATATTAGAATTCAATATCGCAGGACGAGAAGTGCGCAGAAAAGTCTATTTTATGAAGGTTTAAATATGTATAACGCCCTACCGATAGAAATTAAGCAATGCGAAAGAATTGAACCATTCAAACGTAGGTTAAGAGAATTTATTGTACCTCATGTAGAGGAATTAAGTTAAGGATATTTTATGTAAAAAATAGCCGAGAAGGCTAATAAAGCTCAATCTCTCTCTCTCTCTCTCTTCGCTCTCTGCTCTCTCTCGCTCTCCGCTCTCCGCTCTCCGCTCTCCGCTCTCCGCTCTCCGCTCTCCGCTCTCCGCTCTCCGCTCTCCGCTCTCCGCTCTCCGCTCTCCGCTCTCCGCTCTCCGCTCTCCGCTCTCCGCTCTCCGCTCTCCGCTCTCCGCTCTCCGCTCTCCGCTCTCCGCTCTCCGCTCTCCGCTCTCCGCTCTCCGCTCTCCGCTCTCCGCTCTCCGCTCTCCGCTCTCCGCTCTCCGCTCTCCGCTCTCCGCTCTCCGCTCTCCGCTCTCCGCTCTCCGCTCTCCGCTCTCCGCTCTCCGCTCTCCGCTCTCCGCTCTCCGCTCTCCGCTCTCCGCTCTCCGCTCTCCGCTCTCCGCTCTCCGCTCTCCGCTCTCCGCTCTCCGCTCTCCGCTCTCCGCTCTCCGCTCTCCGCTCTCCGCTCTCGCTCTCCGCTCTCCGCTCTCCGCTCTCGCTTTCCGCTCTCCGCTTTCGCTCTCCGCTCTCCGCTCTCCGCTCTCTCTCGCTCTCCGCTCGCCCTATTCTCTCTAAATATTCGGTTTTCGAGCGGTATTAATATTTAAACAATCATACAACATTGCTAGTGTCGGGAACTCTTTAGAAAATGCTTCGGCATGCGACAAGAACTATTCGAAAAATATTTTAGATAAACCAGAACTGCGACCTTTCGTCGGCATCTCGCTCTATGCTACGGAAATTTTTTCAATGGACTTTTTATGGCAAAATCACCAGAACTATCGTTAAACAGTATCAGGAACTATAGAACTCGACTGCATGCGACAAGAACTCTCTTTATTTTTGATCTGCTGGAAAATGATCTGCTACGGGAAGTTAGCAGATCATTTTTTCGATCGACTGTTTTTTGGGTAAAATCACCGGAACTATTATTAAAAAGTATCAGAAACTATAAAACTCGACTGCATGCGACAAGAACTCCCTTTTATTTTTGATCTGCTGGAAAATGCTAACCTCACAGACATAATTCTTAGCAGAAGTAATTTACGATTCCCGGCAATCGTCTCAGATTATGTCGTGATAGCAGATAAAAGATATCACTTTGTTGATTGTAAATTTTCTAGGTTGCTAGGCGACTGCAGTCGACTTCGCCGCGGATCCGGATCCGACGCTTCAAATGTTCGGGTATCTGCGGATCCACGAATAACCCGAATATTGCGGTTTTGAGATCCGTATCGCAATTGATCTCGGATACCCGGATAGTCATTTATTCGAATACTTAGGAGCCCTATTATTTACATCTAGAATGTCTTGGTGTAATGCGTATTATGATATTGAATATGTGGTACAACCCACACAGCACAGGATATTCTGAGGGACACTTGTGCATCTGCTGGATATCCACCGGATATCGATGGTCCACTGGATGTCCTATGGTTATTGAGATATCTCACTTTATCTGTAGGACGTCCCTCAGATAAAGTGCGCTGTGTGGGAAAGGACCAATTTCTCACAAACTTTCTGCTGCTCAGATCGAAATGCTTTCGAACCATCTTGTTGAGCTTCAATGCAACATTCCTGCAGAATTCGCAAGAAAGTGTAGAGAGGTGTTCATTATTTTACGGTGAAAAGCGACAGAATTCAGATTATTCATGTTATATGTAGGTCCAGTTGTACTAAAAAATATTCGAAGCGAACAAAAATATGTTCACTTTTTAGAATTTCATTGTGCGATGAGAATTTTATTAAATCCGAATCTATGCAAAGAACAGGAGCTTCGGCAATTTGCTAAAGACATTTTAAAACATTTTGTTCAATCGACCGAAATATTATATGATAAAAATTTTATTGCGCATAATTTTCACAATAACATACATATAGCCGACGATGCTGACTATTTTATCGACAAATTAGTTAATTTCAGTCTGGATACAATATCTGCATTTCCCTTCGAAAATTACATGCAAAGCATAAAACAAAAAGTTAGAGCACGCAACAGGCCGCTTGAGCAAATTGGCCGAAGACTTGGAGAAATCATGTCATTCGAGTCCGAAAATCCAACAGTAAAACCACAAGATCATGTATTTCCTAAACTTTTTTCTCCGCATAATGCCGGTCCAGTACTACCAGGTTGCAGGCGTCAGTATCGTGGTGCTGCTCTTCCTCTCTTCAAAATAACAAATAATGCTCCCGATAATTGCTGTGGTACTGCTGACGGTGTAATTATTCAAGTTGCAAATATAGCTTTTTCTGATCATTTGCAGGTTCCAGTTGTAGTTGGTAGGGAATTTGTTAGCAAACGTGACTTTTATAATGTACCTATTGAAAGTTCCCGGGTAGGTATATTCAAAGTTGAGCAATTGTCTAATCTAAAGGCATGGCCATTGTCACAGATTATCATTAAATATGTTCAGTTACCGTACAAAACTGCCTACATTGTATCATCAATTTTACATTGTGACACGCTTTAATTTCACAATATCGTGTTCTGCATCGTAATATTTTTTTTTCATTGTCCTGTTTCTCATCTTTCTTTTTCTTGTTATTTCCTGTTTTTCGTCTGCGCTCGATATAATGTTTTAAGATGTGTATTCATGAAAAGTATAAGTAACATGTTAGGTAAAGTTACATATATTCTGCATATGGCATGACACTTGTTGCATGTTGGCACTTTCTGAACGAAAATTATAATGCGGCATTAAATGAAATGTATTTTTTGCCTTACATTTAGATTGCTTTGTCACATTTGGCTATCTGGGATATGTCACAATAGTATTATAAAATACATTTGAACATTTTATTTAGCTTATATGTACTTACTGAATTGTAACATTTTAAAAATATTGACGTATTACTTGTATTTCAATAGAACTTTCAAATGACAATGAAGGAATCGGAAGAATCAGGAAAAGGCAGCTCATCAGTTGCTAGTCATAAAGAAACATCGCCATCTTGCAAAGAGCTTTGCGATGAAATAAAACAAATATGGGTTATTGTTGAATTCGATACACTAGAAGAACAAGATCTCGAGGGATTTATCGACCTTGTCCCATCAGGATGGATTACAAGTGGAAAAAGATTTTCTTGGTACCCCATGGGTTATCATAAATCCAGCATTGCAAAATTAGCAAAGATGTGTGGAGAAGCAGATCCGAAATGGGACTGTTTTCCGATGGCAATTGTTGAAGATGGCATTGGTAATTTTCTGCAGGATCCTTACTCTTATGTAATTTATCTTTTTTCAAATGTCCATATTTTGATGCCATCTTCTCTCTTCTTTTTCGATCGTATTTAATACATAAATATTTCCTCCTCTATTGGCGGTTTCGGTCAAACGAATAATTCAAAGTATAATTTAAAATTTAATTTCAAACGTCTCGACTATTTATATTAACCTTCGTAACGTAACGATGTATTAAACGTATTCAATTAAATATCAAATTATACTTTACATTATTTATTTGACCTAAACTGCCAATAAAGGAGGATACATTTATATATATTGCCAATAATAAAGGAGGATATATTTATACATATTGATGTCGTTATTTTAAATTCGTGCGATTGCAGATAACTACGCTAAAGGCATGAAAATGCTCGTAAAACTTTCAAAAAATCCAAATTCGACGCTGCATTCAGACGTAGAAGAAAAAGGAAAGGGTAGAAGAAAGAAAAAGCCAAACAAAAGGTTTGATAACTTTATTGACGATACTGAAGATTATGCAGTTATGAAAAAAAAAAGCACAGCCTGTAGTACCACCGATTCCAAAATTGGCATCCTTCCCTGTATCGACGAAGAATGCCCGTTTGCCTTGTAAAGAAAAAATAATGTAACGCAGCAACTTCCCTTTGTGGAAAATCGCCGAGAGCCTGTAACTACAATTTCCCACGCTAGCATTGATAAACAAAACATCGGTTATATTCATAATAAAAAGGGATGTAAGATGCGCCCAAATGCTTCGCACAAATGCGCATATACTAGTGACGGCGAAGTCTCATTGCAATCTCTTGCGGATGCAGTCTGCTTTTTCGGCAGTATGTTCCCAGATAGCACAGCTGATCGTTATAAATTCGAAAAGATTTCATCTTTTGAAGTTCCTTAGGAATACCCGTAATTTGTCCAAAATAAACTCAAAAAGAGTTCCTTCTTGATATGTCAAAAAGAATTTCAAAGAAATATAACTTTTGACTTCTTATGGAATTAATCTAAATGGTCTTAAAAGGAGTTCTTTGTCCATTCGTAATAGGTTCGAAAAGAAATCACTTTTCGCGGCCTGTTATTGGTCGCTTGAGTTAAGGATAGGCGCCGTGGCGCTTTGCGCAGGAAGAAGCGCACTGATTGGTGGGTTAGCGAGGAGACGCTACCGATAGGCCGATACCGGCAGCGACCGGCATGGCAGGCTTTGTCCGCAATGCCCGCTATCCGCTCGTGTTGCATGGCTCGTGTTGTTAATCGCTCGCATCGTAAGTTAAACATCAACATCTATTTATCAATCATTATCACCAAGTTTGAAGATAGGTTGGACGCGTATCTCCATCCTTTCTTGTCCTGAGCTAACCTACGTATTTCCCTGAAAGTAGAGCATCCTATGTCTTTGACTGCGTCAATACATAATGTATAATCTGGGTCTATCTCTACCTCTCTTTCCCAGTGAGAAATCAAAAGTCGAAATGATATCGAAACGATGTCGAAACGACGTCGAAATGAGCTTAAACGTCGAAATTAGCTCGATATCGTTGGCAAGGGTAAAAAAAGTCAACGTTCGTTTGAATTTCGACATATTTTCGAGTAATCTTAAACAAACTGACATGAATGATAACAGTCACTCCTGTTACTATTTTGTTCAATTTTACTGTTGTAACTCTGTGTACATCCGTTTATATGCAAAATCTCGATTTGAGGTCGAAATGATATCAATATGATACTACAATTCGATGTCGAAATGACTCATCGATTCGACATCGATTTGACGTCGATTTGACGAGTCATTTCTTACTGATGGTCTAAGATCTGGTATTAGAAATTTCTACCCTCATCTGTTATTTACGAATGATAAAAAATATATGCTAGATAACATATACATTGATACATCGCAAATAGGTTGCCGAGCTAAATCCTGACCCATCAATGTTAAATAATTAAATTTGTAATTAAATTTATTCGATCAACTTCCTCGATTGGTTATTTATAAAAATTGTGCATTAGTTGAGAGAATATACCCGAAGGAATTGGAAAAATAAAGGTTGCCTACTTTCCCCTCTGCGCAGCTGTGAAGTTGCCAGGTATAAACAGGTGAGTAAGCGTTATTAATATACCCTCATCAGTTATTTAATCAAATTATTATATCAAATGAAAGCTTATTTAATTCACAATCCAACCGTATTAGGTTGCTTTATCAAAAAGTTGATTGCATCCATGGTTGCCTAGATTTTGAGTTAAGCCACTTGAATTAATTTCTCACAAAAATTGAAGGAACACTAAATTTATCTTTAAAAATAGGCAAAATTCGAGCAGCTGTAACTTTGTTAAAAATAAATAAAATTTAAAGAAAAAACCTTAAACGGGCAATAAGAGCACAAGCGTGTCGTTGAAACGCTAAACTTTATTCTCAAAAGTCAAAAATTAAGTCAAAATTACCGAACGTTTCGACCCTTCTTTGGGGTCCTCCTCAGCGTAAATCATACATCAAAAATTAATACAATTGGTCTGACGTCGCAAACATACATACAGATATTCTACCGCCGCAAACAACAAATCATCGCTGGTCAGTTATGTTAGATGTGTACTCCGACACGTTCCAGAGTATCGTCGCATCGAAATTTCCTGGTTGGAGCGCCAGGAAATTTTCAAACGGATGTAATGTCGTTGTCATTGTGACGCAACGCCTGTGGACAAATTCGGAGTACCGTCCTCTCTCAATATTCATACAGGAACAAAATATATAGCACAAAAGATATCAACCAATGTAACTCACAGATTTAATATACTGGACAATAGTCAAGTCGCAACGCCACGTCAAATTACAAGGATCGGTGTGTCTCGGAGGACGTTCGCACAGAGAATGGCACGCTTGCCTTATCCAAGATATCGACGATATAAAGAAGCGGGGGGAAAGGTCACGCGTGATTTAAAAGCCCGCGTAACAACAATAATTCTAGACTTTGACAAGTCCGTCGATAACACTAATATATGTTTCTGGTATATCTTCTGCATCCGTCTGCAAATTTAAACCCTCTCTTTGCCTTTTTATGTAAATCATTTCTGAAATTAAGCGTTTACTCAGGGACGGTTCTTGGTCTAATATTTCCACCTCTTTCCAATTGAAGTCATGGTTATACTGCAATCTGTGGTCTGTTAAGACCGAATGACCCGCACCACTCCTTCTGATATGTGAGTTATGTTCTTTAACTCTCGTTGCAAGTTGTCTCCCCGTTTGACCGACATAGGAAGCCTCACAATCATTACAATTAATCTTATATACGACATTCCTATGCGATAATCCAGGGAGAGTATCTTTGTGAACTCTGATGAATCTGTTCAATTTATTGAGACTGAAATACGAGAGCTTTATATTAAGATCCTTGGTTAAATTTTTATATTTCTCAGTCAACCCAGGAACGTATGGTATCGTGAAATATGGAACTTTATTATCAATGTTCTCATCGTTAGTAACGTGTCTATCATTAAGCAAAAATCTCAAGCGCTCATGTATTGTCTTGAAAATAAATTCCAACGGATAACAATTATTTATCAAAATTTGAATCAAAAATCTAATGTTTTTTTGATGAAATCGCGGATGTGACAACTTAAATACTCGATCGATCAAACCGATAACCGTGCCTTTTTTCTGACAGAGTGGATGTTGAGAAAGGAAATTTAGATATCTTCCGGAAAAAGTGGGTTTATGGAACCAGTCAAATTTCAAATGCTCACCTATGTGAAATATGGTGACCTCTAAAAAATTCAATTTGCCACCCACGCCAATCTCCATAGTAAATTGCAATCTTGGGTGAAAAGAGTTGAATGTTTCTAATACGTGAGTGCATTCATTAAGAGGCACTGCCATTGCAATATCGTCCACGTATCTCTTATAAAAAGAAGGAACAAAATTTAAGCTTGCGAGCGCTCTAACCTCCAAGTCCTGCATCACGATATCCGCCCCTATGGGTGACAAAGGAGAGCCCATAGGAGAACCAAAGGTTTGCTGATATATAACTCCATTGAAAACAAAAAAGGTCGATTCTAATACTAATCTTACTGCCTGGAGAAATTCGGACTCCGGAATCACGCACATCTCAGAAACATAATTCCACCTTTTTGCAATGCTATCAATAACCATTTCAGTAGGCACGTTAGTGAAAAGGGAGATAACGTCAAGAGACATTAAAATGTGACCTTCTCTAACATGGGTTTCGGATAGTTTTTTGACCAAGTCGAAGCTATTTGAGACATGACTATCTCCTTTAGGAAAGCTATTAAACATGACTTTATGGAGAAAAGCAGCCAAATTGTACAACGGGCTATCCACACATGAAACGATGATTCTAAGCGGACAATTAATTTTGTGGATCTTCGGGAGTCCGTACGCTCTCGGCAATGTTCCGTCACTACAATATAGCCGTCTGTACAATGAGTCTGAGATGAATTCTGATTTCCTCCATCTAGTCAAAAGTTCTCGAACCCGAGTTGTTACCTTTCTGATTGGATCTCTAGAGACAATCTTGTAAGTATCGGTATCTCCTAAGAGTTCCTCCATACTGGCTATATATTTATCTTTGTCCATTGCTACCGTGACGTTACCTTTGTCAGCCCTCGTAAAGATTAAATTAGAATTATCATCAATAAAATTCTTTGTAGCAATCGACAAATGTTTCATCCGTGACGTTACCTTTGTCAGCCCTCGTAAAGATTAAATTAGAATTATCATCAATAAAATTCTTTGTAGCAATCGACAAATGTTTCATCGTGTTGTTGTGTACATTTTCCTGTACCGCGTAATCCCGAAGACCGTTCACCAGATTCGAGAATCGATTTCTAAGAGTTGTATGAGTTCTAATGGGAAACTTCTTTATATTATTTTCAATGTTTTTAATAAATTCGATCGTTAATTTGTCTTTCTTTAATCCCGAAAGGCTAAAATTTTCACCCAGTTGTAGAAGACCTTGAATATCTGTAGGGATATCAGTGGATGACAAATTAACGAACCACCCATCATTTAGTTGCATTAAGGAAGGTATCGGCGTGGTAAAAGATTTCGGATCTATGTTTATTGCAATTTTTTGGCCAGAACAGTTGAAAGAAGGCACTAACGAGTATGTTAAATTCTTATTGTCAAGGACCCGGTGTTCCGATGAAATGTTACAAAAATATTTAATCGGTCTGATGTTTTTCCGTTGGTTAATATGTTTGAAATATAAAAATTCAAATTTCTTGTTTATCCTATTTTTTGAGCTCTCATAAAAGGAATGCAGTGACCATTCTTGTCTGTTAAAGAAAGAGTTGCAGACGGATGCCGGAATACACCGATACATCGCTCCAGAAACTCTATAAACCTGCGTACGTGCAAAGCGAGCATGACAATATGCATCCCTCTCTCATCTCAGACTCATTGTACAGACGGCTATATTGTAGTGACGGAACATTGCCGAGAGCGTACGGACTCCCGAAGATCCACAAAATTAATTGTCCGCTTAGAATCATCGTTTCATGTGTGGATAGCCCGTTGTACAATTTGGCTGCTTTTCTCCATAAAGTCATGTTTAATAGCTTTCCTAAAGGAGATAGTCATGTCTCAAATAGCTTCGACTTGGTCAAAAAACTATCCGAAACCCATGTTAGAGAAGGTCACATTTTAATGTCTCTTGACGTTATCTCCCTTTTCACTAACGTGCCTACTGAAATGGTTATTGATAGCATTGCAAAAAGGTGGAATTATGTTTCTGAGATGTGCGTGATTCCGGAGTCCGAATTTCTCCAGGCAGTAAGATTAGTATTAGAATCGACCTTTTTTGTTTTCAATGGAGTTATATATCAGCAAACCTTTGGTTCTCCTATGGGCTCTCCTTTGTCACCCATAGGGGCGGATATCGTGATGCAGGACTTGGAGGTTAGAGCGCTCGCAAGCTTAAATTTTGTTCCTTCTTTTTATAAGAGATACGTGGACGATATTGCAATGGCAGTGCCTCTTAATGAATGCACTCACGTATTAGAAACATTCAACTCTTTTCACCCAAGATTGCAATTTACTATGGAGATTGGCGTGGGTGGCAAATTGAATTTTTTAGAGGTCACCATATTTCACATAGGTGAGCATTTGAAATTTGACTGGTTCCATAAACCCACTTTTTCCGGAAGATATCTAAATTTCCTTTCTCAACATCCACTCTGTCAGAAAAAAGGCACGGTTATCGGTTTGATCGATCGAGTATTTAAGTTGTCACATCCGCGATTTCATCAAAAAAACATTAGATTTTTGATTCAAATTTTGATAAATAATTGTTATCCGTTGGAATTTATTTTCAAGACAATACATGAGCGCTTGAGATTTTTGCTTAATGATAGACACGTTACTAACGATGAGAACATTGATAATAAAGTTCCATATTTCACGATACCATACGTTCCTGGGTTGACTGAGAAATATAAAAATTTAACCAAGGATCTTAATATAAAGCTCTCGTATTTCAGTCTCAATAAATTGAACAGATTCATCAGAGTTCACAAAGATACTCTCCCTGGATTATCGCATAGGAATGTCGTATATAAGATTAATTGTAATGATTGTGAGGCTTCCTATGTCGGTCAAACGGGGAGACAACTTGCAACGAGAGTTAAAGAACATAACTCACATATCAGAAGGAGTGGTGCGGGTCATTCGGTCTTAACAGACCACAGATTGCAGTATAACCATGACTTCAATTGGAAAGAGGTGGAAATATTAGACCAAGAACCGTCCCTGAGTAAACGCTTAATTTCAGAAATGATTTACATAAAAAGGCAAAGAGAGGGTTTAAATTTGCAGACGGATGCAGAAGATATACCAGAAACATATATTAGTGTTATCGACGGACTTGTCAAAGTCTAGAATTATTGTTGTTACGCGGGCTTTTAAATCACGCGTGACCTTTCCCCCCGCTTCTTTATATCGTCGATATCTTGGATAAGGCAAGCGTGCCATTCTCTGTGCGAACGTCCTCCGAGACACACCGATCCTTGTAATTTGACGTGGCGTTGCGACTTGACTATTGTCCAGTATATTAAATCTGTGAGTTACATTGGTTGATATCTTTTGTGCTATATATTTTGTTCCTGTATGAATATTGAGAGAGGACGGTACTCCGAATTTGTCCACAGGCGTTGCGTCACAATGACAACGACATTACATCCGTTTGAAAATTTCCTGGCGCTCCAACCAGGAAATTTCGATGCGACGATACTCTGGAACGTGTCGGAGTACACATCTAACATAACTGACCAGCGATGATTTGTTGTTTGCGGCGGTAGAATATCTGTATGTATGTTTGCGACGTCAGACCAATTGTATTAATTTTTGATGTATGATTTACGCTGAGGAGGACCCCAAAGAAGGGTCGAAACGTTCGGTAATTTTGACTTAATTTTTGACTTTTGAGAATAAAGTTTAGCGTTTCAACGACACGCTTGTGCTCTTATTGCCCGTTTAAGGTTTTTTCTTTAAATTTTATTTATTTTTAACAAAGTTACAGCTGCTCGAATTTTGCCTATTTTTAAAGATAAATTTAGTGTTCCTTCAATTTTTGTGAGAAATTAATTCAAGTGGCTTAACTCAAAATCTAGGCAACCATGGATGCAATCAACTTTTTGATAAAGCAACCTAATACGGTTGGATTGTGAATTAAATAAGCTTTCATTTGATATAATAATTTGATTAAATAACTGATGAGGGTATATTAATAACGCTTACTCACCTGTTTATACCTGGCAACTTCACAGCTGCGCAGAGGGGAAAGTAGGCAACCTTTATTTTTCCAATTCCTTCGGGTATATTCTCTCAACTAATGCACAATTTTTATAAATAACCAATCGAGGAAGTTGATCGAATAAATTTAATTACAAATTTAATTATTTAACATTGATGGGTCAGGATTTAGCTCGGCAACCTATTTGCGATGTATCAATGTATATGTTATCTAGCATATATTTTTTATCATTCGTAAATAACAGATGAGGGTAGAAATTTCTAATACCGGATCTCGGACTATGAGTAAAGCGGGGAGCACACACTTTTGCACAACGCATAATGCGTAAGCATAAGAAAATTGATTGGTCCATACACATGTGCATAAGGAAATAGACCAATCAGTTTTCTTATGCTTACGTATTATGCGTTATGCAAAAGTCTGTGTTCCCCGCTTTTGTGCAGAAGTGTGTGCTCCCCGCTTAAGAATTCCCATGTACAGCACAGATGCTTGCAGTCACATTGCAGAAACGTTGTAACATTGCAAAACGGCGAATATTCACATACAATCAACAATAATATTCGCCGTCTTAATTTTCTTGATATGATTAGTTAAATTATTTTGTATATGTACTGAAAAAGACATCGGTAGAAAATTTTTTATATAAAAACATATCTAATCAGTGAGAAAGCTAATATCGAAACGATATGTCGAAACGACGTCGAAACGACGTCGAAATTAGCTCGAATATTTTTATCTAATAAGGCCCTTGTAAGGATTTGATAAGAATGTTTTAACTTTATAAAAATATACTTTTTTTCATAAATATATTTACGAACACAAAATTTCATAATGAGCCGGCACTGGTTTCTGACATTCACCCGACATTAAGAAATATTATATCATATAGCCAATTCAAAATTTTATTACTCTTTTTAAACTGAATTTGTTTCTTAAGATGATTTTTGAAAAATTATATATTTACGCTGGTTATGACATATGTAGACTATATATAACACTTACATCAAATTAAGAAGTAGTCTACCACGTAAGGCAGTTGGCTCACGATCCAGAGGTCCCGAGTTCGAATCCCACCAAGGTAAGTGTGTTTTTCAAATACAAGAAAATATTTATAATCATAGACTACATCTTAAGAAACAAATTTAGTTATAAAATAGTAATAAAATTTCGAAAAAAAAATTTTTTTTTAATGCCGGGTGAATATCGAAAAATCAATGTCTTCGAGCTGATTTCGATGTCGAAAATTTCTCGAAATCGAGCTGATTTCGATGTCGAAAATTACTCGAAATCAGGCCCGTTTAAATCTCGAAACAATGTTGGATTTCGATGTCCATATTTCGATGTCATTTCGATATCATTTCGACTTTTGATTTCTCACTGGGTTATTCCTATCTCTGCTTCCATCGCAAACTAATCTTTTTGTCTTTCAACAGGTGTCCTACCATTTTATCTCTCTTACTCTTTATTGTTTTACATATATTTATTCTTAATTCTTTCTAATACCTTCTTATTGCTAACCTTACCCACATAGCACAAAACTCAACAGAAATGTTTCAGAAACATTTCAAAGTTTCCAAAAAGTTTCTAAATAACATTAAAACGTCATTGGTACATCTAAAAAACATAACGTTTAAAACGTTTACGTGATGTTCATGAAAGGTTTCTATATACATATCAGCTGAAATAATATGTACAATGGAAGTACTGCCGGTATTCATATAGGTCTGAGAAATCCGAAAAGAAATCCTTTACTAAACTGAATAAACATCAGTGACAAGGAAAAAAGTACATTATCCGATAAGAGCTAATTTAAAATTATCACTTTGGTACATGACTTTTAAGTAACAAACTTTAAGTAACAGACTTTTAAGAACGTTTTTGTCTTCTATGCTTTGAGAAAATGTTGTTTTATTTCTAACGTTCTTATTCCTTAATATTTTTTATTTCTTAATATTCGTAATGTATTTTATTTTCCTACTTATCATAAAGTGATATTTTATGTGCAATGATAATTATATTTAATATTTTTTTTATATTTTCTATTCAATTTTTTTATATATAGAGCTTCTACATATTTATTAATTCACGCAGGCTGAAAAATGCGTTACTCGTTCTTTCAAAATGTTAATATTATTATGACCTTCACGCGGTTTATTTATGTGAATTTTAATGTTAAGACAATGCGCTGAAGATGACCTCAAAAGGGTCGAAACGTACGTTATTTGACTACTTTTGACTGTATTAATTTTATTAGTTTTGCAAAATAAATCTTAGCGACTAAATATCACGCTCGGTTCTTATTGCCTGAATTTAATTTGAATTTTTTTATATATAGAGCCTCTATACACATTTATAAATTTATATACTTGCATTACAAAATAAAGCGATGTGAAGAAAGGAATAATATTAAATATTTAATTGATCTATGTTTCTACAATTTTTAAAAAAATTCTTAAAAATTTTTCTATATCTTTAAAAAAATAATTTTGCAACTCCATTTAAATACATAATAATAAAGTACGATAAAATTATTTTTTGTTAACTTGGTCAGCGACCTTTCAATTCGGGACTAAATATCGATCAAAAATATACATAAAGTAAAATCTAATAAAATTGAAAGTTAATATAACTTTATGTAGGGTCCCTTTAGCGAAATGGGAGAACTTTAAAGAGATAGGCTCAAATATGGAATAAATAAGATTGTAAGTAAATGCGAGAACAAAATGTTTATGCAATCAAATACAATTTATTTTGTGATTTAAGTTTTTGTTCTCTCATTTACCTAACGGTTTTAATTATCCTACTATGAGCGTATGTAATAATTGCCAGATATCTCTATGCAACGTACTCAAAATGTTTTGCAAAACATCTCAGAGATGGTAGCAAAATCTCTAGGAGATGTTTATGCAACCTTTCATAAAGGTCTTTGTGACAAAATAGCGGACATTTTCACGTATCTAAGACATATATGAGACATTTGTGAGATCTTTTTTGTAACACTTTGCGAAGGTCTCTGAAAGGTATTTGTTGAGTTTTGTGCTGTGTGGGTATCTATGTAATATGTTATTTACCTAAAAAGTTACTCAATGCATCAGGTTATTATTTTTCTCTTTGTAACTACAGTTTTGCATTTGTCTACTCGTTTGCAGTGGAATCGCATTACAATAGCTGGCACTACACATATACTTTGTTCTGAGTTACCTCTGGTTTATTGTGATAATCTAAGAATTTTTCGTATTTCTACAAAATTATTCTCACCTTTAACTGCGTTCTTCTGTCTTATTGATACTTCGCATTATATATGGCCGATATTCATAGTCGGATCTTATATTTAAGATTGTCTTAAGTACGATCTTAAGATGTTATGAACCAATTACACAGCCGTATTAGCATCTTAAGATATTACTTAAGACGATCTTGAAATTAAGATCCGACTATGAATACCGGCCATATGTGTAATTCAATGAAAGCGAAAACAACAGCAATATCTAACACAACTGTCAACTTTTTCGATTTAAAATTATTTTTATAGTGAAACAAGTATCTTTACGGTAAGGTTCTTTCAATAATAATTTTATATTTTGGATTACATGAAAAATAGTTTATACATTTTATGATAAATTAGAGGAGAAGATGGTAATATGAAACTCCTCCATATCTCAAAAACACTTAGTTGTACTTTAAAAGTGACTAGAACTTGTTTGTTACATTGTCCTCTAAGGGGTAAGAGCATTAGGTTTGTTAATTTTTCATGGCGGCACATTAATTAATCTATTTCTCTTTAAATAGGTAATTTTTAGAACCAGACACTTAACATATATCATGTTATTTAAATTTTAATATTTTTACGTTTAAAATATTTAGTTCTTTTTCTTTTGCAGTAGCTGCTATTGTTTTTCAAGATGACAATGTTTGTATTATGGATCCCCAAAGTGCTAGGTCAATATCTACGTGGATTCAATGTAATTTCTGGAGTCACAATGAGTGTGCAAGAGCAAAAAAAAAAGAATATGTGTGATTTATGCAATGTGTGGTTCTTTCGATAGATGAAAAAAAAATAAATATTGTCTTTAGATAATTTTTTTCTTATATATATTAATGTTTTGATAAAACAATATATTTTTTATTATACATTTCTTTTACAATAACTTTGTTTTTAAATAGATTACTTTTTTGAAAGGCATTCAACATTTTGTGAATTTTTTTTAATTTTTTTGCATCCAAAAAATAGGGGGGTCCATATATTACCAGCATATTATGATTTATGACTCAATTGCTCACTTTTCGATAATCTTTATACAGCTTTTTTTGTAAGCAAAGATTTATAAATTGAAAGCTAGAATTGGCCAATAGAATAGTTAAAACACCTAAGCATATAAAGAATGAAAAAAATTGAGCTTATAATGTAGTACAAGAAATTATTCAAAAACAAAGTGGGATTCCATATTTCCCTCTTCGCCACTTTTTTTATGTACAATAATTTTCAAAAATATTTAAAATTATAATAATTATAGGAAAATGCAGAATCGAAAAAGGTACACCAATCTGTCAAAACGGCAGATTTTTCGTCGACTCGCTGCCCAATGGACAAAGAATCTACATCTTCTTGATTCATCTTTAGTGATTACAAACGAGCTACAATCTGACATTTGTTACATTAGGCAGAGGCAACCTGAAGAAAGAAACAATTTTGGAACAGAAATTGATAACAGATCTGAAGAGACACATAATTGTATAGACAACATTGATATTGAGGACATTCAGGTGGATCATGAAAATCAAATTGTACCAGATATAATGGATGACAGTAGACATGAGACTGATTCTTCATAAGAAGAATCTAAAGATGATCCTCAGTTTATTCAGGATTTAACTTTCAATTTCGCTGAGGAATTGAAATCATTTGCGGTACAGTCTGAAATCAAACATATGCATTTAAACTGCCTTTTGAAACTGCTTAGAAAAGCAGGATTTAACAATTTGCTGCAAGATTCTCGAACTCTATTGGGAACACCTCGAACTTCTAATTTCGAAATTGGTTGTTGTCCGCCTGGAGAATATCTTCATTATGGATTGAAGAAAGCGATCGGAGGGCAGCTGCATGATTCAACTTGTATCAACGAAGTAGAATTATTGTTTGATTTAAATATCGATGGTCTACCCATAGCGAAATCTACTGTGGAACATGTTTGTAGCCTATTTTAGGAAAGCTTGTCCATTCTTCTTTGAATAGACCATTTATAATTGGGATTTATTATGGTAACAAGAAACCATCTTCAGTTCATAACTACCTGACACCGTTTATCGATGAGTATAGACAATTGCAAGATGAAGGAATTGTCATAAATGGAATGCGATATAATGTTACTTTACGATGCATAGTTTGTGACAGTCCTGCACGGTCTTATGTTAAATGTACCAAACAGTTCAATGGATACTTTAACTGCGACAAATGTACTGAGGAAGGTGAATTTCGAGATCAAATGGTTTTTCTTTCTGAATCAGCACCGCTACGAACTGATGATACTTTCAGAAGCAGAGCGAACGAAGAACACCATATTGGAACTTCACCGTTTGAGTGTTTGTCTATTGATATGGTTCGACAATTTCCCCTTGATTCTCTGCACGTAGTATTCTTGGGTGTCATGAAATCTCTATTAATGAGCTGGTTAGATAATCATCGACGTCCGAGGTTTAGTTCACAGGCTATACAAAAATTGTCAGATTCCATAATTGTCACAGCGCAATGGGTGCCTAAGGACTTCAATAGAAAACCTCGAGGCTTGTCGGAGTTATGTCGATGGAAAGACACTGAATTTCGATTCTTCTTGTTATATCTCGGACCGATTATTTTGCAACATTTTCTTCCTGAAGAATATTTAATTCACTTTAACAGTCTCAATTGTACTGTACGGATATTGTGCGATCCCCGAAATTGCTATAGAAACAACGCTTATGCTAAAGAATTGCTGATTTATTTTGTACAGCAATTTAAGACGTTGTATGGGGAGCAATATGTTGTGAGTAACATTCACTATCTTATTCATTTAAATGAAGATGTAAAGATGTACGGTCCATTAGATTCATACAGTACTTTTGATTTTGAAAATCATATGCAAGTGTTGAAGCGAATGATACGAAAACACGCTAATTTTTTGCAACAAATTCATCGACGACTAATTGAAAAGTACAGTTGCGATCAACATCCTCAAAATAAGAAGAATCAGAAGATTTTGAAGTATCCTATACTCAAGAAGCCAATTGTGTCAGAACTTCCTTTGGGTTGCCACAGCGAGCACCAAATTCTACAAATCCGCATGTTTGAATTATCAAATAAAAGGCCAGACAACTGTTGCTTCCTGACTGATGCAACTATCGTGATGATTAAGCACATTGGATTAATGGAAAATAAGATTGTTGTTCTTGGTAATTTTAAAGAGATCTGATATTTTACATTATCAGTGTCCCTCAAGTAACATGAATATATACAAAGTTGAAAATCTGTCACCTTTACAAATGTGGCCTGTACAATGCATTGATCGTAAAGGATTTTTAATGACAATCGAAAACATTACTTACGCCATGCCTCTTTTACAAGATTGATATGAGGTGATGTGGAATCGTACTTTGCAGATGCAGTACTTTGTAGTATTTTGCGGCGACTTTTGTAGTCTCGTACCAGAAAATTGGATGGATTTAGAATCAAACAAAGTTTTTTGGCCTTCAAAACACCTCAAATTTAATAAAAACAAAATGCATTATCTACGTCCAGATGATGACTGGAATATATACGAATGCCGTAAACGTTTGGGACCTTTTGGTGCGTTTTTCTCAAAAATGTTAAATATTTAGAAAATATTAACTTACTGTACACAAATGAAAACTAACACTTTTTGCAGAGTCTTTTCAATTAGCTAATCAAGTAGAAGAGCACTGCATTAACGTATCTACAAATTAAGATACTGATGACATGTGTGAGAAAGCTATTAAGGCATCTGAAGCACAAAAGATACGAAAGAGGAGAAAGCCAGCATGGCTTCTGAGCGAAACGTCGGCGTCGGAAGAAGAAGTAGAAGAAGAAGAAGAAGAAGAAGAAAAGGAGGAGGAGGAGGAAGAGGAGCAGGAGGAGGAGGAAGAAGAAGAAGATAATGTAAAGTAAATTTCCGATAAAATTTATTTTAAAAAATAGCAACATAAATATACGTAACTAAATATCATATATTTTGCAGAAACCGAAGAGACATGTACTGCAAACTCGTTTGTGTTACCACCATCTAATTATCAGTCTACAAATTCGGATAAATGTGAACTCTCTCCAGTAAATGCAAAATCGACAACCGTTAACGTACCAAAAAGTTCAACAGTCAACGTAATAGACAAGAGTAATATATCAGGTAATATCATGTAAAATGCATTGTTATTGTTATGTAATTGCATGTTATTCCTGCATAATTGTGAACGAATAATACTGCATGAGTCAATATAGTTGTAGGATGTGGAAGCTCATGTGTATCACCGACAGAGGTATATAATGAAAATAATTGTACTGGAAAGAAATCCTCTTTGCAAGAGTTCAACTTAGATTCAACATCTAAAACTATTGGAAAAGCTGCTATTACCACTTTCCAAAAACAAAGTAAATCTCGGGTTTCATTTATATTATGTTTTTGTCTTAATTGGGATAATGTGTAGGCATACTGTTATATTATATATTTTTTTTTCAGCGTCGACACATTCAGGCAAGAAAACATCAAATGTAAAAGTCCAAAATGTTGAAAGGACAAATGTTACAAGGACAAATGTTGCAAGGACAGAAATTGTACCTTCTAAACAGCGCAGAACTGAAAATATGACAGGTAAGTCTGATTAAAATTATAAAAAGGAATAGTTATAAAAAGTGGTAGACTGAAGTTACTACCTCTCGGTCTACGATACATAGAAGTGAATAAAAGAAGTCCGCCTGCACTGCATCGAATGTCAAGAATGAGAAATTCAGGCTCATTCGAGAAGGCGGAAGGCGACGACGCCAAAACTCGCGCACGCAACGAATCGTGAATATAACAAGCTACTCCACCCCCCTCCCTGCCCTCTCTATCTGCCCGTAACAAATAGTATCCGGGGATACGCACTAAATCGTCTGAAATATGTGAGTGAAGCCAGGTCTCAGAAATTGAAATGACGTGAAGAAAATTAGACGCTAAGAAGGCCTGGATTGACTCTAGATGGGCAGGAAGGGAGCTGGCGTTGAAGCAAGCAACTTTGATGTGATCACACGAAGCAGGAGGAACAACATCCGCCACAGCAGGTCACTTAAGCTCAACTAGATCAGCCTCGGAGGCTATCGAAATTGGAGGCAGACCATGGTCCTTGCGGACAAAAATTCGTCCGTCATTATTCCACACATGCCTAAACGACAACTGCTTTGCCTTGACTCGCGTTTGACGCAACAACTTGTAAGTGTGAACCGGAAGCAATTCGTTGACGTAAATATTACCGGGTATACTCGTCGAGAAAACGTCACTAATAGTAAGTCGGCGCTTGCTACGCGTTATCTAATGATGTGGTCGCGAATCTCACGT